>JAANHX010000206.1:0-192356 GCA_011320135.1 Phytophthora betacei | reverse complement strand
TCAACTACCAAGGCGGGATCCGTTGCTGTATCCAAATCGGGATCGGCGCCCAAACTGGATCCACGACTGCGCCGTCGTCCCAGGCAGTGGTGTCCACTGGATCCACAGCCATCGTTGCTCCTACGACGGGGTCAGTCATATCCGCGGCTAAATCCGGACAGTCTCAGTCGGGATCCACTACTGCCCCCTTCGGTGACGACGCCTGCCGTTCTCCGGCCAGCTCCCATCGGCCATCCGCCCGCCCGTGCTGGATCCGGGAAGGGGAAAGCTAAACGTGTCATCCCCCCGGGATGCGGACTTGGCAGCTCGGAGGATGACGAAGATGAAGAGTCGGACTGGTCCGACGGCTCAGGGCCTCCTAACCGATCGTCGTCGAAGCGTACGTCGTCCTCCGGCCCGTATCCCTTCACTCTGAGCGATGAGGACGATGACGCCGACCAATGACGACGAGAGTCCAGAGGATTCGGAGGAGGCTCGAGCCGCTGAGGATGCCTTGGAGGAAGACACGCGACGGGCCTCTGTCCCAATCCCGATCCGAAGCCCGGCGGAGATCCCTCTCGACGCCGCCTCCACAAGTCGCTGGCACAGCCGGATCCGGAGCCGACACTGCGGGATCCGCGATCCAAGTCGACAGTGACGGCGGATCGGGTAGCGATGGTGGGAGGGGGTCGCCTCGTGGTGGCGGACCCCTTGGATCTGGCGGAGGGGGGTCGCCTGGTGGCGGATCCCCCGGATCTGGTGGAGGGGGGTCACCTCATGGTGGTGGATCTCCAGGATCGCCCCATGGTGGCGGTTCCCCAGGATCGCCTCGTGGTGGCGGATCCCCTGGATCTGTCTTGATCCCCGCTCCCCCTAAACTCGTCACTGCCAGGGATGCTCCCCGTGGCTCCGTTCGGTCCGGATGCCGCCTTCATTCCTGGTAGACGTGCTCCTGTGGCCTTCGCTACCAGAGACATCGAGCCTTGGTCCGCCAAGAAGTTGAACCGGGTCGCGGTGATTTCAATGAAGATCACGGTCCTGTTCCCTGAGTTGCCTTTTCGAGCTGAATGGATATTCCCTCGGACAGCAGACGCCATTCCGAGGGCCGGGTACGTGGATTCGCTCGTCACCAGACCTCTCGTGGAAGAACTGACAAGTGCTGCCCCGTGGGATACGCTGGTCACCACACCGGATGATCCGGTTAGCTTCAGGGGTGATGTGCGTGGGCGACTCGGGGTATTCGTTCGGGCGTTCCGGGATTTCGTCTCCAAGCACCGGGTTGCTATATGGGAGGGCACCCACCGGTTCCCCATCTCTCGGAATCAACTGCAGGGTTCGACTTGGTTGTCCAACTTCAACAAGCAGCGTGGTAACCGACGTAGCCATGCTGGCCGAGCTTGGAAGAGAGTCCTTGTGATCCTCGTGTTGGCAATCCAGGACGGTTGGTGTGACGTGGATGTTTTGTTGGATCCGTCCTTGTTGCATCTTCCCCGACGCGGGGATAAGGTGGCTTGGTTTTCGGGATCCGTATCCCGTCAAGCCAACTTGGAGGATCCCAACCTCCATCGCCCAGAACCCACGAGCCTATTGGAAGCCTGGCGAGACATCGACGAAGCCGAGCCTTGGCGTATCCAGTTTCGCGGGGACCTGAGCCAACACCCAGGACGCCAAATCCAGCGTCTAGTGGGCAAGTTCTTCAACGTTCAGCCCAAGACTACCTGAACCTCATCACGCTTTGACGCCACGCCCCCAGTTTCAGTCTTCGTAGGCTCATTGCGTAGCAGTAACTAGCGACTGGAAACTGGGTCGAGCTAGCCCTTTGCATAAGCTATCATAATCCACACTCTCTTACTTGAATATGTCTATAACATTCCCTCGTTGGTTGAGAAATCTAGCCAGAGCCTTTCAGTGTACAGCTGGATCTGGACGGGATCCACCCTTTCAGTGTACACCTGGTTCTGGGGCGGGATCCACCCTTTCAGTGTACACCTGGATCTGGGCGGGATCCACCCTTTCAGTGTACACCTGGATCTGGGCGGGATCCACCCTTTCAGTGTACACCTGGATCTGGGCGGGATCCACCCTTTCAGTGTACACCTGGGTCTGGGCGGGATCCCGGATCCGGTTGGATCCGCGCCTGGATTTCATCCGGATCCAGCGCCAATGACCCAGTTTTAATTGGGTCAGTATAGTTCGGGCCCTTGAAAGCTCGTGCTTGAGATCAAGCAGGACTCCTCACACGTAAAACGTCACTCTTATGCATAAAAATTCACTCCTTCCTCCTAATCCACCATTACCCTGTCGATTCGCCTTCTCTTTCTTTCCGATGTGACCAACTCACATCAGCGATCCTCCTCCTCCTGGCCCACACCCTTCCTGTGGGTCCTTCTTCATCCTCCCATCGACATGACCAACTCACATCCATGGATCCCCTCCCTACTCTTCTTCATGAGACTGCAGCACGCCGAATCTGTTACGATTCGTACGATTCCTCAAGAAATCATAGCGTAATGCTCCACAGTTCAGATCTGCCTCGTCTACCCAACTGGGTTCGTCATATCCACGCCAATACACCCGAAATTCACGGTAAATCCGTCCGTATCTAGTTCGCTTCCCCGACCTCATATCGGTGATCTTCTCGACTTCGAACTCGTCGGCTTCGAGATCCACATTCCAACTATCTTCCGGTAGGAGGACTTCGTCGAAGTCGACGCGATCGGATCCATCCACCGAAAGACGGATCTGCGGCCGATTCGGATATTCTTTGACCAACTTCAGCTTGGATACGTGTACTATAGGGAACAGGCGATATTCGGTACCTGCTGTTTCCAGCTTTACCGCGTGTTCTCCAATCTTCTCGCTCACCCGGAACGGTCCCATGCCCTAGATGGGCCAATTTGCGGGCGTACCCTTCTTTCACTCGATCCAAATAAAGCCACACCTGCGATCCCACTTGGATTTGATGTGGACGGGCGTCTTCGTTGTGTCGATCCGCTCGATCCTGTATCGCACTCCGCAGCCGTTCGTTCACCTGGGATCTAGCTTGCCGGTAGTATTTCTGGACTTGGTATCGCCATCGCCTTGGATCTCGGTTTCTCTTCTTGGTGCTGCATACTGGGATGGCCGCTTCCAGGGTGGATTTGGGATCCCACCCATGTACCAAGTAAAATGGGGTATCACCCCGGATCCTGTCTTGGGCGGTGTTTATCGCGAAGGGGAGTCGTTCTGCGTACTCATCCCAATCCCTCTGATCCAAATCCTGGACATACATCTTGAGTGCTCTCGTGATCGTCTGCACCATGCGCTCGGCCGACCCGTTAGCTTGGGGACGATATGCCATGGTTGTTCGCTGTCCCTGCCCCAGGATCCGGTTGAATGCTCGAAAGAAATCAGACATAAAGCCTGGCTCCCGATCATGTCTAATCATTTCGCTAGCTCCAAATCTTCGGAAAACACACTCCTCGTACGATTCAGCAATGGTTTGCGCAGTTCTAGACGCTCTAGCTTTGGCTATCACGTATCCGGTAAACATGTCCACCCAAATCAACAATTCTGTGTTTCCTTTGAACGACTTGGGCAACGAGGGGATATGATCCATGGCTATGATTTGGAAGGGGTAAGTCGCTTGGATATTCCCAGGTGACTCCCCTTCGATTGTGGGCCTGCCCTTGCCTGTCTCACAATCCACGCATTCACCGACATATCGTTGTACGCTCTTGAATAGTCCTCTCCAGTGGAAACATTCCCGGATCCGTTGGTAGGTCCGACCAATACCCTGATGTCCGCCTTCCAAGCTGGCGTGGTAGTGGTGTAGGACATCCTGCTGTAAGGTTTCTGGCATCACCAATCTCATCAATCCATTCCGATCCTCGTGGACTCTCTTCGTAGGGGGGCAATAGAAGAGCAAGTCATTCAGATCCACTGCGTAATCCGTAGCGATAATGCTGTAGGATTTGGCATCCTCCCGACTTAAGTCTCGTATATCCCCCATCAGATACTTCTTTAGTCCCAGGATCCACGCTTCCTCATTATGTGCTTTGAGGATCCGCTCAATGCGGACTCTCTTCACGAATGTTTCCTCGAGGATCGGGGGGGCTGGATCCAATCCTTCCTCTGGACCTAGTGACAGCCATCACCTGGACTGTCCTTTTCCTGGATCCAACCACCACCACTTCGTCTAGTCGATTCAACATAACGAGATCCTGATGCTCGGCCTCTCTCTCCACTTCAACACCACATTGATTCCGTAAAGCGGCACTGGCCAAGCTATCCGCACTGGCATTCCAATCTCGCTTGACATGCACCAACTCGTGATTCAACCAACCACGCAGGTGGATCATCACTTTCTGCCGTAACAGTGTTAGGGCCGGGGCCTTGCAGTCAATCTCACCTCGCACCTGTCTGATTACCAAATTTAAATCCCCACAAATCACCAGCCGTTTTGGATCTTGTCCCTTTAGTAAATCCAAACCCAGAAGGAGTCCTTTATACTCCGCTTCATTGACGGTGAGGCCTTCCGCGTAAGTGGATCTGGCCCGTACAACTTCCCATCCGGGAAGTCTCCACAGTATTGCACTGTATGCTCCTCCTCCGCGTCGTACACGAGCGGATCCATCGAAACTCAGGACGTACAGATCCTCATCCACCTGTACCGTCGGGATCGAGATCTGGATCCGGCGTTTGGGCTCTTTCTTAGGAGCGATCCTAGTCAGCGCCTCATCCATCTTAGCTCGAGGAGTGATGCTCGCGGCCAAGACTCCCAGGATCTCGTCTTCCCCTTTCGAACATTTCACAATCTCCAGCGTCCAAGGCGAGAGTAAAGCTGCCCACTGTCCCGAACGTCCTTGTAACCCGGCCGACTTGAACAGCCAGGCTAGCGTAGAGTGTCGAGTCAGGATCCGGATGGATCTTCCCACTAGCAGGTTGTAATTCAGATCCAACACGCGCAGGAGCGCGAGTATCTCTTTCTCCACCGCTCCGTAGTTCAGTTCATTCGGCTTCAGTGTCCGGCTGACGAAGGTGACTGGATGACAGATCCCCTCATGTTCTTGTACCAGAGCTGCTGAAACTGCCCAGTCACTGGCATAAACTATTACCGTAGGTTGACGTTCCGGATCGAAATGACGGAGGATAGGCGTGGTCGCGATCCTGTTCCTCAGTTCCATGAATGCGTGTTGAGCTCGGATCCACCGAGATTCTGCCTTTTCCACGTTCTGATCCGTCGTCTCTATCCAGACTGGATCCTCTCTCCGTTGGTCCCAGGGTGGATCCAGCTCCTGTTTTAGGTCCTCTTCTGACGTCGTACCACTTGGATCCCTTCGTGGATCCGACATCTCCAGGGCCAGAGCTTGTTGGATTTTCATCCGGACAGCTGGAGTGGTCATCGCAGCAAAATCTACCTCTCTCAATTCATACAATACTGCGGCAAACAGGGCGTAATCCTCGATGAACCGACTGTAGTAGTTCAAACTGCCCAAGAAGGATTGCATCGCTCGTAACGACTGTGGGAAGGACAAATCGGCTAATGAAGACAGGTCCTTAGGATTCGCCTCCAATCCCTCCTTGGAAACTCGATGGCTTAAGTAATCCACCTTGCGTATCCCCCAATAGCTCTTTACCACACTGATAGAGAGATTCCACTTAGTACACGCCTCCAGTAGGGATGTCACTCTCTCGCACAACTGATCCCACGATTCCGCCGGGATCAGAATGTCGTCGATGTAAGATCTGCGTCCTAACACAGACGGGGTCCCAGAATCCCCTGGCTCCCCCGCTTCAAATGGATCCACTTCCGTATGGCCTTCCCCGGATCCACCCGTTTCGGGCTCCGGTATTCGGGTGAACCCATAGAGGGCGTTATCGATCAGGCGTTGGTAGATCTGGGGTGCGTTCTTCAATCCAAACGGCATCCGGGTCCACTCGAACAGGCCAAACGGTGTGATGAATGCGGATATTGCGCGAGCTCGATCCGTCATAGTAACCACCCAGAAACCACTGGCCATGTCTAGAGAACAGTACCAGAGTACCTTATCCAGATCTTCCAACAGCTCATTGATCAGAGGCATCGGATACACCATCAATCGAGTCAGGCTGTTAACCAGCCGGTAATCGATGCACAGACGTATATCCACCCCGTTCTTCTTGATGATGATTACCACCGGAGATGCCCACGGGGACGTTGAGAAGCTGATGATCTTGGCTTGCAGCAGGCCCTTAATCAGATCCGACAGTTTCTCTCGGAACAGAGGTGCCACCTTCCGCACCCTTTGAGCGATCGGTTTCGCGTCGCCGACATCGATGTCACATTTGACTCCGCGGGCGGCGGGCGGTAACGCATTACCTTTACCAATCAGCAGATGTCGGCTTTCCCATATCTTATGACGTAGACGATCCACTTCAGTGGGTTCGTTCGCCCCTGGATCCACTTGGATATCATAAATCGTGACCTCCTCTGTGGTCAGTGGTACTTCCGGGATCACCGCCATGCCTTCTCCAAGATCCTCGGCGTGTAGATCCCCGCCTTCACGGTAGCAGACTTGTTCATCTTCAGTCTTTGTCAGATCCACCCTTGGATCCAGGCACCGCGACTCCCCTTCGACCGTCATCCCTTCTGTCTTCGTGGGGTCGGGTATCCTGGTACTGGGGAAGCCACCTTTTGGATCGACTTGATCCTCTGGTGGGTTTACCCACGATGGTTCCTGCTTAGCTAGTGCGGCCACTCTCGACAAGGATCCAGACACTTTGCCCCATGCAAAGTTAGGATCCACTCTGGGGTCAGCGGGATCTGGCGGTCCGGCTTCAGCCCTCTGCGATCCTTCAACCACCGACCCTGCGTTATCTAGGGGCCGACTCGGGGGATCATCCCCCGTCGTGGATCCAACCTCCACTGTTTGGATCTCAATCCGACGATCCCTCTGCAGGATCTTTCGCGGAGTTCGATATGAAGGCCGATCCACCAAGGGGCCAGTTGGCCCCACCGGGAGCTCCACCTCTCCGAGAGATTCGATCTCGGTAGTCGCCTCGTACGCCAGATTCTGCCATTCTTTGTAACGGCGGGATCCCACTGACACATATCCAGGTCGCCTAGGGATACCGTCCTTCGCCAACCATCGGCCGATCTCCTCATAATGGCCCAGTAATAGTCTCTTGTCGCTGACGTTCGTGACCTGGAGGTATTGTGATCGACCTGGTCCCTGGATTACAGTAGGCACCCATTTCTCGCCCCGAGTGACCCACAGTTTCTCATGTTCCACCCACTTTAACCGATCTGGCAGCTCCCAGGTTTCCCCGGGCTCGATCCAGGTTGTCTTATCAGCCCTTATGATCCTCATCTTCGCTCCATACAACGGTCGCCGTCCACTGAGTTGGATCCGCATCTCGTCAGGGAAACAAAGTGTCCCATCAGCCAGATCCAACCTCACTCCGGCTGGTACCATGAAATCCATCCCGAGGATGGCGTCTTGACCAGCGAGATCTCCAACCCAAAGGTCAAACCAATACACCAAACAACCTGCCAGCGTGATCTTGATTCGCGTTCTCCCATTCGTACGGTACACGCCTTCACCAATCCCAACACAATCTTGGATCCGACTCCCATCCACTTGGCACCCAACCTTACGAGCAAAGGCGGTATCTAATATAGACACCTCGGCACCACTATCTAGGAGTAGGATTGCTTTTTCATTGTTGATTTTGCCCCCTACCTTGGCTTGTCTGAACCACTTTCCTGGGACATGGTACTTCCAGTATCCACGGGACTCCCCTGTTAGCAGATCCATGGATCCAACATCCTCAGATCCACAGGATCCAGTGACCAAACATACCTTAGGTGGATCTGCAGTGACCTCGCCCTTGGTAGGCTCAAACCATCGACCATGTTGGCGTTTCTCCCAATAACCGCGCGCCTCTCCCCGTTGTAGATCCAGGGTTGAAGAGACTTCGGATCTGGAAAACTCATCCACTTGGCGTAAACTAGAGATCTTGGCAACTGACACTTCATGTAGATCACGTGTATTATCGACTGGATCTAGGGTCCTGCTACCTGGATCTAGCGATGTCTTGTTCACAAATGCATAAATGCAGTACCTAGAACGCTCGGCTCGTACCGGATTCAAACCCGGCGAGCGTCCTAGTTTAACATCTTCTCGGCCACTTCTGGCAACATCCCTCGGTGCTTGGCTGGGTCAAACCATTGGCGGATCTGGTTGTAGAATTCTTCCATCGGGCACTTGCCGATGTCGTGAATCTCGCCACACCCGCGACACACGTAGAAGCAATGATCCCCGGGATGACCTTTCATGCCACACTTCTCACAGACCAGATGTTTCCAGCATCCAGATTCAGTGTGCTTCCGGGATCCGCACTGCGAACACCTGACTTGTGCTGCCCCGTCCATGAGATCTCGGGATCTGTACATCACACGGTCCCTGGGTACGGTATCCCCCGGTCGAGAGTTGTCTCCGGTCTTCGCCGTTCGATCGTTGGACGCAGTGAGACAGACGCGACGGTAATCTTCAGGGTCGGAGTCCGAACCGTCGGATCCTGACTCAGTTCCTGAGTCGGGCGCCGTGACTTGGTGGACACGTCGAGCTGGGGCCGTAGGCGTCGGAGCCTTTTGGCGATACTTGCCGGATCCGACCGCCGCCTTCTTCTGGCGGTGTTTCGCGCGATCCACCGCCCGCAGCACTTCCTCAAGCTCGTCTGCGTCGGGAAGTCGTAACAGGGTCAGCCTGTCGGCCAGATCCACGTCTCCCAATGTCTCGATGAAATGATCCACGTGTTCCCGCAGTACCTTGGATCCCCCATCCTTGATCTTCAACTTGGCCCGTAGACCGGCCACATTTAGTCGATGTAGGTATTCTAGCGGGGATTCATCCGATCTGCGGCGAGCGTGGTAGTATTGTCGTGCCACCGACACTCCCAATCCGCAGTACTGGGTCTGGAAACTGCGCAGCAAATCTGGCCACTTGTTCCTAGTGGATCTGCCCAGCTGCCGATACCAGTTCCTGGCTGGCCCCGCTAGCAGATCCGCAAAGGTCAAACACTTCTCAGCATCCGACGCTTGATCTCTCATGAGGGCCGACTTGACTTTGCTGATCCATGTTCTCGCTCGGTCCTCATCTTGATCCTTGCCCGTGAACTCCTTCAGATCCGATATGGCTGAGATCCGTACCCTCTGGATCATGGACGATCCACCTGCCCCGGCTGTGGCTGTTGTTACCACTGCTGACGAAGTGGATGGGCCATCCAGATCATCTGGGTCGAACTCATCATGGGAGTTGTCTCCCTCCACTGACTCCATCTCCACGTCTCGTGCTCCATGTTCGTGGAGCACTTGCACTTGTGGCACGGGCGCTCTCATACCCTGTTCGGCCAGGAAACGACTCATCGCAGCTTCGAAGTGTCGCTGCAGGGTGCCCGAGGAAGTGTCGGAAGAGCCTGTGGCCGTCTGGTCCACTGGCGAGACCGGATCCGTGAGGCGATTACCTTGAGCCCGATCTGACGATAATCCCACTGGCTTCTTGCCGGATCTGGCTCGATCCTGGCTGGATTGTGTCAGATCACGCGTAGGGCGTACTGGATCCCGAGCCTTCACGTTCACAGGGACTTCCTGTCCTCGGACCCTCGCCCGCGCTTCCAGCATGGATGCCCCGGAGGGTCCTAAAGTCATGCGTCGTGGTTCGGACGACGTGTCTGCCTCATCCTCAGCGGCGGATTCGTAGTTCGAGGACGCAGCTTGGCTGATCCTCGGCGACGACACCGGATCCATAGTGCGCGACCTTTCTCCGGTGATGGACTTAACTCTGGCGAAGAGGTCCCGTGTCGCGGATACTATGAGATCCAGGTCTAGCTCGAAGATATCCTCTGCGTCGAACACACCAGCTACGATGCCTGACTCCGTAAGCAAACGTAATAGATCTTTGACTGCCACCAACTTGTTCGCCGTTTTCGTTGGTGCTCTCACCGGTTCCCTTGGATCTTCGATCTGTCGTGGATTCAGGATCTGCATGACAGGATCTTGATGCAGGAAGTCGCGTAAAGCTTGGTGGCGATACACGAACTCGAGATCCTTGTCGGACCAGCTTGACCTGGATCCAGCTTGGTCTTCTTCCGACTCTGGAGCTTGCATCTTCTTCCGCGTAGTCTTACTCGTTTTCGTCTTCTTTCTCGTTTCTTCGACTAGCGGGCTTGGGTTTAGGTACGGTGTTGGCTTAACCGGTGAATCTGCAAATGCATACCGTTTCGCCTTCACTTTTCCTTGTTTTGTTAGCGGATCTTGACTTGCGTCAAGATCCGCAGGGGTCCCCGAGGGGACCTGGGGAGGATAGAGAGGTTTTTCTTCTAGATCCGGATCCACCTCTCTTCCGTCGACAGAGTTCCTCCCAAAACTCCATCGATCCGCGGATCTTGTTTCATTCAGCAGCGTCTTCGTCGATCCGACCTCCGACGACGCCTCTTCCCCTGGCTCAATCTTCACTTGGGCATCTTCTTGGGACTTACGGTGAAATCCCGAGTCACCAAAAGATCCGGGCACGCGCACCATTGTGGTGTAGCGGGATCAGCAAAATCTGCGAGATTGCCAGATCCAACTTACCAACTGCGCCCAGACACCGACTAACGGAGGGGGTCCCCCGATGATCCGTGTTCTGCTGAACTTTCCTCACCTTGTGTACCCGTCGGTAGGGCGGGATCTGCTCTCTCGGTAACTTCCGAAGAGTTCAAGTGGTGAAGCTTGAGTGTCTTGGCGAGACGTGGGGATGGGGTGGAGCAGCAGTGGAAAATCTTCACTCTGCGTCCGTGGATGGTTCCGTATCCTAAGGGAATATTCGAGCTTATGGATCCGGGGCCTAGATCGTGGATCTGGCCGTAGGGTTGCCTTGCGGGTGTGTTCCCTTGCCTTTGCGTTTCCTTTACGTCGTACTTGCCGCCTCCTGTGACGGGATCTTGAGAGTTGAGATCTTCTAGGGTGTAACCGACCAAGTAGTAATTCGGTTAACCTGTTGGATCTGCACGTGTATAGGAAAAGCTCACTAGGTTGTAGGATCTGGCCAATGTATTATCCAGTTATCACTACCAACACTAGGTTTGCAATTCCCAACCTTCTCCGAGCTCGTACGGCCAATGTAGTTCCGGTTCTTGAGGGCAGGAAGGCACTTGCGTGTTATCGTGCAAATAGAAGTCTGTATTGATACTTAAGCCTATACCTGCCTGGATTTCTACCTTCTATGTCTTTCCCTCGTTAAATCCCTTACCAAGCTCGGCTGCATGTCCCTTCTTCCCTTGATCCATCACCCCAGCTGTATTATCTTCAGATCCACCGGATCCATGGCGTAATCATTATGGTCACCCTATTATGGGTACACTCATCCGGATCCAGGTCGCTTGGATCCACTTCACTGTAAGTGTACACTCGTCGTGGATCTAAGCTCTCCAATCATCCAACATCGTCTCGCAACCGTCTGTGATCTCCATTGTCCCATGAAAGTTCGAGATCCACTGCATCCATCATCCTATACCCTGGATCCAGGTCCCTCCAAGCGGGATCCTCTCCCTTGGATCCGAACTTGGAAGTATGGGATCCGGGGTACCTCGCGGTGGATCTTGACTCCTCATTAGCCGTGGTTACTAGATCCACCTTCAGAGGGTACCTGCCATCCTTCCTTCATAGGATCCACACCCGATCCATTCTTATATAGTATATCCCATATCCATCTTGGTGAATCCAGGTAAGGGTGGATCCGAGGTAAGTCTTGGTGGATCTTGCCTTCTCGTACATCGCTCATACCAGATCCATCGTCATTTCATACGGGGTCCTGCTCGTCATGTCTAATCCACCACAGACAACTTGCATCCGTGCCAGCCAACCCAAATCCTCTCTAATCACTTGGAATTGTCACTGATTCGGGATAGTGACCCCGCGTCAGGCCCATTCTCTTATTTCTGAGAAAGCACTTCACCACAACACTCTCTGCTTCTTGAACGACTAGATGCGGGTTCTCCTCCTCGCAGTAATCAACGCGATACCTCTCCCAAGCGTCCCAACTGGCGTGGAGCTGCTTCAGCTTCTTCCCTTCAAATGAATCTTCCTGGAGTAAGAGATCGTCGAGTGAATCTTCGCTGCCCTCCTGAACTAACCGCATGCCCTGGGCTAGCTGTGTCCGGTCCGTGTCTTCATCGTCGTCGCCTGAACTATCTTCTCCTCCACCGAACGTTGACACAGCTTCGTCGTCTTCGTCGGAGTCGACGTCTTCCACATAACACAGTTTCCGCTTCATTGTGGGCTTGCGGTGCTAATTGAGAAATGAGAGGCCAGGAGAGCGTTGCACCGCCCACCGTTGTACAAAATCTTCAGATTTGATAGGGTAAGGGGAATCTTTGCACATCATTGTAATTTACTTTTTAATTACATTCTGGTCAATATCGTACTGATTACCTGGTCAGTAATCTGGTCATTTGTCGCACGGCTATGTAAAAACAACCTGGGCCGTAGATTTCCCGTAGGTTTAATTATTAGAAAAGTACTACGAAGCCTAAAACATTATTCTATTTCCAACAAGTACTAAAGTTTCAATTGAGGCTGAAATATAAGTCACCAAAGCCTACAATGTTTTTTCAACAGCTTCTACGCCGATATAGTACGTGTGCGCTCAGCGGCGCCTTCTACTAATGCTAACTTACCCACACACAGGCAGCGCCCTTTGCGTGGCCTTGCCAACCGCAGCTGAAAATGAGACCAAAATGAAATTTAGACGGTGCAGTTAAGTACGATGTGTAGACCACATACAGTGTGTACACTACATAATGTCGATTTTAGCAAATAGGGGCCGCCTTCGCTGCGCTCGGCAGCCAGTAGAATGCGCGTATTTGCGTTACATGTATTAGCCCTATTCATGGCTAAAAGTGCAATCTTTGCATAGTCAAGCCGAGTCACAAAGATAGGTGCAGTCGAAAGGATGGGACATTATATAACTGAACAGGTAGAGTGTAGCCATGCGTGAGGAAAGGTTCATGCTAAGAAACATGTCCGTTAGGGACGGACTGACGGCACAAGAGGGGTAAGATGTACCGCTCTACAAAATTTGCTAATTTAATTCACTGTCAGTGCCAAAGAAAGGAGCAATAAAAAAGGATGGGAGGAGCGTGCAGCATAAACTTAGGTGTTTACTGTTAGCAAATAGGGTTCAGTATCAAAATTCAACGCAATCAAACAATTTCATACGGACGGACTGACGGGCGCTCCACAAGAGGAGCGTGCAGCATAAACTTAGGTGTTTACTGTTAGCAAATAGGGTTCAGTATCACAATTTAACGCAATCAAACAATTTCATACGGACGGACGGACGCAGACCACTCCACTAAAACAGGAGCGTGCAGCATAAACTTAGGTGTTTACTGTTAGCAAATAGGGTTCATACAAATGGTAGGATATAACATATTTTTGCTGGAAAATTCTATCCAATCAGTGCTGGATATTGTAAGTATGTAGCCGTTCTATCATGTGCAGGTCTTTTTTGTTTTTACACATTTCATTTCCGAATTTGCGACGGCTGTCCAATCCTCACTCCCCGACAACTGGTCGTACAAGCCCTCGCCGGTTCTCCTAACTTTCACGCTGGTAATGCGGGTTAGCTATGTTTGGGTGGTGGCTGCGAGCGTTATTCTTGCCATAAGTAATGCATTCTCGACGACCGTAAGTCAAACGAAGCTCTCAACGACGCCCGATTTCTCCGAAACTAGCAAGCGACTCCTAAGAAGCTACGACTAGGACGACGAGAGAATGTTCAGCTTACAAAATGCCAAAATAATCACTCCTCAAAAGCTCGACGACCTCGTTTTGAAGGAGAAGATTGAGCTCGCCCCAAAGAACATTGACTGGATCCTCATATATTCAGGCGGGAAAATTGACGATTGGCTTGACGAAGCGGCACTGGCAATACTGAGTCCAACTCAATTGGGAAGCATACCCCAAATGCGGGCGGGTTTCGAAGGTTTGAAAGACAAAGGGGTAACGATAAATATGGTTCAGAAGGTAATGAGAAACCCCAGATACAAATCCCTCAACTACAAGTACCACAAGATGTTTGAGTTGTACATTATTCATCTAAAGCTTACAGCCCGCAACGCCGCATAGGGAGAACATGATCTGCGATGAAGAATCATAAATAAAGATGAGCCTCAACTCTATCAAGATGTATGTGTGATTCTGTACGTGTCGTGAGACCGCGCGCCGTTGTCATTTCCATGTGGCGTAGCTATCTTCATCCACGTGTCAAGGTTATATCGTTTTCATGCTATAAGTACGTGGTAGTAGTAGAAGTAGCTTACTAACATTAAATATACAAAATTTAATTTTGTACTACAAAAGAACCTACAGCTACCGGTAGATGCTGACTGATATCTGTGATGTGAATCGAATTTCGAGCTCAGGTGTTGTTTGCCTAGGATGGTTGCGGTGGTCCAAGTGATGGACCTTCAGCGGCTTTGTGGACCCTGTCGAGATATTTGTCCTCGACGGAAGCATCGGTGGAGGTGAGGGTTGCTCATCAAGCTAAGAAGCACGGGGATAATCTAAACGTTAGTCGCCACTAAGCAACAAATAATAGTCAATGCACAGCTGACCTTATCAAAGGCGAGGCAACTTGGCTCCGAAATCGATCAACTTCTTTGTGCTTTCTGCGTGAATTGCTAGTTTGCCATACTGGCGTCTTTGCCTTTCGTGTATGCGGAGCTGGTGGTGTTATACATCCACGATTTTGCTCACAATTGGCGCAGGAGGAGGAAGAACATTCGTCTGCGTCGACTGAGCTACTGAAGTGGCTGGTTCTTCATGTAGAACGGTTGGTTCGGAGGTATTTTTCTGGTGTCCAGCTACCGTTTTTTTTGGCAGTTTGGTGCCGTTTACACCTTGTGTAAGAAGCTGATGCAGTGGAGAATCTATCTTTCTCCGTGCTATTGACTGTCAGAAGCCAAGAAGATTGATGCATTTCCGTTATGTTTGGCCGTGATTTAGGATCTTTATGTAACATCCTGGCTACTAGATCTCTAGCTTCCGAAGACACCAGACCCATATCAAAAGGATCATAGTCGCCTTGCGTAATTCGGAATACAACATCGGGCTGTGATGGAGCACTGAGCGCAGTTTTCCCTTCCGAGAGCATCTCGTACAACACACAGCCAAGAAACCAGATGTCGGTCGCAAAGCCATGAGACTCGTCTTCTAACAGCTCTAAACTCATGTCAAGCAGAGATCCCACCACAGTAGACATCAGACCATGAGCTTCCAACGTTTCATCTGGTTAGGTCGGTTGAAGCAGCTTTGAAGTTCCAAAATCTCCCAGAACAATTTGTCAAGATTTAAGGAGAAATACGTTGCTACCCTTCAAATCTCGAAATATCACTCGATTTCTATGCAGATGACTGACGCCTTGTACAAGTCGAAGGAAGACCCGACAAACGTCTTGTTCTTTAACCTGAGCAGCCCGAAGATATTGTTCCAGATCTCCACCATCTGCGTGTTCAAGAACGAGAGCGAGAGTTTGCGGGCTTCTTTCAAGACTTTGTGCCCAAAAAAGCTGGAAGCTGATACAACAGCTTTGTAAAGGTAATTTACGACCCGTATCCAACGAGCACATAGACCAAAACGGCAAATACGGTCGGAATTCGCAATACTCTTCGTCTACCATAAATATCAAGGAGTAGATGCATCGCTCATATCGAGTTTCTCCAGCTCGATTGCAGCGCTAGAACTCCGCACGAAGTCACGGGAGGGGTACAAACAACTGGCACACATTGGTCGGGGCTCCTACGAAGAGGTAAGCACTAAAATAAAATCTTGGTACAATTTATCGATCAAATACTTTATCTTATCGTCGTTGACTGAGTAGTAGGTGTTCCTATGTGAACATGTTGAAAGTGGAGATCATGTCTGTGTAAAAGAATCGGATCCGACTTTCATCCTCTCCGCTGAACGATAAGATGTCTAGTAAGAGATGTCTAGTAAGAGATGATGAACTGAGCCTGCTTAACGCATGTGCTTGTATGAGTAGAGTGAGGCGTCTGACCGAAGTAAAAATCCGGGTAATAAACCTCGACGGTAAACTAACTCCTTTTAGCGTCTAGCTTGTTGTTGCTGTGTTGGAGTTATATGATCCACATCATCATCCCATCAGGCGATAGTGCTGTGTCGCCCATAGTGAAAATCTGGCTGCGCGTTCCTTTGCACTTCACCAGCCACTCGGTTACCGCTTAACTACGAATCATTGATGCAGATGAACGCCAGTCGTCTCATGTCGTCGAAGCTAAGGTCCTCACGTCGACTGGATTACGTCAAATTGCTCTTACAGATCTTTTTCTTAGATGCCACACTACTAGGAGCAAGCGAGAACAGCGTCAACGCGAGCGACTTCAGATGCGACCAATCATCGGCTTCCGACTGCCAGTACTGGAGTGGCGAGCGGTTGCCCTTTTCCAGCATTTCCCACTTGTACGTGCGGTTGTTGCGTTGATTCTTAGCGTACATAACGTACTCTGTGTACTCTTCCGTCGTGGCTCGTCTCGGTTCCTCCTTGACCCCCATATCCTGGTCTGCCTCGGGGAAGCTAAATATCAAATTTTCAATCTGCTCGCGATAGTCTCTCTGGACTTGCCATAGTACCGAGGATCTAACAAAAAGGCCAAGCCATGAGCCTCACTTAGCACATATTGCCAGCGCTCGGTGACTACCTTTTTAACTCAGTACAAAGCGCTCCTCGTAGATATAATTAATAGTTAATGTGACAGCACCACGGTAATCATAACACGATTTGGGTTGATCTCACGCAACCGCCAGTAATTACGGCCATCCTTGTACTTTAAGTTCCACACACAGAGAAATATTCAAAGGAGGCGTCTACGCCTCCTTTGAACATGATTTATCTTGGCTTACACGAGTAGTATACATGTACTGTAGTACTTGTTGATAACTCTTTTGATCTCTTCGATGGAAACACCTTCACCTTGACTGGCTAACGGGTATATAACGCTATCTGCTTGTCCAATCCGCATAGCAAAAGCCGAATAAAATGAAAAGTTGTGCTCAGGGCTACGTGTTTCCGGTAATCATTTCCAACAGAGGAAGTACACACTATTAATAACTAATACCCCCACCCACCCAGTGCGAGGTACTGAGTACACGATAGATAATATCTCCGTGATGGGCAGCAATACTCAAGTCAATATAAACGCAAGCTTGTACCAGTCACGGACGGGTCATGTCCACTCCGCCGCTTACTGCATGTCTGTTCTATCGTGTATCGATTTTTAACAATATTTCCAAATACACGTTAAAGCTGTTAAAGCGCCCCTCCAGTACAGAAACAATTCTAAGCCCTGCCTTTTTATTTTTGAAGCTTAGAGACTGAGGGAACATGGCGATCGGAAGCTATAAATTTTATGGAAAGCGAGTCAAACTAACAGATGCAGACACCCTAATCACCGACTGTACGACGACGCTTGCGTTGATGTTGATTGCTGTCGTCACTTCCGCCCTCCATAGCGCCTGAGGCATCAGCACAGCCTTCTCTAGTACTCCGCGCAAGTCTGCAAGCACAAATGCCGCCCCTCTCCTCATCGCCAGATTTGGGCATCAACGCGCCGCTCTTCCAGTCCTTGTGCCAGATTTTGCAGCATGTTAACGCTTCACCTTGGCTGATATGCTTGATGTTGTTGCACAGGAGCACACGGGCAGCATCAGCATTCTTTAGGGTGTTTTCAGTTTGCAGACACCTCAGTATAAGGTTGTATCGCCTCCCCGTGGTTGGTCATGCGACATGCGCACCGAACTGACTTTGCAAGCGCGCTGGTGGCGCTTCTGGGTCTGCTCGGGGTTTCCTTTGCGCAACGCATCGGCTTGTATCAGCGCGTGATCCGTGCAGGGCTGGGTACGTTTTGTAGGTGATAGTTGGAGCCCACGGTCAGGCACCAACATCTCCCAGTCTCCAGGTTGTAGCTGAATTAGCTCAAGTTGAAGACGCTTGAGAAATTTACCTGATATGTCTCAGGCTTTCCGTCTGCAGAGCGTCTGCGGTTGTACACAATAAACGTGTTTGCGATCGCCAAGTCGATAAGACTGAGAATAAGCGCTCCATAGTATTACTTGTAGTGCCTGGCAAGTTGGAGAGAGTATTGGAACATAAAAACAACGTTTAGCAAACGATAAGTAGCACAATTAAACGTATACGTACACGATATGAAAAAAACACCTTTGGAGACGAAGCTGGTCGTGTACATCGACACCACCCATGTACATCTGGTAGTTCTTTTCCATTCTTGGTGCCATCATCTCAGCTTCCATCGTGGTCTGCGGCTACCGATGATAGGAGGGCACTAGGAGCTGCATATATGAGGCAGGAAGAGATACTTAGACTTCTAACTCAATTAATCGCACTTTCAAATTTTCAATCATAGACTTACATCGACTACAAACCTCGTTTGCATCGTCCCCCACTCTCAATTGGTTATGAGCCCAAGCTACACTGACAGTATCGACATGCTCGTGGATAAAACCTATTTCCACTGGGAGCTCAACATCCTTATAAGGTTCACCCGGAAGGGTCTTCTCCAGCAGATCGTCAAGGCCGAGTTTGACCAAGTAAATGACCGCTTCTCGGTTGCATGGAAGACCAACGCATTGAAAGCCATTGGTGTAATAGCTGCAGACGTGAGTCTCACGTACCAAGTCTACATCTGTGAAGCACTGACCGCCACTGAAGCATGGAACCAGCTCAAGCAGCCCTTCAACCGGAAAATGCTTTAGACGGGCTCACCGTTACGAAGAAACTGCACAGCTTCAAGATGGAGCCCGGTACGAGATTCGCTGTTCATTCGGAAAGTTAAAGGAGCTGGTACTCCAGATGGAGTCAATCGGCTAATCTCTGGGCAAGACTCGGCCGATTGTGCCGCTACTCGGAAGTCTAACCGACGAGTACCGTATGCTCGCGACAGTTTTAAATAACGCGCCAAACGTTACGCTCGCTTACGTGATTCAAGCACTCTCTGGTGTTGATGCATCTGATGAATCGGCATCGGTACAAGAGAGGGTGTTTGCATCGAAGAAGAAGGACGTCGAGAATAGGAGTGGCTTCAATGGCAAGTGTTTCTACTGCAAGAAGTTGGGGCACAAGAAGTTTGAGTTCCGGACGAAGATGGCCGACGAGGAATGAGAGCAAGTGACGCAGGCTCAAGCGCCATATTTTGCGTTCACAGCTGCGAGTGCGATGTCCAAGGCGGAATGGCTCGCCGACGCAGGTGCAAGCGCGCACATGACCAGCGTCTAAGACACGTTCGTGTTCATGAAGGACCTGAAGACGCCAGTCCGCATCGCAATAGTGGATGGCACGAAAACGACGCAGTTGCAACGGGCACCGTCCGATTGAAGCTGATGGACAGGACGTCTGTCACGCTATCGGGGGTTCTGTACACCTCTGAAATTGAAGGAAGCCTAATCTCGGTGTCCAAACTGGCTGAAAAGAACGTCGTCACGCAGTTCAGCAAGGACAAGTGTGTCTTTCACTATGGTGACGCGACGGTAATGGAGGCCAGGCGTTATGAAAACGTCTACCAGTTGAAGACAGTGGGGGGCGAGGTGTGTCACGTTGCGACAACCCGTAAGGAGTCACGGGCTGCGGCGAATGCACGCCTGGGCCACATCCCATTCGAGCCCTTTGAGCAGCAATCGACCATGGTAGAAAAAGTTTCTCGCGTCGTAGTTGAAGTCAAGAGTGACAGCGTCTGCGCTACTGCATATTGAAGACGAAGAGCGACGCCGTGTATCGACTCCCGGCAAATCTTGTCATGAGTGGCAGTGTAGTTGATTCGGAGCCCGAGGACGAAGTGGATGCGATGCAGACCATGGTACATCCTGTACATGAAGCCATAGAAGCCAAACTACGGAGCCAACGCAGAAAGGCTCGCAACCCGGGGACTCGACACAGATTGTTTCTGGTGAAGTTGAAGATGGTGACATGATTCCGTTTCAATGTGACGTGCGCGTAAACAGCACGATCGTGCCGTATAGCTCAACACATCCACGATTACGCGGGCATGAATATACCACATTCATGAAGCGACGGATCTTGAAGAGGCAGGAGCGTCGAAGCCGCAAGAGATAGTTTATCTGGATTCGACACGTGACAAGTCTGACAAGTGTGCTGTGGACGGTCTCAAGATCGTACGTAATGCCGTCGATAGAGCATTCCGGAATGGAGGGCTTACGACGATATCTACATAGAGTTACCGAAGGGATTGCAAGATCTACTTACTTTGGCGGAAGGTGAGGATGATGTCGCGTGGATACTGCTACAGGAATGAAGGAACATGGCAATGGTGAATACGCCACACTTTCGAGAAGACAACAAGTGGAACAACAAAGAGATAGTGTACAGAGATACATGTTGGACAGTTTTAGCTAACACTAATTTATTGACTTCGGCAGTTGCATCTTACTCAACAAGCCCCAAACCAATAGAGGGCATGAAAATAGGCAGCCACTATGACCATGTACAATCTTTTTAATTATTGGGTTTTTGCTTTCTTGATATGAAGTTTGAGTGACATCGGATCTCTCTGTGACCGGTAATAGACGCTTCGAGTTATTTTCATCTTTTTTAAGCTGCAAAATTGCCAGTTTTCGCTATTAGTAAGGTCGTATTGGGGAAAATGAGCTAGAAGAATATGGATAGGGTCGTTTCGGCGCTTACAATAGAGTGCCTGGATGAATAAAGATCTGTATGAACTCTATGCTGATAAACTGCTAAAATTTGAAATTAACTTTTCCTCCACACTTCTCTTTGACAAATTTGATTGTCGCGTGTCGGACGAGGAGCAGCAGCTAGTGGCAGAAGCTGTCAATGCAGCCGTGGTCCCATTACCGCACTGCTTATTGTCAGCTGCTTGATGGGGTAGTAATGTACTCCCCACATGTACAGTATACACAGATTGTATAGTTAGCGAGTAACGAACATATATAAACGGGCTCTACCAAATAATATACCAGCTCCAAATAAAGTACCTTTGCTATTTGTTTAGGGTATACTATTTAGTTTAATACCATTCCAAAAAATACACCCACGCCGGCCTCTTCTTGCACCACACGTACCTCAAACCGGGTAAGGGAGTGGAGAACGTGGACTACATCGTCGGAGAAGATGCTCTAATGCGGTATCAGGACCGCTGTGACCTCGGGAACCTTATTGTTAATATATAACGGTATTTCTCAGAGGCCTATTTATTTATGTATTGTATGAACAGAAGCAGCCGCCGCTGCAAAGCGGAAAGCCCGAGAAATCCTCTCTGAGGCTATAGCCGCTTAGAACGCGTCGAGCGCTAGTGAGGGGAGCGTCTTCATCGGAGGTACGCGAGCTGAGCACTTTGGCAGCACGCAATAACCCACGTCGTGCTGCGAATGATCGCGTGGTTGATTAAGGCGCTGAGTTGGGGACTCAACCGAAAGGTGAAATACTTATTGTGTATTGTAAACGCTAATGTGTAAATGGCTGTACGGCCGAAGCGGTGACAGTCGATTTTGGTGGCCCTGTTCTACAAGAAGCAGTCACTGCGAGTGATGGCGAAGGCTCGTGAAATTATGTATGTACTATACACAGTATGATATAAATGTTATCGTGTCTAGTACAGCCCCTGTGGAACCTCTAATGGAAGACACCCACGTTACGACTACTGGTAAGAATTTACTTTAGCATCATGTGGTGGATATGAAACTAACTGTTACTGTCTATCTCAAATGGGGCAGACCCGTCGACGCCCCATCACCACCGAAGCCTTGTTGCAGTATTTAAAGTGGCAGCAGCCTCTAGAATTGATGTGTCTTGTCCAAGAGAGACGATACCACCGCCAGCTATCACGGGATAGTAGCAGCGATGAGGCAATTCACCAACCGATGAGCCAAGGAACTGAGGAAAACAACGAAACTTCCTTAAGTGCTGGTACGACTAAATTGTACATACACGATACGGATACGCGTTGCTAACTGCTATCGCTTAATATACAGCTATGAAGGTGATCCAAATATCTTAATCCCTGGCGTGCAACCCGGAGACGCCATGAGTTTGGGTTCCGACGATGATACGGACGGCACGTCTGTATTTCAAGAGGAGGATGATCTTGGTCGATGTGAACTAGCGGCTGATGTCAATGCTTGCACTCCTGGTCTGCATTTCGATCCAGAATTACTTGGTGCTGTTGGAGGTGTCGGCGAAATCGCTCGATGTAACGTGGGCAAGGACATTTTAAAAGCCATGGAAGCGACTGGATGGAGTGCGCCAAACAATCTTACGGTATATCCATACATGGACGAGCCGTATGGCCCTCGCGCAAAGAATAGAATGAAGGACGATATTGACAACACGGATCTCAGAAGTACTCGCAGCTGCATCGACACCTATGGGGGCATTTTCGCTTTTTGCATCACCACGCATGCGGGGGGGGGGATATTGCTGAAGAGAGCAACGAGTACTTCCAAGCGAATCTACAAGAGCGAGTGACACTGCACAGAATGCAACAAACAAAGTAAAGCGACCTGCATTTCAAGTCGAAAGCCCAGAAGAAATAAGATCCAATTTTGAACACATACCTGGTATTTCTGTAAGAGCGCTCTACGCATTCATCGGTCTGCTTATCGCGAGCGCGATTGCATCCAAACTTCTTGAGACTGCGTCAAACAAAATGATACTTATGAACCATTTAGTGTTATCGAGATAATCGAGCTTCAAGTTGGCCAGTTGATTTTCTCACTTGGCCTAAACTGTGACATTTATTGTGAACTTAAATCGAAAAAACTGTAAAACTACCCTTATTCAATTGCTTTTAACAAGAGGTTTTGAATAACACTTGAATTTTTTAAAATTGAAAAAATATTGAGCTCACAGCACTCCTAAATGTATCGTCATTTCGAGGGCTCATAAATGGAAATAATATTTTTAAGCGACCACAATTTCTTTGGTTTTAAGCATTCTGTAGCTTATAAGGTCTCAAGAGATAGATGAGACGCCCCGCTTTCGTTTAAATTGCTTAAATCGCGATTCGTACTTAGGTTCGTAAGTATCATTTTGTTTTGGGTGGTCTAATATGAAGGCGCCATATCACGTGGATGGTTCAATCTTTTCGTGACACGCGATAGTTTTGCTCACATCTCGAGGAACCTCCATTTTAGCAACAGAACTAATTGAGAGTTGAGGGCGGTGCGAACGAGGCTTGTAGTCGATGTGAGTGGATGAAAGAAAATTTGAAAGTAAGATTGATTGAGTTAGAAGTCTTAAAATCTCTTCCTGCCTCATACATGCAGCTCCTAGTGCCCCCTATCATCGTCGTTAAGTCCGCGTATACAGATTGTATACTGGGATGGACACACTTAAGTAGGATGGACAAACCTGTTTACAAATATGTAAATAAACCGTAAGCTGGGACGGATACGTCTGGGTGAGACGGGCACACTCGTATGCAATGTACACGCCACATGTCACGATTGGCATCCCGTAGCAGATCCCGTGATTGACCCAATTGAAGTTCCCGACCAATCACAGCTCAGGATATCAAATGATCTACCAATCATGTCGCATTATTCCTGTCAATTTAACTGTATCACGCATTCGGCACACGCACGCCGCGTACCAAGCGGAATATATCCAGACGAGTAGACAGCGAAATGCAGCCACAACACCTTCACTCAATTCAACGTCTGACCTTGATTCAGATGTTATTGCGTTCCAACAGGTAGCACAGCATTTTAATCGATAAGTCCTTCGTGAGATAATTAGCGATTTTTTGCTTGGCGTCCACGTACTCCAACTCAACTTCACCAATCGCAACATTCCCGCAAATCAAATGGTAGCAAATGTCGATGTGCTTAGTGTGAGCTTCATATCCAGTATTTGTTGCGCGTGCCATCTCACCTTGGTTGTCCTCGTAGGTCAATGCGTCTCCATCTTGTTCCGAACCAATGTCATTTAGCAGTCGCTTCCATACGAGGCACTGGGAGCCATGTACTCGGCCAGTGTCGGACGCAGTGCGACGTTTTTTTAAGCTTGATTGCCACACTATTGGAGCACCACATATCATGAACATTATGCCGCTTACAGAGCGCCTGTCGTCGCGGTTGCCAGTCCAATCTGCATCGGTGTATGCGACGTGCTCCATTCCTTGGCGTCCGACGTACGTGATGCCAATGTTCTTGATTTTAGTAGGTATCGCACCACCCTGATACCAGCATTTGGTCAGATTAACGCCGACTTCCAGTGGAGCGAGGCAGTGACTATCGCCTTCTTGTCTGAACTTCTTGATGATCGACTATGTATACGCTTGTTGGCTGATGCGTAAGGTATTGCACTCCAGGTCGTAGTCTATCTTGATCCCGAAAATGAAGCGAGCACGTCCCAGACCCTTCATATTGTGCTTCTCAGGTATCCCAGCCTTCTCCAAAGCGATTGTACCCTTCTCCGTAACCGCGATCAGCAGGCCATCGACGTAGCGACACACTATACACCTATCGTCACCTTCGCTCCTAGTATTGACATATGGGTCGGCGTCGGCCGCCTTCATTGCATTGCCCCGATTGTCTCGTTTCACACACGAGACGATTCCTTGAGGAGCTCCAACCAATCGTGAAACGGCTCGGTAACCGTTCCAACGGTCACGTCTAACCGTGCTGAGCCGGTGCAGCGGCAACACCCTCTCCCTACCTTCTACAGGAAATGGTCACCTTTCATTTTAAATCAAAACTCGCCAAGGCATACCAATGAGCTAGCACACTAGTTGCAGAGCCATTTCCTTTCTTATGGTAGCCGAAGGACACGCGGTGCGACTTGATTGGCCTGTGACCTCTAAAAACGGACGTACCAAATATATATCTCTGTGCGGTCAATACAGCCGTTCTTTGTTCAGGCTCGCTCTTTGCCAGACCATCGTAAATCAAAACTCTCTTATAAATAACAAGTCTAACTTTAGGCCAAACAGGACATCGTATAGGAGGTGTACACTAATCTTGTAAATTAAAATTGAAACTAGGCTATAATTGTCAAATTTCCAACTTTTAAGTTCCAAATAATTAGGACGTTTTTGCGGTCCGGGGTAAAACTCAGAGCCGTTCTGATATCAGGTCATAATGATTGAATCGGTTACAAGAGCAATACACCGGTTAGAACCATCCCATTGACGCACCGGTACTTAGATCAATACACCAGCACATCCTATCCCTGCGGTGATGGAGAAAATATTCGGAGGTTCTTTTTCTGGCCTAGCGTACCAAAAACAGTCTATTCATTTGCTGACAGTACTTTATCGTATTTGTTTGTAGACATCTTATACGTGCCAAGCGAAGTGCATATTGGCTTCATAATAAAACAAAAAGGAGTATTATTTAGTTTTATTAGCGATTAAAAAATGGGGGGAGGGGGGGGGGGGACATCTAACCACAGACCTGTGGTCTCATGTACTGGTACTTGTCACCATTCCACCGAGTTGGGGCTCGCTATCCCATTATAAAACCTAGGTTTTACGCTGATAATCGAAAATCATGTAAATTAACTACATGTTTTTTATTATGAAATTTTCGTAACCAAGATTGGATCACTTAGCCGAGTGTTAGCGTTGAATGCTGGTACTAGATAGGTACCATGCGGCTTGATACGCTGCATTCACAGTCAGCTCTTAGGTCAAAATCTCGGCCACATCATTATCCGCCCCTCCCCCCCTTACAATATAAGCGTAACGTCACCAGAATTTATGGATCTCGTCATCAAGAATACTCATTTGATAGTTAGTGTAAAAGGGTGATTGCGAAAATGGACATGCCAGAGTACATATCCATAGAGAGAGGGAGCACCATTCTGGGATTTGTGTATACAGTAGCAACTAAACTAAAAATTGTAAAGACGTAAATAGGAGGTGGTAAACGCACCTCACTTTCGAAAACACCGGCAGCTCTGGAGACCTTCTGGGCCTATTAAAAATGAAGCTCGTCAACGCGTTCATGATAAGCCACGCTTTGATTTTCTTCACCCATGCGAGCCCGATTGATCACGATAAAGTGCAGCCTTTCACTCAGCCCCACCCAGTCACCATCTCCGAAAAGGCTGCTGTCAAGTTCAAGCCACAACTTCACATCGACAAAGGTTGTGTTCCCTTTCCGGCTGTAAATGCTGCTGGTGAAATCTCCGGAGGACTCAAGGGAACAAAAGGAGCGGACGGCTGTAGGGAATCATCGCTAGGCTCTCAAACGTATGGTCGATCGGCATGGTACCAGGACAAGTGGGCCATGGTGTTTGCTTGATACTTCCCGAAAGGTATTGCGGCTGGTCAACCGCAGATCCGCCACTACTGGTCGAGCATGGCTCTTTGACTTGACAATCCACCATTAGATACGCCGACGATTCTTGGAGTGTCACTGTCGCAACAGCTTCTTAAGCCTCCAAAATTCCTCATCGGTCTTTTGACGGCGGAGCAGCAAGAGCCATATAACAAGCAAACCAGCATTCCTCCTGTGGGCTTCGTGGGGGCCCAGGCAACTGTTGTGGGTCAAATTGATGGATGGAGTAATGCATCCAATTACAGTGGTGGCTCGAATGTTTCGATTAGAGTTTCCCATAGATACACGAACAAGGATGACTGGCTGGCACTTACCTTTGCCACCCAAGACGGTGAATACCACGACCTCGTCATGTGGGACCAACTGACGGAAGAAGCGCGCACAGCTCTCAATTCAGCGGATTTTGGCGAGTCGAAGGTCCCCTGCAGTGATCAGAACTTTCAAACGACGTTGGAGCTTTCATGGCTATTTTAGAACTACAGCAGCTAATCCACAGCATATGACCAAGACGGTGAGAAAAAAGTGGTTTGATTTCTCTATTGTTCGGTCCCGATCGGTTCAATAAGTACTAGTATTAATATCAACTAGCCGAGCGCCGCCGCTACGCGGCGGTAGATTTGGTTACGCCCTACTTGGTAAGGTCTTTTTCGTCCCCGCTTCGCTTCGACGGGTCTGTTTTACCGGTACATGTACTAATAAATAGGCCTAATCGAACTCTTCATTTTCATTACATGCAGTCGAATCATAATTTGGACTACCAAGCACGTTGTGTAACATTATCTATAATTAAACTCAGAATTGTCGTTAGTTAGAAGTAATTTGCAGCCATGTTGAAAAAAACATATTTATTAAAAAAAATGAGCTCCAAGTAAGTTGCGCAATGTTTCTTTAAAAGTACATGAGCCTCCACCGTGTTGTTTGCGATATTATTACGGAAATACTGAGCTCCAAGTAGTTTGCGCAATGTTTCTACAAAATACCACCATGGTGTTTGCAATACTATTACGAAACATTGCTTTATTCTGGTCAAATGTGATGATAAGCAGCTACGACATAATTAAGTAAACAAAATATTAACTACATATAATTAAACCATATGTAAGATACTGTTCGCAAGTGTTGTTGTTGCTGTTGTTATTTTGTTGTTGTTGAATTAGAACTATTTACTGTACTACGATCTTGTCGGCAACCCGCCCGCCCATAAAGTAGTTTATTTCTTCCCAACATACCGGTAAGAAATTATCTGTACTACTCGGCACAATTTTTTTAACAAACTATTTTCCAATCAGAAAGTGAGACAGTGTTTTTTTATATTTTACTGAGCTCCTTAAGTAACAAAAGAGAAAAAAATAACCGTAACATGTTTTGAGCCAAAATAACAAAAAAAGAAAGTGTCATAAGTAAGTAAATGGAAATACTTTACATTGGACCCATTTAGATGTCTAGCTTGACCTTATTCGAGCGACGACGTCTCTGCATGTGGTAGCGCGGCGAAGGTGGCGCTCGTGCTCTGTGCAGGGTCGTGGTGGCGGCGGTGTGCCCATAGCAACGGCCAGTGCGAGCATCCGTTGCTCGCACTAAACAGGCTCCGCTGGTGCTGGGGCTGTATCGAAGCGGTGCCAATAGGCCCGTTCGTTGAGCCCATTGGCATACGCAATGGAGCGACGACCCCCAGCTCTCGCGGAGCCAGCTGCCAAAGCGTCCCACGACAGGAATTCTTTGCACTGCCGGAGCGCCAGCCCAAGACCGGCAAGGCCAATGGTCGGCGGCACCACGTGTGCCTCACAGATCTGGCGGTCAAGCGGCTCCATTGTGTCAAATATTTGAAGAAGGGTTTATAAAAATATTTTAGCCAATAAAACATCTTATTTTTACCCAATTACAATAAAGCCATCTCCGCCACGCATTATGGTTACATTTCAACCAATCGGAGCCGCATTCTCTCCGCTCGGCAGCCAATGGGAAGGCTCAAAAATCTGAGCGTTTCGTGTGACGGACGGACGGACACCGTCCTAGCAATAATAGTTTAGGACTAGCCGGCAGCCGCCGCTACGCGGCGGAGTGGCATGGTTTGTTGGAGATGAGGTGGCCGCAACTTTAGTGCTTCTTGGTGTCGCGTGTTTTGAGAGCGTGGTTCACCCCGTAGATCTTGGCATCGTGTATTTAACCACTTGCCTTTCCGTAGTCTCATTCGGCTCCGTATAATATAGTGGTTTGGAACGTTTCCGTTACCCCGTACTACAGGTTGGGTGTTATTTTCTTCAATGGTCCATGCTCTTTCGTGCTCTTCCCGGCTTCGTGGTTCCTGCTCACCCATGGTCCACGCTGCTCAGTGGTTATGGCCTCTCTCTTGTGGGTTCATACGTTTTAGTACAGCCTTTTCGTAAATGCTAACTTTTCTCTGTTCTCAAACGTTTATGTGGATTGCACTGGCTTCGTGGTAGATACTATTTCGTTGCCGTTGGCCTTCCATCGCCGGTGCTCTAGCCGAAGTGTGTTATTCCGTGGTTTTATGACTCCATGCAGTCGTGTTGTTCCGTTGACCGTGTATCGTGCTCTCCAGGTAAGGTTCCATCGACCGCGGTATCACGCTATCGTGCAATCACGGTGTGGTAATGCTGTCTATGGTATTGTGCTCGCGTAGGGTATCTGCGTTGTCCGTGTTATCGTGTTCTACAATGGCAACGTGCTCCACAGTGTGCACTCGTGGTCATTCCAAGCTCCCACCTCCCTGTTTATTTCGTGGCTGGCCTGCCGTTCGTGCAATCTAGTTCTAATGTAGTACTATCCTCCATGGCTCGGTAACCTCAGGTTCAACACTGGTATCGTTCTCCGCGGCTCGGTGTTTTTTGTCTATAGCGCTGTGACTGCGTTATCCCATGGCTTAATGGCACAGTCCATGCTATCGTGCTAGCTTGTGGTGTCGCAGCTGGTTTGGCGTCCGTGTGATTGCTAGCTACCGTAGTATCGTGCTCCCTGGCTCGGTGAGATCCGGTTATACCCTTATATCGTGCCCTAATGCTCGATGATTTCCCGTTTTTGGTCTCCCGCGGCTTCATGCCTGGTATGTCGACCGTGCTCCGTGCTCTTCCGTGGTGCTATGGGAGAGTTGCTGTCAGTGCACTCTTACCGTTACGTGCTTCGAACGTGCGTACTCTTCCGTAGCCACCCTTTTTAGCATGCTGGGGTGTCTGTATATTTAGTTTCCTCCCGTGGTCCGTACGCTCCCGTCATATTCTTGTCCCTCTGTCCTTTACATAGCTGCGTTCTCTTCCGGCTTTCACGCTAAAGCTAAAACTTCGTGGTTTGCATCTGCTAAGACTTCTATCGTCGTCCATGGCATTCCGTGCTTCGTGTTGCTCTTCTATCCCATCGTCTACATAGTGTGGGTTGGTGTTCTTTCGTGTTTCGTGTTCTTGCTGAGTCACGTGGCTCCGCGCTAACCTAAACACAATAGCTGTTCCCATTTTGTTTGATGTACATAGCACATATTGTTGGAAAGTTCACACAATATCTTAAGGTCGCACACTACGTGCACAAATACAAAGGAAGATGACACTTTTTCCCGGAGGCAGTGTGTTTTCTTGGGCGCACCTGAGAAAACAAATCGTCTACATTTACACGCGGTTTTCACAAATATTAGCTTCTGTAAATTGCTGGTGCAACATTCGATATTATTGGTTGTTTAAAATTTTCGTACGCGTACATGCACATATGTCCACCGTGCTACATGTATTACTTCCCGGTATAGAACTTTCTATCATGCATTTATGGTTATTTGCAGCACCATACTATTTGGTTTGGGGAGTCGAAACCACCAACCGTCCCTCCAAGATGAAATAAATGTCAGAGAATTACACTTTGGAATAAAAAATAAAAATACCATTCAGAAATTATATATGAAGCCGATTTGATATTTGGTTCCTCGATCGGATTTGCAGCTTTTGGGCGCTGATTCGACATCAACGCTCCTTCATCCCCATGTCTAAGGTTTATGCTCGTCTACGGCTGCTCTCCACGTCAGAGCAAGGAGATAAATACATCGAATATGTCGTCGAAGATGAAGGAACTCTGGTCGTCGATGCATTCAAGAAGTTCCCCGGTTTTGCTGGGCTTCTGTCGCCTGAGAACAGCGTGGCTTACACTCAAGCGATCCAGCCTATGGTGTCTGAAATGTTGATTTGGCACCACTTTGTGCTGTTTTGCGTATGGCCACGAAAACAGCGGCAAGACACAGCCCATCTTCGGGTATGACACTGAGCTTCGTATGTGCCAATGTTTAGTCTAGGCCTTGGACAAATCCTGGCCTCCAAGATCGTCAGCCCGTATTTGTTCGTGACGACGCAAATTGAAAAATTCAGGTTCGGAGGACCAAACGGAGAATATTAACTCAATCCTTACAAGCTGCTACGAATACGCTGAAGCTGTTCTTGCCGTTATTCATTGATGTACGGAAAGAAATAACTGAATAAGAGAACATCCTTTCTAAAGTGATGTGTACCTATCATTATAGGACATTCAGAGGAGATCACAGATGGTGTGATCTGGGTACATAGTGCGATGACGACAGCGGGCAAAGGAATTTGAAGCCGCCCCGCGCACAGTGCGGAGGCATGCTCACTTTTCAATTTGCCTCAGACTGAGCACATCGTCTAGATACGGACAATTAGGAATAACAGCGTAAACTACGCACGCAGTGAGTCTATCTACGGTGTTGGAAAACAACAGGTAGGAGTCTTTGTGCAGAGGGGACATCAGAGCTACATCATCAGAGTAGTCGCTTCCATGCTATTATAGAGCTGGAGATCGTACCTTCTGCACTCGTTGAACCGCGTCAACAAGTCGTGTTGGCGCCAGGGGTTAATGGTAACTCCAAAATCGGTGAAGTTAATATTGTGAAAATATCACCTGTAGACCAGTTAAAAAAATATCACCTAATATTTTCTTCTGAGACAATATGATATTATTAAATATCAACTTAATATTAGCTAATACTATATTATATTTTTCAAAGATTGCGTAATCGGGCTACTTTAACTAATCAGATGTCGTTAACGCTTGACTAGCTGAAATATTACTAATCAACCGTGAGGGAGGGACAATTGTGAGAGACGGCAAGGTTGGCGTCGTGTGTTGGCACTGCTGAGCGCATTAATCTAGCGCCACAGGCAGCAGGTTTATTAGACGCACGATGTCGACGAGGAGATCGGTAGAGAACAAGAACAAATGTCTTGATTTCGCTCTATCAACGTTAAACAGCTGCAAGCGTTTGCAGTTTTCCAGCCTTTGTCTGTGTCACAGTGAAATACTAGAGCAAATACTCGTCAGTCTAAAAGCCTACTACTTTTCTAGAACCTGATCGAAAAAATTATTTGGCTCCGCTCGGTTCACAGAGGGTAAGCTGGCAAGAAACGTACTTAAGTGGGAAAATTATAAAATAACATGTAGTATCTAATATTTTTCAGTTCTCCGAGTTAATATAAAAATATTATGCTAACTTTTGTAAAAATGAGTTAATATTACTATTTAATATCGAAAATAGTACTATTACTATTAAAAATATCATATGATATTTGGTTACCATTAACCCCGGGTTGGCGCAGTCCCGTGTAGTATATTACAGAGGTTGAAAAATAAAATATGCTATTATATTTTGGTTTTAAACCTCAGTAATATAAATTGCAATACAGGATTAATCATTACTAGAATTTTGACCAATTATTGCAATAAATACATTCGCCCCACTTTGATTTATACAAACGTTTTGTATGTCCTTAAGAATTGCAGAATATCTTACATTTTTATAAAGTATTGGAAAGAAGAAAGAGCAACTTAAGTTATTTCGAGCGTACATTAGTTATTTTGTTAAAAAAAATTAACCCCTGATTCCTTTAGGAACCTTAGGAAAATCTCGTGACGTTCTGTATACAGTATTGCAATCCAGTCGAGATTATATGTGATCGTAGACAGAAAAGCGACAGCGACGGGTGCTGAGGCATCCCAAGAAGACCAAGATCGACTAAATACACTACAAAGTCAAGTTGACGCGGCTGAGGCTATAGTGGCAGCATTGCAAGCACAAGTTGATGCTGAAATGTTGATATGTGATGGCGGATTGTTTGCACTTGTTGACCTCGCTGGCGCTGAGTACACAGGTAGAGATTTGACGCGCAACTCTAAGGAACACAAAGAGGCGCGTGAGATCAACTCGAACTTGCTCGCTTTTAAATAATGTATTCGAGCTCAGGCTCGACAAGGAGCTGGCCACATTCCGTACAGGAATTCAAAACTCACTATGCTGTTGAAGTGCTAAAGGGAGACTGACAACCTCTCGTATTCAATTATGGTCACTAATGCGTCGTCAGCCGAAACGCACTTACGCACAGCCTTGGACTCGATCAGACACGCAACAGTTGGTCGCTTCTGCATTAAAGACGACGCAGAACAAGATGACTAGTCAGCGGAAGCGAACGGTGGGCTAACGACTGTAATTTTGACGATGTCAAGCTCCAAAAATGCTATGAAAAATGTTTTGAAGTGTCATTTATCAAATGAAAAATACTTGGTCAGCTAAACAGGATAAGGGGAAAGCCAGTCAGCGAGAATCGTAGTATTTCTGGTAAGCCTTGAGTTTTTTCCACCTCGGGTGCGACATCATTGTGTTTCCTCTTTTAGCAATCCCCCATTTTTGGCTTAAACTAAACGGGGTTTTCCCCAGCACCTTCCACGTTATAAATTGGGCCTTCCACTTGGTCGCTTCTTTGATTGAGAGCCCAATATCCCGAAGAAAAAGGTCAACGTTCACTCTTTCCTCAGTGCGAGGGTCTTCGTGTATCTTGTCGCCGACTCTGAGAAACCGCTTCTCGCTCATTTCGCTATGATCTTCAGGCAGCATTCCTGTCACACTTACCAAGGCGTTACTCCCAGCTACAAGTGTTACTGCGAGTAAGATGCCATAAAGGAGGCGAATGACTGAGCTTGTTAGTTTTGCTGCCGGTGTCTTTGTGCTGCTGAGCGTAAATTAGGAAGTGTGGACCAAGACAAACAGGCCGTTGGTGATGATATAGCTTCAGATAAAGTTGGTACTGTACAATGCTTCAAATACTTTTAACCTGGTTCGTAACCAGGTTGGCACGCAGGAAATATCAAATCCAAGGATGACTTAAAAATTAAAAATGTTTGCAATCAAATCTGGCCAAATGACGCCATTTCATGCCTTTATTTATTCGCACTAACGCGGAGCACCCTGTGCGTGCAGAGGCTGTATGAACGCCTTATCGCTGCAGAAGCAATGCTTTTAAAGGATAATCTGACATGAATAAATGCTACGCTTCGAACCTCAGTGCAATGTACTATAGTGGTTGACCAGAGTCTAGGCCTCATTCATTTTCAACGCTGGTTCGTAATCGAAGCCCAACAACAAATCCAGGACCTCAGGTTTCGAATACGAACCAGTGCTTTTCAAATCCTTCATATTTTGGAGGCCCGTACTTGCCAATTCCACCACCTCCACTGGCGCACCCTGCTCTGTTGGCTCCAGACTCTGGACCAGACTCTGGCCCTGGTCTAGAGGTGGTGGATTTCGGATTTGCAAAATGAAGTGGTACTCGGGTTGCTTATCCCAAAATCGTTGATTTTGAAACCCCAACCATTATATTGTTATGAAGACTGTGCCAGATTTCTTAATTACACAATTCATCCTACCATCTCCTTCAATAAGATGCACTGTATAAACAAATGTTTTGCTCATAATACCACATCTTTTACGTGTAAGATACTCATACGTTATAATATTTGTGATACTATCTTAATCAATAAGTTTTTTTTCATCAATCAATGATTAGTTCTCGAGAGATGCAATGATGGACTCTTGAAAATAAGGAGATTCGTCGGCTGGCCCTATCAACAGCAACGAGAATCAAAATGGAAGTCTAAGAACGGGCTAAGCGAAGTGGTCTAGCTTCTCGCAGATACGGCACGCATTCAAGGACAGATCGCCCGAAGTGATCGGAACGAGGGAGAAAAGTGCAATGATCAAGTACAATAGAAATGGTGTCATCGACGACCACAAATCGCTCATTTCTGAAGGGTGAGTTTGTGATCGGTTGGATTTGATGATTAGTTGTGAGCCTTAAAAGGTTCCTTTAGCTAGTAACTGAAACTCTTTTTCCAGGAACGTTATCAAGCGTAGCAGTACATAAAAAAAATCGACTATCGTAGATTCTTTGGCGGACTAAAATTTGAGTAAAACGACACAGGCAGTCAGTAGGGGGGGGGGGGGGGGGGCACAGGCAATAAAGGAAATTTTACCGAAAAATGTTAGGGGGAAGCAAACATTAGATTTGAGAGCGCCCAAGTTGAGTGTAATTTTTAATAATTAAGTTGGACACTTAAGGACTTGTTTAGGACTCTATACTACTCACAAAGCTAATCTTACTAGTTTGGAAAGTTCATGAATAACTATAAACTCTTTACTTCATTGACTTTTGTTTTAATATTTTCATGTGCACCACGTTTCCTAAATTTCAGAGCTTCTTCGGGCGAAGCACGACTTCGTTTGTTAGATATACTGTTAGTGAGATGAACACGTTTTTTTAGAAAACAATACCAGTAAATATGAGCTAAAAGTGATCATGACTTAACCCTCCCGACTCAAGCATAGAGCGCAGGTCATACTGTCAAGTATGTGTGTACGTAACTTTGACGATCGATGTGTCCTTAGAGCTTACCACCTTTCTCTCTCAAGTTTCTCTAGCCACGCATCGTGTGCACCCGCTTCCTTGGTAATCTTTTGTATCTTTTCAGCTTGTTTCTTGGCCTCCTTCGCTGCGTGGATATGATTCAACTTCTTTACAGCATCTAGATTCACAGGGAATCTCAAAAGGCTCTTTCTTCGGCGATCTTATCTTCATCATATTTGATCCGGTGTAGTAGCCTGCCGCTATCGTTTGGGTCTCGTGCGACTGCTTGAGTAAAATAACTATATTCCACCATTGCCTTCGCATCCGTGGCCAGTTATAGCGCGTTGCTGGTGTGAAATACAGTCAGAATCACCACTGCGGAAATGTTGTTGAAATGTATGTGTGTTGGAAATCTTGATATATGACTTGTTGGCTGCTTAGAAAATTTTAGAATAAATAAAACTCCGTAACCGTACACGTGCGATACGAAACTGTGCGAATGGGTTCGTGTACATGCACGCATGTGCTGTGCCTTTATTTGAAAGCATCATTATATGTTGTGAGTAAGGACTGCCTACGATTGGTCGTGAAAGCTGCAAATGTCGTGTCAGCGAAAGCCACATAAACGCCTTATTTTTTCCAGCCTGCGTCAATGATGTCATGGGGAAATAATCAACTACATTATTTTGTGAGCTGATCACGCGAGTGCGTGAGCTCGCGTTGGGTGTGGTAGTGGTGGGTCGGCTCGACGGGAAGACGGAGAATGAGCAAACTATCCTGAGCTATGTCTGCGGTGGTTAGTGGTTTCTCTTTCGAGTACGTCCGTTGGTTTTATTGCTTTGGCTTCGAAAACCACAACTTTGGCGCGCCAATAACTCCCCATTTTCTCCAGCCTGCGTCAATGATGTCATGGGGAAATAGTCAACTACATTATTTTATGAGCTGATCACGCGAGTGCGTGAGCTCGCGTTTCCCCATTTGGATCAGTGTGGACAAAGTTGGAGTTGGAGTTGGGTATGAGTGATGACATTCGCCGAGCAAGCTGTAGGGATGCAGCGTCGCGGTGACGAATGTAGATCTGATAAGCGTCCGACGACCACAGCCCATGCATTCGTATCGTATCTGCGTCGACACCAGCTGCATGCAGAGCCGTAGCGCCTCCTACTCATATAGAATGTGTCGAGATATTGCTGGGATTCACGTCGCACGCCTTCGCGGCCGATCGCAGGACTTTAGACATGGATTATACTGACAGCACTCGCCCTGGGCTGCTTGAGCATATGGGTTCATCGCCATAGATGTTGATTGCGTTCGCATTTCGGAGTAGTAGTAGGGCCGCAAACACTGGACATACTGGTGGATGTCCGCTCTTTTCGAGCGTTCTTGTAGTCGTGCGTCCATTTTGATCGGTCTTGCTACCGCGTAACTTTAGTGATACAGCACTTGCGCTTGCATATTGAGATGTGCTGTTGCCGTTTGCGTCTTTCACCGATACATCCGATGCCTGAAGGCAATATCGATGACGTTTGGAGCTGACGCTCAGGTACTCTGCACCTCGGAGACAAAAGAAGAAGCCCAGCACCGCAACCCCACAAATGACGCGGTGCTGGGCGCTGGAGAGGTCGGCAGCCCGGAAGATGTGCTTGAGCATTTCTTGCGATACTGGGCTTCGTTCTTGTTGTGGAGGACTGAGCCTGCGCATTCCTTGAAGCACGAGTTCGTGTTGTGGGAGCAATCTGGGGATGAATCCGACTCGGAGTTGATGACACCATCCGATATGGCGGATTTTAGCCCGAATTGTTTCAAATCGGCGAGGTGTCGAGTCCGCATTTGTTTGCCAGTTATCAACTGCGAACATAGTGAGTCGAATCGATTGGTCGTATGGGTCATGCGAGCTGAGCCAGGGTGACTTTCCTGCTCGAGCGCAGAAGGCACACCATTGGCGCCATGTCACCAGGTATACGTTTCGTGATGTGTCTGCCAGAGATCGCCACTGGAGTTCGCCAATCCGCCTGTGTAGATTTTCTTGAATTTGCTCGGGAGTTTCTGTTTATTCCAGCATAACATTAAGTTAGTCCACTTCATGAGAGAGTTGCCATTCCAAGCCCGGGAACCAAGATCCGCTAAATAGTTGATAGCCCCTGGAAGATGTTGGGACGATACGTGAATCTTGTACTGAGTTTCTACGTATGACAGGACACGCATCAATTCTTGACCCAAACTATTGTTGCTGTAGTGGCGGTCGATCCACGCTACGGCGGAGGAGTTATCAATCCAGCAGCGAATGTGCAGTGGTTGCTCCTGCTCCTCTGCAATGTGACTCCAATCCGGGGCCCACGTTATAGCCGCAAAAACGGCGCTCAGTGCTTCCCGTACGTTGATGCTGAATGAGGAGCCTTGGGGTTCAGGCGTTTTTGCTATCGCGGATCGTTCGGCTTTGTCGAATTGAACACGAATGTATTCTTTCGCTGCTGGGAAGAGTACGCTTAGCCCCGAATCGCTGGCGTCCATGAAAAGATTAATCGATGGCTCGGAAGTGCCTGCGAGTATACTCGTCGGTATAGAATTCATCGCTCCATGCTGGAAAAGAGATAATATCCAAGTCAAATCATCACGAACAGAATCCAAAAGCAGTATCTTCGCGAACTTTGATGCTTGCTTCCACGTAGTATGTAGCCGTTGGATGAAGGCACGAGTTGCTCTACAGCATAGACCCACATGGCGAAGCGACCCAAGGAGCTTCTCTAGTTTCTTTTTCTGAACGAATTTGGCGTTTAAAGCCTCAGAAATTCTTGCGACGGCCTTGGTGATCTTTGTAGTGGGCATGGAGACGGTCTTTCTGTCCGTGTTCCATACGAGTCCCAGTGCTCATAGTTCGCGAGACCACGGCGAGGTTTTTTTGTCGTTGATCGCGTATGGGCCGAGCGTGGCCATCATACTCAATTTGAGAGCGGTTTCTGCTAGCATCAGGCGGTTGGCGTCATCGATTTCCACTAGAAGATGATCATCTACCCAAACATACGAAAAGAATGGGTATGTATCCGGGTCGGTTGGATCCATCGAATTTGGGCTCTCTCTCGATACCATGAAGGAAATTGCGCCACCAAATTCCCCGTAATGTGCCGGCGATCCTGTCCAGCCGAAGGGTAGCGACAAATCTACTACGGCGGTATCGGTATTGCAGGAACCTGCGAAGTGGGCTGCCAAACTCGCAGCGACTGGGACGTTTCGGAATGCCCACTTCACATCACCTTTAAGAATTTTGATGCGTTTTCCGGGATAGCGAGTTGCAAGGTCTTCGATGCGTTGGGCAATATGACTAACTGGCGCAAAGTGAAGCGAGGGTAACTTTTCTTGTGTCGAGCGCGCGTTAACCGAGCTATCGTCGGGCCAGGAGAGGTCGTGAATTAGGCGAGCCTCGATGTGGGGATTGACCCCTGACTTTGGTACACATCCAAAGGGGCTAAATCGAAGTTCAGACCAGGCTAAGGCAACGTCCATCGTAACCATCATGTATGTCCCGGCCACTTATCCTTCGCGAATGCTCCTGATAAACGCTGTTGGGTATTGGTTAGAACTTTTGTGGTTGCTGACTGGCATACTGTCGGCTTCCCGCGGGGATGTAAACGCGTGGGTTACCCCGTGTGTAGCCGTCTTCACCACACTTAGCCGATAGCGGTAACCATGGAGAAGAATGTCAAGCCACATCGGATCGAGTGCCTTGATAGGACGCGAATCTGACTCAGATTCGTTACGCCATAGAGCTACAGCTTCTTGCAGTGACAGCTTCAGCGCTTTTACTACCTGAGAAAAGCCGACAACAATATCGTGCTCCTCGAAAAGCTTTGACGCATCATCTGGACTAACAGTAGATAGCAATGCTGGAATCGAAACGCGGGCCTTTCGAAAGGCTGAAGCGAGTCTGCCGATACGGGCAGATGCATGAGATCGCAGTCGGGTCTTTAGGATATTGCGGACATCGATAACGGTTAAAGATGTGATTGATGGCCCTCGGGACTGCGACGCGGGAGCTGACGGCGAGACACTGGAGAGAGGATACGGGATAGCCTTTTTTGATGCGATTGTAGAGAGCGTATTCGAGTTGCGGTGACGTTCGGGTTTGACGGGCGGATGAGAGAATTTCGGGTACGACGGGCTCTGAGGCGGTACTGCGGTTCATTCGCACAACTCGGATCGAAGCCCACCCATATTGTTCGTGATATGCTCGCGTACAATCGGATCCAGCGTATCGGGAATGAAGTGTGCGTGGTTCGGGAACACGCATCGGTCATCGGATTTGGAAGCGCAGCCACTTGCCGATAAGTATTTCATGCACACGCTTTGTCGACCTTTACGTGGCAAAGCATCGATGACATCACGGGGTGTTTTCCGCTTCGCACGAGTCGTATCGGGACGGCGGAACGAATCGCTTGTCTTTGCTGAATCGTATGGCGGCCGCCGTAGAGCACTTGCCGCAGTCCCCAAGGCAGCGAGACGCTCCGATTGGATGATATATAGCACACTTTGCAGATCTGGGTCTTGTAGAGACAGCTTAGACGTAATCGTGGAGCGGGTCGAGCTTCCAAGCCGGGCGTCCTGCTCTGAAGCTGCGCGGTATTCTTCCATGATACTATCAAACCAGAATGTAAGCGTGGCAATATCTTGAGCACTCCAGTGACAAAAGGAACGTAAATCTTCAATGAACTCTCGTGCACAGCTAAGCAGCCGGCACGTCCCATGGTCGAAGAATTCTTCGGCAAACACGTGAAGTACACTGAGGGCATTGGAGACATCATCCAATGATTGGGGTTTCGAGGCCGTCGGAAGCGAGACCGATGCTGCAAAGTTGTTCAAGTTGACCGACGCGTTTGCGTACCAAGCTCGGCGAGCTGCAAAATCAAATCGGACGAAATGCATAACAGACAGACCGCGTATGCCAAACTCGAAGTCAAACACCCTTGCGATAATTGCGGGATAAGGCTTGAACTTGGTTGCCCGGGAAGAAATCATGGCTTCAGCAAGGGCAGATGGAGACTTATCTGCGTGATTTGGTGATACCAAGAGACGGTTTATTGCTTGTTGAGGCCTGGACGGGCTGAAGGCGTGCTTTGCAGGTCGTTCAGGCGTTGGTGACAGGTCAAGTAAGTCCGATGGACTTGTCAACCGACGGCGTTGTGAGTCGCGGTCTTCAGCTGGAGGCGCAGGTCGTTTCCCCGTTGTAGACTTGCACATAGTCAGATAAAAACGAACGAGTTCCGGATCATCGGCGATTGCTGCTAGAACCTTGGAGTGGGAAGCTTGTTCAACTTCCTGGTTGATCGTCTCTGGCTGGGCGTTTGTAACCGAATCGTCCATAGCGATCGATCGTGGCCCAGGTGCAGCTGGACAGCTACTATTACTGGGCTGGATAGCTTGTAGGATGGCATCAAGGTCGTCGTTTTCCGCCGAATCATCAACATCATCTCGCGTCAGAGGGAGGGGTGCCTGGGTTGGGTCGTTGTCTAGGCTCGTTCCAATGTTGTTATGCTGACTGCTTCGGATCCGGCGCCCTCCGTCAATGTAGTAGACATAATCGACGGCGTGACGCACTGAAACCAGACTCTCCTTCCCCGAAGTGTTGTTAATCCATCGAGAAGCTGTCGTGGCTTCCGGTTGCTGCCGGGTTGGAACTATTCCTTGCAGAATACGCGGGATAGATCTGGTTGCTCGTTGTCCATTTCTAGCAAGTAGACGGTCAAGTATGAGTTCGAGATGCTGCAGCAGAGTTGCCACATCCAGGGTATCGGTAGACGGCCGAACGTTGACCATCAGGAAGCAGCTGACGGAAGCAACTTCGACAAGGTCAGCTATCGAAGACTCCACGATGTCAGAGGAGAGGCGAATGCTGGCCATACCTTCTCAGTACGACACCACCTGGCCATACGCATAAGTTCCGTTACTGATCCCCACGACCGGTTTACGAAGCCATGCACCCGGAGTTCCATTTGCAAATTCTGTTGGGTCGACCCGACGAGTGGAGAGTAGGGAAGTACGAACTTGGACGGACGTATGGGGGGCTTGCATCAGGCCCACAGTCGCTTGGGGTCCGTTAACTTCAATGACCGTTCTGTACATCGGCGTTGGTCCTGGTGAACCGCCGCTGATATCTTCAAGCATGAGCAGAACGTGCGTGACGGGAGTAGGCATCTTGTGCTGGAGAGAGTGGTCGGAGAAAGACTTGGGAGACTTTTCGGCTCGACGGGAAGACGGAGAATAAGCAAACTATCCTGAGCTATGTCTGCGGTGGTTAGTGGTTTCTCTTTCGAGCACGTCCGTTGGTTCCATTGCTTTGGCTTCGAAAACAGCAGCTTTGGCGCGCCAATAACTCCCCATTGTGAGGATACAAAACTGATTCAAACCTGCTGAAGGGAGGAGTACAATTGATAAGGCTTTGCATCGGTTATTGTACCCGAGGATAATTACTAAAACTCTACTTTTGATTAGGTATTGTACAAATGCTTACGACTGTTTCCAAACAGCACTGTCAAATTGATGAAGTGGAGAGACAACGTTGCCGTACTACAACTTATAAAAGTACTCGTAATATGCGGTTCGTATTAAGAGCCTGGTCTATCCTTGTCGTAACGAGGTAATTTACGAAGACCGGCTCGAATGAAGTGTCCAGGGTCGATAATTAGTTTATAGCTTCGGTGGTCCTGAAAGATTATTGAGAGCGCGCGTGCATCCATTGGTGTCGAGTAATATGATGAAAGTATATTCATTGAGGACAACTAGAAAAGCTCTATGGACATCCTCAATTCGTTCGCAAAAAAGGTTGCTTAGTGACACGCACAGCAGCATACTGAGGCTACGCGAAACTTCAACGCCACCTTCTAGGGTGATTTCTAGTAGCAGGAAAACTTGGCATCAAAACGCCGTGAGTTTTGTTTGCAGGCTTATCTAATACTAAAAAGCTACCGGACGAAAAAGATCGACTACACTGCTCCGCGTGAACTTTTTTAGGCCATCCAAATTCTTTGAGCTTTTATTTTTTATGGGAATTCAAATGATGCAACTATAAATCACGTTCTTTTTATTCTCAAAAGTCTTTAACGAACCAACGCAATTTATTGGTCCAAATCAAATAATCATAGGAAACAAACTAATACCACCTACCGTCTTACCCCGCACAAAGCGCCCAGGTGTACTAAATACTATGACGTGGTTTAGAACAGCGTGTCACCTCGATTACAACGTAAAGTAGATTACAAGGACACACCGCGGGAAGGGCTCTATTAAATTAATGAACTCTAAGCCAATGTTTTTAGAGCGACTCTAATGCATGTAGAAATCTACTCTCCACCAATTCTTTTATTGTAGTTGAGACCATCTACGCTCAACTGCCCTTTTAAAAAATATCTGAGTAGCTTTGACATATATTCTGTGTGCGGGGCATGCCATGTACCTCTTCCCTGATGGGTCCTCAATTGACACAACCAGAATCGATCCATGGACGAGCAGTATGCCAATCCATGCTTCGACCAATTGAGCCGTCAGCACATAATAAAGTGACGTGCATGCATATATATTTGTAGCTGTAATCTCCACCTGACCTGTGCGTTCTGCAAAGCTAAGAAGTTTGTTCGTAGAATAGCACCTAGGCACTCAAAATGAATAAAGCGCTCACTGGGCGCTATATTTTATTAGTACGCCTGGGCGCTTTGTGCGGGGTAAGACGGTAGGAACCTTTTTCAATGCAGTCGCTAGGTGATTACAAAAGCGGGGATCGATAGACCATGTTTTTTGAAATGATTGCAATTATATGGCAGGGCGTCAAATATATAAATATGAGCTGAGAAGCTAGGAACTACATGATAGCGTACTTCAGATCTGAAAATTCGTTAAACATGTCACATCTACTTACCCGGAGTTTCTATTGGCCCCGATCTTCCAATAGCGTCGATCCCTCTTGAGTAATATACTTTTTCCTGTTGAGTTGGTACATCGCTTGTCTGAGAGAACAACATTTTTTTAACCTGGCGAAAAATCACTCACTTTTCGAGGTCGGAGAGTGTCAATTTACACCCGGAAAATATTGTATAATTAGAAACATCAGCATTCACTATTATTGCTCCTTGCCTTCCAAGTAAATCCAAGAATTCATATCTGCTGAAGAGGCCCCTGTTATACGGGGGCATGAAATGCGTCGATAGCAGAACGCATCTTTTCGTATTTTTCCTTAAGTTTGTCTATGTTTTAGTACGTTCAACCTCTTCCTATAGCCCAGAAACATTGAAAAAAAAAGTAATTTTTCGCCATGGGTTTAAGTTGCTACTATAAATACATTTTGATGTTGACAGAACTGATCATATCTAAAATTTGAAGGCACAAAACGATTGTTCTTACTCAGGTCTACGCGGCAGTTATTACTGCAAGTGATGAATTAATAAAATCAGACATCAATCGTATTTACTGTACAAGGTGAATCTGATCTGTAAGCAATGATGTGAGTGCGTGTAAGTTTCATTCCTCCTACTTGCTTTGACGCTGAGGAATTGGCTACAGCTCTATTACAGTCTGATGAATATCAGAGAGTACAGCTCCTACTGGGTTGCCCGCAAGCTAGGCAGTTCTGTCTGGAGATCCACCTTGTTCTGTAAGTTTTTCCGCTCTTATACCATTGCAAACGCACATCATTTCACCAGAAATACCAGATTCTTTTATTTTGCAGCTGCTTAGCACAAAATACACTGTAAGGATCGATTCTGATTCGCAAATCACCTTTTTTCTGCTCTTTATTCTTCTTCTCTTCACTTAATTTCAAATATGACCGAAATATGGGGTTTAGGAGATTTGTCAACGCCCCTTTCATCATGAAGTTTTTAAAACACAGATACATAAAACTAATTTTCATCCAACAGATTCAAGGACGCGATATGTTCTACATGTAACAACAACATTTTCATCCGACAGATTCTAAGACGCGATATTTTCTAACAACAGAAATTATGTTTTACCTAGTATAAGTATTGATATTAATACTAGTACTTATTGAACCGATCGGGACCGAACAATAGAGAAATCAAACCCCTTTTTACTCACAGTCTTGGCCATATGCAGCGGATTCGCTGCTGTAGCTCTAAAACAGCCACGAAAGCTCCAACGTCGTTTGAAAGTTCTGATCGCTGAAGGGGACCTTCGACTCGCCAAAATCCGCTGAATTGAGAGCTGCGCGTGCTTCTTCCGTCAGTTGGTCCCACATGACGAGGTCGTGGTATTCACCGTCTTGGGTGGCAAAGGTAAGTGCCAGCCAGTCATCCTTGTTCGTGTATCTATGGGAAACTCTAATCGAAACAGTCGAGCCACCACTGTAATTGGATGCATTACTCCATCCATCAATTTGACCCACAACAGTTGCCTGGGCCCCCACGAAGCCCGCAGGAGGAATGCTGGTTTGCTTGTTATATGGCTCTTGCTGCTCCGCCGTCAAAAGACCGATGAGGAATTTTGGAGGCTTAAGAAGCTGTTGCGACAGTGACACTCCAAGAATCGTCGGCGTATCTAATGCTGGATTGTCGATCCAAAGAACCATACTCGACCAGTAGTGGCGGATCTGCGGTTGACCAGCCGCAAAACCTTTCGGGAAGTACCAAGCAAACACCATGGCCCACTTGTCCTGGTACCATGCCGATCGACCATACGTTTGAGAGCCTAGCGGTGATTCCCTACAGCCGTCCGCTCCTTTTGTTCCCTTGAGTCCTCCGGAGATTTCACCAGCAGCATTTACAGCCGGAAAGGGAACACAACCTTTGTCGATGTGAAGTTGTGGCTTGAACTTGACAGCAGCCTTTTCGGAGATGGTGACTGGGTCGGGCTGAGCGAAAGGCTGCACTTTATCGTGATCAATCGCGCTTGCACGGGTGGAGAAGATCAAAGCGAGGCTTATCACGAACGCGTTGATGAACTTCATTTTTTTTGTAGGCTCAGAAGGTCTGCAGAGCTGCCGGTGTTTTCGAAAGTGAGGTGCGTTTACCACCTCCTTTTTCGTCCTTACAAATGTTTAGTTGCTACTGTATACACAGATCCCCGAACGGTGCTCCCTCTCTCTGAGGATATTTACTCTGGCATGATCATTTTCGCAATCACCCTTTTACACTAGCTATCAAATAAGCATTCTTGATGACGAGATCCCAAAAGTCTGATGACGTAACGCTTATATTTAAGGGGGGGGGCAGATAATGATGTGTCCGAAATTCTAACCTAAGAGCTGACTGTGAATGCAGCGTATCTAGTCGCATGGCAACTATCTAGTACCAGCATGCAACGCTAACATTCGGCTAAGTGACCCAATCTTGGTTACGAAAATTTCATAGTTAATTTACATGATTTTCGATTATCAGCGTAAAACCTAGTTTTTATATAGGGATAGCGAGCACTTTAGTGCTGTATGGGACCCCAACAAGAATTAATTCGGTGGGATGGTGACAAGTACAGACCACAGGTCTGTGGTGAGATGTCCCATGCCCCCCCCCTCCCCCCACATTTTTTAATCGCTAATAAAACTAAATAATCCTCCTTTTTGTTTTATTATGTAGCCAATTCGCATTTTGCTTGGCACGTATAAGGTGTCTACAAACACATACGATAACGTACTGTCAGAAAATAAATAGACTGGTTTTGATACGCTAGACCAAAAAAGAACCTTCGAATATTTTCTCCATCACCGCAGTGGTGGTGTATTGATCTAAGTATCGGTGCGTCAATGGGATGGTTCTAACCGGTGCATTGCTCTTGTAACCGGTTCGATCATAATGACCTGATATCAGAACGGCTCTGACTTTTATAGAGTTTTGATAATGATCATCGGGTAAAATACAGACAACGACGGTGAAACTCAACCCCCCACAAAAACTCGACCCCCCTTACAGTGCAACTTTAAACTCAAGTAAAAATGTTATTTGTAATTTTAGCCAATAATATACTTTCAAATATATTGCTGGACAGCACGCCATACTGGCGCCGTTTAAATAATCACGCTATTGCTGTTTCTGCGAAGTGATGGACGAACGTCGTCGGCAGAACAGCTACACCGTCAAGCAGAGACGGGGAGCGCTCGAGCGGGTGGCTCTGGAGGGATGTAAGCCTACCGCTCGGGCGCTTAATATTCCATTAGGTACGTTGAAGGGCTGGAGAAAGAAGGCAAAGCTGCTGTTTGAGTTTAAGGGACCTCAAACTAGCAGAACGACAAAAGGACAAGACGCAAAGACTAAAATCACATTTGAGCACGAATTGGTCACCTTCATGAAAGACGTCCGTCGGGATGAAGAGGTAAATTTGTTTTGTTATATTATTTATTGCAGATTCTAACGTGTATATATAGTATTTGTGTACTGGAGGCATGATCGAGTATATGAAGATGGAGCAGGGGGCTTGGCTGGAGCAGTATTTAGCCGATAAATCATCTCCTGAGCGCGCATTGAGCGCGTTGATGCGTATGTGCCAGCGGTTTGCAGCTCGGTAAGCATCTCGTTTTCCAATATGTTGGTTTAATCAAACGTTTTATCAATTTATCCTATTTTATTTGTGTTTTTAATCAATATTTATTGCTTACATATCTGTCCCCGTGCCTGCTAACAGCACCTCTGTGAGTCAGCCCCTTGACGTGGGCGTTATGGGGCCACTCAAGAAAAAGTTGACAGCTGAATGGCTACGAGAGAAGGTGGCAGTTACAAGAACCGCGAAGGAAAAGCGTCTGGCTGCCGTAACACGCACAATTAGAGCGTGGGAAAACATATCTACGGAATGTGTTATTAAAAGCTTTGAAAAAACAATCCCAAAACACTTTGTCGTGATGGTGTAGAGCAAAATAATACATGTTTTTGCTTTTTAACGGTGTTTGTTTAAATTGTTTTTTCTACTTTTAATTAACTGTTGGGTCGGTTTAATTTTGACCAATCGCAGGTGATACCACGAAAGGGGTCGAGTTTTTTTGTCTTGTTGGCCTTTCTAAAAATGACTTGAAAATGCATGTCTACGGGGGGTTGAGTTTCACCGTCGTTGTCTGTAACAGATTGCAAAGACTCATCATTAGTACAGTACTGCTCCCTTCAGGAGGTTTGTATCAGTCTTTCTATCCTCACAATTAGGCGTTTTTTTGTGGCTAGGTTTGTATCAGTCTTTCTATCCTCACAATTAGGCGTTTTTTTGTGGCTTTCGCTGAAACCGCACTTGCAGCTTTTACAACCAATCGTAGGGGGTGCTAATTATAATCTGTTGTTCTAGCACTGTTCACCTGTTAAGTACCTGTGATCCCTACTGGCCTGTTGTCAGTATTGTTCAGCTGTTAGTTGTTCTCGTTTCTGAGTACCCGCATAAAGAATAATCATTTTGATAGTTTTGTGGAAGGTGCAGGCGTGATATACTTCAACGAGTTGCAGTGTTACATGTTGAAGGAGACACAATATAATTAATATCTTCATTATTTTTTATTATACGTTGATGAAACTAATTTTTACGTTATTACCTATGCTTTGACGACAAGTAATAAGCCTCACATATAAAATAATAAAGTACTTCCATAGCGCGACTTTTAGAGACATTGTATGTATCCAGTGGTATGCATCAGTACTATTGAAGCTGCACGCATCTTTTGAATGTGGTTGTGACCTTAACATACTCGAATCGAAAGGTAGATTAAATTGTTAGCAGGTCCCTAGTTCTCAGCACCCGAAGCGCTCGATACATCTAGCCTCTAATCTTCAAATGTATGGTTGCCACATGAATCATTTCGCCACTTTTGCCTAGTTTGTAACACGAATGTGTAGGTTGTGGGCTCGGTTGACAGCTGTGGCTAGCTGTTCAGCTTCATAATCCTGAACACTACCGTCGCCAAAACGCACCGACCATTTGTACACTCCGTCTGAGAGCCGTACAGCAATGACGTCGCCAATGACCGAGCTGGATTCGGCTGTTTGGTTGGGAGCAACGTTGAAATTGCCCACTATTTTCCATTGTAGTGGCTGTTCCGGTCGCTTGAGAAAAAGTCGAACGAGTCGATTCACCTCATAAAACCCGTCCTCGTTACTCTGTGTTGTCAGGGCTAAACGCCTAGCCGGAGGTCGACCTGGTGTACGTCGAACTGGAACAGTAGCCAAAGCAGTACGTAGATCCAAAAGGTCCAACAAGGACAGTACAGCTAGTACGTGAGAACACACCCATCCTGATCGGATAAAGGCCTCGCATGTACATTGCAAGAATTTCCGTAGTCGTTCGATCGGCTCGTGTGACCAAATTGGTAAAAGTTCGAAAGGGGGTGGGTACGCTTGGTGCTTTAACATCACTCTGTGCAGAGAAAGCAGCTCAAACTCTAGCTCCAAGTAAGTGATTCGTCTGGGGAAACGACCATCGAGAGACTTCAGGAATTTAGTCACTCGTTCATTGTCCACATTAGCTCCAAGCATACCTTGACCACCAACGATATGCTTTGTAACGTTAAATACGACAGCACTTAGGCGTCGTAGACGTCCTCTGCCTTTCAAGACGAGCTTGTAGTTACGTTGGGTAGCAACCAGAAGTTCAGCTTTTTCCATCATTTCTGGTGGAACGGGACCTTCGCTGAAGTGGGCGACCCTAAGAGGGCAAAGATCCTCTCCATCAGCCTTAAGAATTCTAGGTAGAATACTGCTTAGTACACCATTGGTGGATGCACGAGAGCTGGGAACGCAGGTCTTCTTAATGACGCTGTGGTGCGACTCAATCCCCTCTTGACTCGGTAATACTCCTCCAACTCCGGCCCCGTTAACATGCCACCTATTCCATCTCTCACTCAGGTAAACTTCTTCGAACCAACTCGCGTAGGCACTCTCTCCATTAGTGATCCAGTGTTCTGTAACTACGTCCGCAAGCTTAACGAACTGCTTGTGAGTGCGAGCGGCTCGAAGGAGGTCAATTCCGGGCCTAATCATCTCGGCGTACAGCTCTGCATTCACCAATAGAGTTTCTTTTTGTCGCGAGTTCCGAGCCATATGAGGCCAGCACGTAATTAGAGTTACCTCTGACCATACCTCACAAAAAGCAGACGCAATAGCTTCTGAGTGGTCGAGACTTCCAAACGCAACTTGTACTTCCACTCCTAGAAACGACAGAGCTCGTTCGCAGACACCCTCAAACATCTTGACGTATCCAGCTTTTGACTCCGTCCTGACGAACATATACACCCACGGAATAAACCTGTGAACGTACTTGCCTTTGGACCACGTCAATCCGACGGGGTCACAGTCAACCACAGTCCACCCTCCAAAGTGTAGTTTATAAGTTCCATCAGTTGCACAGACGAGAGTATCACCTTGATCGCTTACTGACCGGGTTACATTCCTGAAGACTCGTCGTGTTGTGACCACAACACCAAATGAAGTACCCTCGTCAGGAGCTTGACCATCGAAGATGAATGTGTCAAGCACTATCATTTCATCCATCCGTCTATCGTTCGGGTCGTCTACGGCCATGAACTTTTCACGAGTATCACACACTCTCTGACTTACCCAGGCAGTAAAAGTTACATGGTTCGAGATATCCCAACCATTAGCGGAGCTACGAACAAGAAACGCTTTGCGATTCTCAAGCTGTTTGCAGCTTGGTACCATGCGAAGGGATCTTGGTTCGTCGTGGTATCGATGATTTAGCATAGACCGGAGCTGCTTAGCTCCCCAACCCATGTTCAGCAACGCGTCCACTTCGTCTAGAAGTTGGGGGTGAATTCCTCGACGGGTGACCGTAGCTGGCTGTGACCCGTGACTTCCGGTTCGTTCGAGATAATACTGTGTTGGGGCTTCGGGTTCAGCCGCAGTTTTGATTTTGAAGCGAACCCCACAATTAATGTGCGAGCGGCAACGATATACCCTAGCCAGTAGTCGATCGCTCTTGTATCGAGTTTCGTAGGTATAGACGTCATCGCTTCTGTCGACCATCGCCCTGTATGCTGCCGAAAACGAGTCGAAGGTGGCTTCACGTACGTATGGTCGCTGCGAAGCCACTTCTTCGTTTGCAGTCGTCGATATTCCTTCTACTTCATCGTCGAGCTCGAAGGCGGAATCATTCGAACTTTCCACCGCATGGTCGAGGTCCACATCAGAAAAGTCTATATCGCTCAACGCGATAGAATCCGCGTTGCTGCCGGCGGCGTCGTTAGACCCAACAGCGGCGTTGACTGCCATACTGGGCCGGTTTAAAACTTGAGCTGCTGCTAACACGAAGTCGTAGTGTTGATTATATTGCGAAAGTAGAACTGTCTAACTTACGATCGCTGTAGCCTGGAACCTCGGAGTTTGCATCCAAGTGGTAGTCCATCAGCAGCTGTAAGCTTGCACGTGTCTTCTTATGATTCGGCTGAACGGCGTTCCCACTAACATCATGATAGCGTTGGCGATCTGCTTCAATATGCTCCATCAGAGATCACACCAAGTGTGCTGGCTGCGGGGTGGAGGAGCTGATACAAGATGTGGCTCTATACGCCACCGTCACTCCGGATTGGCTCAGGAAGTCCGATGTAATCGGTTGTATGCTGAAGCAAATGTGCAAGTCGTTAGTTCGCAGATGATGCTATCTACAAGCATGTGCTATCAAAGGGTAAGTAGCCAAAACTCTCGTTAGCTGGTGTTTTCCTCAGCTCCTATGCTCACTTATAGTAGAAATGAGATAAATATTCGTAACGAGAAGCTAACGAGAAGCTCGTAAGATTGAGTTCAATTCATATCACCTTGTCGACATGTTAGTGCACTGAAGATGGTACTCGCCTTGAGTTACAGAACTTCGTCAGACGCACGGTATCGATATGTCCCGCGTATGTTGTGCTGATTCCCTGTTGATGTGCAACAGGTCACCAGGCTGGACAACAGGCCAGCAGGGGTTGTGAAGGAGCAACAGGTCAGCAGGGGCAGAACAACAGGTATTAATTATTTTCCAATCGTAGGCAATCCTGACTCACAACATATATGGACGAGTTCAAATAAAGTACAAGCACATGCGTGCATGTACACGAACCCATTCGCACATCTTCGTATCGCACGTGTACGATAGAGAACAAGAGCAAATTCCTTGATTTCGCTCTATCGACATAAATAGCTGCAGGCGTTTGGCGTTTTCCATCTCGATCGCCTTTGTCTGCGTCACAGTCAAATACTAGAGCCAATACTCGTCAGTCTTGAAGCCTACTGCTGTTCTAGACCCTGACCGAAAGAGTTCTTGGCGGCAAGAAACGTACTTAAGTGTGAAAAATATACTGTAAATTCTATATCGCAACAGATAGTTGAGCCTACGTTAAAGGGCGAAAAATGCGCCTTTTAAGAGGCTGAATTCTTCTGTTCTTTGCACAAACCACTACTTCTGCGCCATTTTGCTGCGAAAGGGTTAAGTTGATATTTAATAATATCATTTTGTGTCAGAAGAAAATATTAGGTGTTTTTATATTTACTGGTCTACAGGTGATATTTTCACAATATTAACTTCACCGATTTCGGAGTTACCATTAACCCCTGCGTGGAGACCACATGGTACTCCTGGAAATCGATGCATTTTAACTGGGCTACATCTTCTGCGTTTAGAACTTTGTGAACTACGGAAAAGTCAACACTGCCCAACCGACCACAGGTACCAAGACGAAGACCGATATCTCAGGCTCGGTCGAATTCCTTGTCGAAGCACTATCGGAATGACCATTGTGGCTTTAACCCCTTAGTTCCCAGGCTTTATTACGAGGGTATATTTTTACTCCGTCCCATAAACAGTAATATGAGAATTTGTAAGCGTTCCCTTCTAATTTCGAATTTTGACGTGCGGGTTGGGGCGGTGTATAAAATATACATGAGGGTATAGTGCCGGCATCTCCAACTTAAAGGGAGCTTATGTAAGCGATTGAGATCTGCTTACCAGCTTATGCTTGACAAAAAAACATAAGCAGTGACCTTTTTATCTATATCCCGTTTTTTGTGGCATTGCACACGGCCAGCAGCAGTGATTTCATTTATTATAGCCAATGAAAGAAATATAAAAATGTGGTATCAATTGACTGCATTGGACATAGCCACCCTCTTGGACACAACCCGTTGCTTACACCTCCATGCACCTCTGATCACCTGGACAAGCTGCCAGCCTCGATTTCGGCGACGTCGCCTTCACTCCCAGCAGTACTCTCGCTAACTCCGCTGCCGCCGCCATCTCCCCCGCTGTCGTCGTCGTCACCACCAGCGTTGGCAGTAGTAGAGCCTTGCGCTCGTCGCCTAGGTTTCTTTCCCGGTCGTGTTGCCGGCGGGCGCTCTCGTGTTTTGTGTCCCTTGAGCAGTGTCCTCGGGATGTTGTTCCCATAATGCCACTCTAGGTGCCATATACGAAAGCAGGTATCTCTGCCCTCGCGGCCCACATTGCACAGATATTTACTACAGCCACCACAAGTTGCATTAGCGTAGCAATCCATACCACAAACAATATCACCCACCGTGTGTTCCCGTTTGAACATTCCGGGCAGAAATACTTGGTGAATTTGCGCGGCTTGACCTTGTACACAGCGCACACCTTACAGGAGCGCTGGCGGCGTTTCACCCCCTGTTCACACTGGGCTGTATCCGGATTCTCTTCCAGCCTGTGGTCTCCTTCCACTGAATCCGTAGTATTCTCAGTGCGCGGACGCGACCCCCTGTTCCCCTCTGGTTGGAGACGCTGCTGTGCGTTCCTGAGCTGTTGTTGCTCTCTAAAATTGCGGCATCATAAAATAAGTTAGCGTTATGCTGGATATCTAGAACCTTGCTCACCCTTGTGTTGGATGCGATTCGACATAAACTTACCTCGATCACCTCGAACGTTTCGGTCGAGTCGATAGCGAGCAGCTGCTCCATCAACGTTTCCATAAACGCAAAGTGTCGTGGAGGACGTTGGTCGTTTTATCTTCCGGAAGTGTCGATACACGATGAAGGCGTTTACGACCGCCATGTCGAACAGCCCGAGAAAGAGAGTTTTATAGTACTTTCGCGTCTTGTAGGAGAGCTGGACGCTATATCGCTGCATCCTCAGCTGGTCATGGACGTCTACACCGCCCATCCAGCGGTGATAGTCCCGCACCAATTCTGGAGCTGGGACGGGCTTCATTTTACCGTTGACACGACGCACTGCAGTACATAAGCATTAGTATGGATGTTAGAGCCTTAAAAATACTTAGAAACATACTCACTACCCCAGGCCGTCGGCTGCCACCAGAGGACAGCATCGCCATCATTTTTTGACGCACCTCATGCAGTACGCGGTTTTGGCACAGGCTGCAACGAACACCTTCGTCCCCCATTTGTGGGGTTTATCCTTGTTGAACTGGCGAGTTGGATTGTACCGGGAACGGGACGGCAACGTAGCTTCGTCGAAGCTTATAACAGGGGGCGCTTGGTATCATCGGGCGAAAGTTCGTTGTAGCACGTCAACAACAGGCCGTATTTTCTATGCTCGGTCGAGCCGTGCCTGGGGTGACTTGTTATTCGAGAAGTGAAGGTAGCCCGTTATGTGAAAGAATCGTTTCTTGGTCTTGAACTGTCCAAATCGATTCGCTGGCAGTGCACCAACCCTTTTTAGAGACCAATGGGCCGCAATGCCCTTCCGGTTAGGTGCCAGCATCCGTGCAATCAACAGGGCCATCACTCGTAGCACCTCCCAGGCTTCAATGTCCGCTACGCCAGCTATACGCCGCTTGATATCACCAAGCTCTTCTATTTCTCCTCCAGCCCGCCGTTGTTGGGACCCGAATCGCCCGTGCACGCTGTGGAATGGATTGGGAATGATATCGATTGCTTTCAATCGCAATCTGACGCCAGAGCTTGGGCGGCATAAAGTAAAACAGCACAGCCAACGGGTCTTCTGCAACTGCAAGAACACTCGTTGATGGTCCATACGGTCCATCGTACAGGTCCTTGTACGTGGGGTCTGCACCAAACTTAGCAGGATCTGACATCAACAGAACCATCATTATGTTAGTCCTTCTGTTGGATGTCCCGGTCCGCACACACAATTATGTTGAATTTGGCCACCATAGCGTACCGTACTCCCACCCGGTACTTTTCATTGCCTTGATAGCTTCACTGTCCTTTGCTACTGACGACCACGCAGACGCAGGAAGCTCATCTTGTTCTTCATCAGTATCCTCGTCGGTCAGCTCTCCAATTTCCCAGTCCGCAACCCAGGCGCAGTCATCATCTTCCGCATCGTCTTCATCTTCAGCCTCTTCATGCAGATCTTCATCTTCATCTGAGTTGAGGCCGGTGCACGTCTGATCTCCCGAGTCCATCATGTTGAGGTCTCCGTCGACAAAGCACGTTGGTATCGCCGTTGTCGCCTCTGGGTTATCGTCTTTGGGACCACTGGATTGAGCCTGCATTCAAAACCAGTGACGTCTTATGTTAGTCTTGTGTTAAATACCCTTCGTCAGCACAATCGTTATGATGGATACATAAACATAACGTACCGAATCGTCTTCTCCTTCCTCGCTCTCATCGTGAAGGATACGTCGGCGGCGCTTCCTTGACGATCTGGTACCAGCGCGCTTTCTCTTCGCGATGGTGGACGATTGGAGTTCTGGGCTTGTCCGGATAGAAGGGGCTGCCTCACTGGTCTCCTCAACCTCGCCTTGGGATATAATCCCGGCAACTGCTGCTTCTACGTCCGCAGCTACATGGTCTTGGGACTGTGGGCTGGAAGCTGATGCAGCATGTGTCGGTGTATCTCCCCCGGGTGTCGGAAGGGCACTATTCCACATGGCCGGAGCCTGTACCGGGGCTCTCTTCTTACCTGGTGGCGCCTTCTTCTTGCCCATCACCTTCTCGTCCGCTCGCGGCGCTGGGTTTGTCGATGGTGTCTCCTCTCCGTCCGCAGGCACGGGTATGGCTTCAACTGGGACTTCGATATCTTCTGCCGATGCTTCGGCTCTTTTGGCCTCATCATCCTTCTCCTCCGCCGCATCAACGCCGCTGCCGTCATCGACGCAGGCTTTCGGTTTCGGGGCGTTTAGTGATTTCGCTGCGGCCTTCTTTTGGGGAGCGTGCTGATTGTCAGCTGCTCGTCGAACGCGTCGCTCCCGCCGGAGAGCGTATGCGGATTGCATGCTCCTCGCTTCATCCGGTTTGCTACGGGGTTTCTTGCCAGTGGAAGCCGCCATTGTTCGTGCCAGCTCCTTTTCTCGAATGAGCGAATTCAGTGGCTGTCGGCCAACAATATTTGGTGGGTGACGACACCCGTTTTCTGGTGCTCTGCAGGAATTCCAAACCCTACACCTGTGCATTCGTTCGTTTTACACACACGAAATAAACTTAATCTTTGTATACAGTCAGGCCGATACAAACTATAAGTAAAAAACTTCCTTATGTAGTACGGTACAACATAACATAGATGCTGCAACAAAAGTGAATTAGGGTATACACCCCTTATGTTGTAGGGTCCAACATAATGGGAACTAAGGGGTTAAGAGACGAATCGGATAATCTTGCTCAGATGATTAACAGTTTGGCATTTTGTAGTTATTTCCGTTTAGCTAAGTATTTTCAAGTATTTCTAGTAATTAAAATTAAATATTGGGATAATTAAATTTGGACGTCTTGTTTATGGTCTTAATTTACGCTAAAAATCTAGTTTTGAGAAAATTTCCACTTAGGTACGAATATATAATCATATAAGTACGATCTGGCCTTACAGGAATTTGTATTCAAGGAGGAATTCGACAAGAGTAGTATGAATCCAATCTTAATTGACAACATGAGAAATAACTGAGAAAACGTTAGGAACACATGCTCAGACCTGAAAACCACAGCAAACAATCCACAAAACGCCATGGCCGGGACCGTTTGGCAGCGCCGCCCACGCCTGCACTCCTCGAGCAGTTCTCGTGCCGCACTCGCCTATCTGCTAGCGAGAGAGACAGGCCCCCAGTTTGTCGGGCTCGTCCGGTGAGCAAATGTCTTCTGAATGTAGGGGACTGCAGTTGCTGATCTGCAGCCCGTTGGATCGGACTCCGATCCGGAGCCCAGCAGTCGCGCACAGCCGTCGCCGAGCACCCGCCAGCACCAGCCCCAGCGGCATGGTAGGCCTCCAGCGGAGCGAGTTACCGCACGAGACCCTTCGTGCCGGCGACTTGATCGAGTACTATTCGCGAGCATTCGTCGCTGGGGACCCCAGAGGCTACCGCAAGAGCCGCGTCCTGAAGATCGCCCAGCAAGAGGACGCCGATTTTCCGATACAAGTGGACACCGACGAGGTACTGGAGCTTATGCATATGATACGCCGCGTGTCGGACATCTCGGGCGTATTTTTTGAAGTAGCGTTGTGGAGGAAGCTGCGGACGTACGAGTTAGTGGATGGTGTGGTGGATCTTCCGAGGAGATCCACCACTTTGAAAGCTGCCCTACACCAGGCAGTTGCTGATGCTTCTGTCGCAGTAGCCCATCAACTACGTGTAGAGAGAGAATCAGCGGAGACTCGGGCCCCACAAAATTCCCCAGCAAGAGAACATGAACCTGGTCCAGACGTCGGAGGCTCCAGCACCTGTGATTCGAGTTTTCAGCCGCCGCGCAAAAGTGCCAGTGACTTTACAGACGTTGAGGAAGGACGTGCAAGCGAGGAAAAGATGCCAAGACAAGTTTCCGAGGAGATAACGGTTTACTTAGTGGTTCCAGAATCTGATTCTGATTCTGTGGAATCAGTCGTAAACGCCGCTTCGCCGCCCAGCACTTCGGCTGTGACGGTGGAGCGCAGCATTGCCCTACGACCTAGTCCCTCACGTACAGGCGGACGTCTGGAGAGTGAGGATCCTGCCGAAGACACCGCGCAGCCGGTGGAGAGCCCAGAAGAGATGCTGGACCCCCAGCAGTACCTGGCTGACATTCCGACCCGGTTAGACCGCAGTAAAATTCGCCACCAGGCGAAGAAGAGATCGACCCAGTGGCATGTTCCGCGTTCACGGAAAAAGAGGCACATGGCGAGGTGTGCGATTACCAGGTCCGGTGCGAATGTGTACCATGCTAGCAACATCACGGCTGAGAAGACCAAGGACTTTTTGAGTCTTCCTTTCGTACGAGAGCAACTTAAAGCGCTACATGCTAGACGGCCGGAGTATCCTGCGCCAGAGGAGAGAGCCCTACCGATCCCGCCGCCTATAGCCGCAGTGGAGTGGCCGAACGGAGTAGATGAGATCAACGAATGCCGGATTCCTCCAGGGCTGTCGTTTCCGCACGTAGGAGACTACGACCCCTGTCAGTGCGTCGGAGACTGCTTTCTCGACTCTTGCGACAACGCAACGTCCTCTGTGTACTGCACCCCTGAGAGCTGTAAGTTAGACGCATTGTGCAGCAATGGACCTCGAAACAGAGCGTCGTTGAAGCTGTTTGATACCGGGCGGGTTGGGCTCGGGGTGTACACTACGTGTTTCCTGGATGTCGGAGATATTTTGGGCGAATATGTCGGTCAATTGAGCGAGCACGACGCACAGGTCGAAGGTCAGCCGGAGGTGGCGAAGAAGAACAACAGTGGATATACAATGCTGTACTATACGAAGTCTACAGCAAAGAAGTACGTGTACATTGAGGCGCTTCACTGTGGCTCGATGATGCGGTTCCTCTCACACGCTTGCCAGCCGAACGCTGATTTTCTCGAGATGCGGAATGGACGCAACGTAAAGATCCTCGTAGTGATGAGGAAAGCTGTCAGGGAGGGAACCCAGATCACAGTAAACTACGGCGACGAAGTCTGGTTTAAATGTGCGTGTGACGACTGCTGGAAGGAGGAGCAGTAGGAGTATAATCACTGTTAAATCAATTTTGGTTTGTTACATCAGTTCCATAGGTATTTAGCTCCAGAACTTGCAAAACGAACATCCTGCATCTTTACTAGTTAAGGATGTCTTACTACAGGCATATCGGACACTGTACAAGCGCGGAAGTTAGTGTCCGCCAAATTCCTCGGTCAGAACACTCTCATCACTACGTTTCCCAAGCATTGGAGGGTCATATGCTACTGTACATGCAAACGTGCAGATGCTGGAGCTATATTAGTGTTGGTTACAATATCCTCGCTTGCAGTGCCTTTTAAAAGTGTACAGATATGTGTATTATGCGAATCCGAGACCTGAATGTGCTTGCAGCGTGTCCTGGACTCGCAAACGTATTCGAAACTAAGTACTCACATATACTGTCCCCCTGCATGTATTATAAGTACAGTACAGGCGTTTACGGGTTGATGTAGAGCTGCAAGCAAGTGCCGGACACACTACTTCACTCCAACGACAGCGCTGGACCGATTAGACGAGGCCTTCCTCCGAGCGTATCCCTACTGCGCTTCCCAGTTACTCGGCGATTCACCAGCAATCGCCTCCCCGCTCCATCAAGTCGATCGGAAGCCCGTTGAGCAAACAGTAGGTGAACGCACGTCCCGAATTTGAAGCAGTAGTTGCAAGGACACCATTGCGATCGTAGATAAACACTCCAACCGTTGGGCGGCTGATCCTGCACCTCCATCCGCGCGTAGTTTGCGCCCATTTGCGCTGACGCTGCTATCTGCTCTTCTGTTGAGCGCTTTGCTCCCTCCGCCACGATGCGTTTGGCCGGCAGTGCCAACACGTGCGTCACACCAGCGTCACCCAGACTGGTATCGGCAGCAATGTTGCGAGCCAACAGCTTTTCGCGCGTAAGCTCCACCACACGGCGCGTCAGGGCAGGCGCAGCGTCTGGTGTGGCTCGGAAAACCCGTTGTTTTGTCGAATCATGCCTGCAGCAATCGCTCAGCTCTTTTAGTAGTGTTCCCATTTTCAAACGTCGTCGTAGCGTGTAGTCTCGTTTCAACACCCTGTTGAACTGCTCAACAGGGTTGGTGGTGGTGGCGAAACCACTGGGAGTTAAGTAGCACTGCCACAAAGTAAAGTTTCCACGAAGCCACTGGCCTTCAAAGTAGGAACAGAAATCCACCAGGTCCGGGTATCTCCTCCAAGTTTGCAAATAGTGATCCAGCATCCAGGAAAATGAAATTTGGTCGCGGGCAAAATGCAGGTCGTAAAGCCCACGCACTAACGCTGCTGCTACATGTGAGGGAAATCCTTTTAACCGCTTTTCCACGTTAGTCATAACGTGGAAAAAACACATCAGATACTGCAGCTCTGGGTCTTTGAGGAACACCATGAATATTGCATTACGTTGTGCTTTCTCGGCGTCCCCCATCACGTAGCGAGGTGCTAGTCTTTTGCTTGTAATTCTGTAGTAGATCCTGCTTAGAGAAGCCAAGCAGGCCTCATAGATCGGCTGCAGGCGCTGAGAGACGACGAAAACTGCCACGATGTGGAAACTGCGCACACGATCGGATATCCCGACCACGATGACAGGGTAGTCGGACGTGTTCAGCTTGAACGTGGCGTCCATATGCAGGATGTAGCTCTCAGGAGGAAGCGAAAGCCGTCTCACAAGCGTCTTCGTCGTCAAACCTACCACAAAAGGCTCTTCATCCGAACCATCGCCCATAGCAGGCCTTCCCTCCGAGTCAAGGTCCCAAGCGAACGTGAAGGTCTCGTTCTCGTCCTCCGTGCCAGTAAACGCGCGCGCATGAATCCACTGCGTCAGGTCGTCGACGCGGTCGTGATTGTCCAGCTCGGTGCGGCTGTAGTAGTTGCAGAAGTTTTGGACTTTGTTCAGAGGAGGGATGGCAGGTGCAGGCAGATGAAACTTCTGGGCCATGGCTTGCTGGATGCGGAGTGGCCGCAGCCTTTGTTGTGAGAGTTCTCGGCAGTAATCTTTCTGCTTCCTAGATAGCTTCGGGCGCTTCGGGGAGGATGGTGGTCCCCCAGCTCATAAATGTAGGCGTCACCGGACTCAGAGCAGACAAGCACCTTGCCTCGCCAAGAGCAAGTAGTGTTGCTGCAGGTGGCCGACTCGCATTTAAGCAGCCTGTAACGCATGCTGTGGTGGTAACCACTACGACACACAGTGCAGGGCATTGTGTTGCTCTTGTCCGTGCTGTGGGTCTTGAACGTGCCGAGGATGATGTCGGCCTCGTCGACGCCGAGCTCACACCCCAGCTCTCTCCAGGGCAGCGTCCGGGGCATGCTTCGCCAAGCTCGCGAGAATGAACGGAGACTCGATCTGATTGGACGCTGGACTCCACTCTAGGGCGGCTGAATTGCGCTTGCTCTGCGCACACTCAAGCCACGAGTGCGCCTGCCATGCACAAATGCAGGCTGTTCTTTTACCTTTGTGGAGGTACCTGGTATTGGAGTGCCAGCGAGCATCTTAATGCAAGTTCTGGCTTCTTACTGTGTTTTTCAAAGTTTGAAAGTGCTCAGACACATTTTTGTGCGTTTCCCCAAGTTTACAGTGCTCTCGCAGTACAGTTAAGTGCTTTTCACACGTTGTCGGGTGAAGGTCCAACAATTGACACGGTATATGTACTTTGACGGCAGATGGTCGACTTCTTTCAGCTGTTTTTGACCCTCCACTGTCGTTATCGGAATTGCGATTGAGCCCTGATATGTTCTGAGATCAGTATCGTTGCTCGACATTGCGTGCCTCTCGTTCTGCTGCACTTCTATCGTCAGTCGAACCTTCATCGCCGGGGTCGCTGCTTAATCCACTCAGAGACGACGGTGCCGGCCGTGCAAGACTTATAATATGCTCATCGTAAACAGCGAATGCACCGGTTGCAGCGGTGCGAGATTTAATTATGTCCAGCTCGTGGTACATAAAGAGAGGTCTGCTTTTAATTTTTTTTGCTTGAGGGTACACAGCGATTACTTCGTCCCACACAGAATCTGGAACCGTAGACATCCCTGTGGTGGGACCCCACCCGAACCCACTGTTTGCCTTCATTGCAGCGTATGTCCCGTATTTATTTTTCAACTCTGCAATCTTACTCTGCCGTGGCTTTCGATCTCGTGTCTGGCTGGTCAATAGCTCGTCGTTGAATGCTCTGACTATGCGATTCCAATTCGCTTTCTTGAAATTTGCCTCGTATGAATCACCAAGCCGCACGACTTCATCTATAACAGCATTAGTGAAGCGAGCTGTAAGGGTTTGACTCCAGCCAAATTTCATGGTTCACAAAGCTGATGATGCTGGAGCTGTGTTGGGTTTTGATGAAGCTGACGCTGTGTTGGGCTTCGACAACTGAAACGAGTCCAGCAATAAATTGTAGGCCCTTCCAAAAAAACCATGGTTGTGATCTTGGATATTTTTTAGTTTTAACGCAAATATAATATTGTGGGTGTAATACCTATATTCATATTCTATTACCAGCTTAGGATGTCGTTAATTTCATCCAGAATGCTTATCGGACCAATCTCTGATTGTGCTATGGACGCATCTAATGAGGAAGGCAACACATCGGATGACGGAGAAGAAGATCATATTGTGTTTGTTATGACAGGGCTAGCATCGTACGGGTCGTATATCCGAGATCATTTTGCAAAAGAGGGTTGCTGTACATCGATATTAAGCGGAGCTATGTACTACGAGGAGCTGTTAAACAGTCGAAGTCTGATACGTTTCTCGAATGTCGCTCGTATGAGTGTACAAATTTTTCATTGCTACTTGGTGAATCAGAAACTACGCGATTGCTACCATCAACGGCTAGAATTCACAGCGGAGAGCGCTGACTATTTTTCCTGTTCATACTTACCGGAAAACGTAATCGAGCAGCACAATATCGATTTCAACATGGACCAGCGACAAAAGGCATGATTGTTCGGCAGTGTTTAGCAGCAATCAAAGCTCGATGGGATAAATTTGTTTGTATCACCAACAGTACAACCCCCGTCGAGATTCAGCAATCTGTAAAGTTCTTCTCCTACTTCAAAAACTGCTTAGGGGCTGAGATGGAACTCACATCCCAGTGGTTCCTCCCGCTTCAATTGCTCCGCGGCTTAGAAACAGAAAAAGGTTTTCACTCCAGTAACGTGCTTGGGGCGTGTAACTTTGCAATGTAATTTGTGTATATTCTCCCTGGCTGGGAAGGGTCTGCACATGACGGTCGAGTACTAAAAGATGCTGTTAGTCACAATTTTCACATCCCAAAAGGTACGTAACCTCACTTGTCATGGAAAACTTTACATGATTTTCCTATTGATGCGACCTGTGTAGGTAAATACTACTTAGGAGATGCTGGCTACGCGCTGGCCAACTACACAATGACTCCTTATAGAGGAACACGTTATCATCTTAAAAAGTTCGATGATGGTCAGCAAAAGCCACAGACAAAAGAGGGGTTGTATAATCTGCGTCATAAATCGCTAAGAAACGTTATCGAAAGAGCGTACGGAGCTATCAAATTTAAGTTTCCCGTTCTGCTGCACGTGACATCATATGCACTTGCAGACCAGATAGGTATAATACAGGCCGCGTTCGCGATTTACAACTTCATTCGTCGCCATGGCGATGAAAGTTCAGACTCCGACGGGTCCACCAGGGAAACCGAAAACGTAAACGACGAACTAGAAGACGCAGGGGACACACATACGTACGAAACGGACGACAGCAATATGAAGAAACTTCGAGATGAAATAGCATCGATGATGTGGCAGAATTACCTGGTGACTCTTGCTGGAAGATATGGTGAGGTCGTAGTGTAGTTAGTTTTACACCACTGAACAATTTACAGTATTGACTAGCACGTACACAATGTTTAAGAGTCTGCGAAGCTATTCAACGCAAATCATATTTGCTGTTACAGGGCTTTGTCAGTCCACTCGCTAAAACAAAACTCTATCTGACCGAATTTGGGCGGATAGAGGATAGAAGATATCGAATCGAGTTGCTCTCGAATCCGCATTCGGAACACGCAGAGCTTTGAGCGATCCGCTGGATGGTAAAATTCCGCTGGAATTACCCCAATCGGCTGGAATTTGACCTGCGGGACAGGGCCTGAATTGTGCTGATGTTAACGTCGGAGTTGGTGTCGGCGGAAACACTTGCACAGCTGGTGCTATGAAAACAACCGACAGTTTGATCTCGATTCGGCGACTGATGGTTTTCTTGCTCTAAACGCATTCCCACCGGTTCCGTGAAACAAGTCAAATTTACCCCCCCCCCTCCTCCCCGAGTATAGACGCAGTCTCGTGTATTTCTAAGCAGTGCATTTATAATAATATTCTGTTTCTGTCGCCACTCGCAGTTTATATTTACGGGTAAACTTACTGGTGGATAGCACTGAAGGTCTTACTCCTACTGTGGAAGTTATTTCGACAACGCGTGAAAAGCACTTAACTGTACTGCGAGAGCACTGTAAACTTGGGGAAACGCACAAAATGTGTCTGAGCACTTTCAAACTTTGAAAAACAGTAAGAAGCCAGAACTTGCATTAAGATGCTCGCTGGCACTCCAATACCAGGTACCTCCACAAAGGTAAAAGAACAGCCTGCATTTGTGCATGGCAGGCGCACTCGTGGCTTGAGTGTGCGCAGAGCAAGCGCAATTCAGCCGCCCTAGAGTGGAGTCCAGCGTCCAATCAGATCGAGTCTCCGTTCATTCTCGCGAGCTTGGCGAAGCATGCCCCGGACGCTGCCCTGGAGAGAGCTGGGGTGTGAGCTCGGCGTCGACGAGGCCGACATCATCCTCGGCACGTTCAAGACCCACAGCACGGACAAGAGCAACACAATGCCCTGCACTGTGTGTCGTAGTGGTTACCACCACAGCATGCGTTACAGGCTGCTTAAATGCGAGTCGGCCACCTGCAGCAACACTACTTGCTCTTGGCGAGGCAAGGTGCTTGTCTGCTCTGAGTCCGGTGACGCCTACATTTATGAGCTGGGGGACCACCATCCTCCCCGAAGCGCCCGAAGCTATCTAGGAAGCAGAAAGATTACTGCCGAGAACTCTCACAACAAAGGCTGCGGCCACTCCGCATCCAGCAAGCCATGGCCCAGAAGTTTCATCTGCCTGCACCTGCCATCCCTCCTCTGAACAAAGTCCAAAACTTCTGCAACTACTACAGCCGCACCGAGCTGGACAATCACGACCGCGTCGACGACCTGACGCAGTGGATTCATGCGCGCGCGTTTACTGGCACGGAGGACGAGAACGAGACCTTCACGTTCGCTTGGGACCTTGACTCGGAGGGAAGGCCTGCTATGGGCGATGGTTCGGATGAAGAGCCTTTTGTGGTAGGTTTGACGACGAAGACGCTTGTGAGACGGCTTTCGCTTCCTCCTGAGAGCTACATCCTGCATATGGACGCCACGTTCAAGCTGAACACGTCCGACTACCCTGTCATCGTGGTCGGGATATCCGATCGTGTGCGCAGTTTCCACATCGTGGCAGTTTTCGTCGTCTCTCAGCGCCTGCAGCCGATCTATGAGGCCTGCTTGGCTTCTCTAAGCAGGATCTACTACAGAATTACAAGCAAAAGACTAGCACCTCGCTACGTGATGGGGGACGCCGAGAAAGCACAACGTAATGCAATATTCATGGTGTTCCGCAAAGACCCAGAGCTGCAGTATCTGATGTGTTTTTTCCACGTTATGACTAACGTGGAAAAGCGGTTAAAAGGATTTCCCTCACATGTAGCAGCAGCGTTAGTGCGTGGGCTTTACGACCTGCATTTTGCCCGCGACCAAATTTCATTTTCCTGGATGCTGGATCACTATTTGCAAACTTGGAGGAGATACCCGGACCTGGTGGATTTCTGTTCCTACTTTGAAGGCCAGTGGCTTCGTGGAAACTTTACTTTGTGGCAGTGCTACTTAACTCCCAGTGGTTTCGCCACCACCACCAACCCTGTTGAGCAGTTCAACAGGGTGTTGAAACGAGACTACACGCTACGACGACGTTTGAAAATGGGAACACTACTAAAAGAGCTGAGCGATTGCTGCAGGCATGATTCGACAAAACAACGGGTTTTCCGAGCCACACCAGACGCTGCGCCTGCCCTGACGCGCCGTGTGGTGGAGCTTACGCGCGAAAAGCTGTTGGCTCGCAACATTGCTGCCGACACCAGTCTGGGTGACGCTGGTGTGACGCACGTGTTGGCACTGCCGGCCAAACGCATCGTGGCGGAGGGAGCAAAGCGCTCAACAGAAGAGCAGATAGCAGCGTCAGCGCAAATGGGCGCAAACTACGCGCGGATGGAGGTGCAGGATCAGCCGCCCAACGGTTGGAGTGTTTATCTACGATCGCAATGGTGTCCTTGCAACTACTGCTTCAAATTCGGGACGTGCGTTCACCTACTGTTTGCTCAACGGGCTTCCGATCGACTTGATGGAGCGGGGAGGCGATTGCTGGTGAATCGCCGAGTAACTGGGAAGCGCAGTAGGGATACGCTCGGAGGAAGGCCTCGTCTAATCGGTCCAGCGCTGTCGTTGGAGTGAAGTAGTGTGTCCGGCACTTGCTTGCAGCTCTACATCAACCCGTAAACGCCTGTACTGTACTTATAATACATGCAGGGGGACAGTATATGTGAGTACTTAGTTTCGAATACGTTTGCGAGTCCAGGACACGCTGCAAGCACATTCAGGTCTCGGATTCGCATAATACACATATCTGTACACTTTTAAAAGGCACTGCAAGCGAGGATATTGTAACCAACACTAATATAGCTCCAGCATCTGCACGTTTGCATGTACAGTAGCATATGACCCTCCAATGCTTGGGAAACGTAGTGATGAGAGTGTTCTGACCGAGGAATTTGGCGGACACTAACTTCCGCGCTTGTACAGTGTCCGATATGCCTGTAGTAAGACATCCTTAACTAGTAAAGATGCAGGATGTTCGTTTTGCAAGTTCTGGAGCTAAATACCTATGGAACTGATGTAACAAACCAAAATTGATTTAACAGTGATTATACTCCTACTGCTCCTCCTTCCAGCAGTCGTCACACGCACATTTAAACCAGACTTCGTCGCCGTAGTTTACTGTGATCTGGGTTCCCTCCCTGACAGCTTTCCTCATCACTACGAGGATCTTTACGTTGCGTCCATTCCGCATCTCGAGAAAATCAGCGTTCGGCTGGCAAGCGTGTGAGAGGAACCGCATCATCGAGCCACAGTGAAGCGCCTCAATGTACACGTACTTCTTTGCTGTAGACTTCGTATAGTACAGCATTGTATATCCACTGTTGTTCTTCTTCGCCACCTCCGGCTGACCTTCGACCTGTGCGTCGTGCTCGCTCAATTGACCGACATATTCGCCCAAAATATCTCCGACATCCAGGAAACACGTAGTGTACACCCCGAGCCCAACCCGCCCGGTATCAAACAGCTTCAACGACGCTCTGTTTCGAGGTCCATTGCTGCACAATGCGTCTAACTTACAGCTCTCAGGGGTGCAGTACACAGAGGACGTTGCGTTGTCGCAAGAGTCGAGAAAGCAGTCTCCGACGCACTGACAGGGGTCGTAGTCTCCTACGTGCGGAAACGACAGCCCTGGAGGAATCCGGCATTCGTTGATCTCATCTACTCCGTTCGGCCACTCCACTGCGGCTATAGGCGGCGGGATCGGTAGGGCTCTCTCCTCTGGCGCAGGATACTCCGGCCGTCTAGCATGTAGCGCTTTAAGTTGCTCTCGTACGAAAGGAAGACTCAAAAAGTCCTTGGTCTTCTCAGCCGTGATGTTGCTAGCATGGTACACATTCGCACCGGACCTGGTAATCGCACACCTCGCCATGTGCCTCTTTTTCCGTGAACGCGGAACATGCCACTGGGTCGATCTCTTCTTCGCCTGGTGGCGAATTTTACTGCGGTCTAACCGGGTCGGAATGTCAGCCAGGTACTGCTGGGGGTCCAGCATCTCTTCTGGGCTCTCCACCGGCTGCGCGGTGTCTTCGGCAGGATCCTCACTCTCCAGACGTCCGCCTGTACGTGAGGGACTAGGTCGTAGGGCAATGCTGCGCTCCACCGTCACAGCCGAAGTGCTGGGCGGCGAAGCGGCGTTTACGACTGATTCCACAGAATCAGAATCAGATTCTGGAACCACTAAGTAAACCGTTATCTCCTCGGAAACTCGTCTTGGCATCTTTTCCTCGCTTGCACGTCCTTCCTCAACGTCTGTAAAGTCACTGGCACTTTTGCGCGGCGGCTGAAAACTCGAATCACAGGTGCTGGAGCCTCCGACGTCTGGACCAGGTTCATGTTCTCTTGCTGGGGAATTTTGTGGGGCCCGAGTCTCCGCTGATTCTCTCTCTACACGTAGTTGATGGGCTACTGCGACAGAAGCATCAGCAACTGCCTGGTGTAGGGCAGCTTTCAAAGTGGTGGATCTCCTCGGAAGATCCACCACACCATCCACTAACTCGTACGTCCGCAGCTTCCTCCACAACGCTACTTCAAAAAATACGCCCGAGATGTCCGACACGCGGCGTATCATATGCATAAGCTCCAGTACCTCGTCGGTGTCCACTTGTATCGGAAAATCGGCGTCCTCTTGCTGGGCGATCTTCAGGACGCGGCTCTTGCGGTAGCCTCTGGGGTCCCCAGCGACGAATGCTCGCGAATAGTACTCGATCAAGTCGCCGGCACGAAGGGTCTCGTGCGGTAACTCGCTCCGCTGGAGGCCTACCATGCCGCTGGGGCTGGTGCTGGCGGGTGCTCGGCGACGGCTGTGCGCGACTGCTGGGCTCCGGATCGGAGTCCGATCCAACGGGCTGCAGATCAGCAACTGCAGTCCCCTACATTCAGAAGACATTTGCTCACCGGACGAGCCCGACAAACTGGGGGCCTGTCTCTCTCGCTAGCAGATAGGCGAGTGCGGCACGAGAACTGCTCGAGGAGTGCAGGCGTGGGCGGCGCTGCCAAGCGGTCCCGGCCATGGCGTTTTGTGGATTGTTTGCTGTGGTTTTCAGGTCTGAGCATGTGTTCCTAACGTTTTCTCCCTTCACCCAAACGACCACTGGTGAAAAAATGAGCGATTCGATGAGAGCTGTGGCTGATGCGCAGGAGGTGATTGCGGCCTCTATCAGTACTCGACACAACAAAAGCCGACAGCTTACCTGCGCGGACGAAACAATTAAAATCTTTAAGGATATGTTCACAAACGAAGTCCCAGTTCGCCAGCGCTTCAGGTTCATAAAGCTACTAGCAACTCAACCGAACGCGGCAACCATATTTTATGGGATGGACGACGATAGCCGCCGATATATGGTAGAGTAGTACCTGCTGACGGACAATTCAGATTCAGATTGAATCTGAGATCGCTTCTACTATTTTGCTCATTTCGTTTTCTAATAAACTTTATTTTCTTTTATAATTTCACATATTATATTACAGATTTTCGTTACGCTGCAAATAGATTAAAATCTGGGTGTTCCGCATGCGGTTCCAGCGGATTCTCCGAAACAGCGGAAGGTATCAACCCAGAGGAAAAACAAATCCGCTGTTCACTTCTAGAGAGTTTGCGGAACAGGGCCTTAAAATGCCAATACTACGGCGGATTGCATATGCACCTCGTAGGTCGAGATGCTACTGTAACATGCAATAGTAATTATCGCTTTTGCGTTGGTCCCAGCTGAAGGCAACGATAATTACGAATGGTTTTGCTAATATGGAGAAAAAGGTAGTCGACATTCTTTTTTGCGATATAAGTAAAGCAATAATGTCCGTGTCGACTTAGTGCGGGCTTGACGCCAAATATTGCACGGTTCATAGTGCCCGAGACTTCCAGCGTCAAGCAACCGACCAAAGTGCTAGTTTGGCAGCTGCAAGCGCATACCAGGCGACCGGAGCGATCGTTGTTTCATGCCTGGTTTATAAATGCTTATACGCTGATACATGCGGCGTGTCCTATAACATTTGTTCGCCATCTCAAGAAGGGTGGTCTACATTGATACTGGCGAATACTGCTGATTTAATTTTCGCATCCGGTAATACTCTGTCACCATCCGCTTATACGAAGAATTGGGACTGTAAATTACTCCTACAGACGCACACGCAGAGTAGGAAGAATCAACACAGACACGGGGCGGCAAAGGTCACCTTTAGGTAGTATCTGTATTCTTATGACTGCAAGTTTCAGCAAATTTTCTCGACTGAGGGAATTTTTCTCTCTCCTTTCTTTTGTCTTACTCCAACGTCAAGTGCTTCACTAAGTACAGTTCAACACAAACCGCAACACGAAGTACTAATCTTGTCAATTAAAAGTTTGAATCTATACTACTTTGTCAAATTCCCAATCTATAAACATCTCTCTGAAATTTATTAGAGAGCTAACTACATGATCTGTGAAACGAATCCCATATCAATTCGATTCAAGTAAAATGGTTATTGTATTGCTCACTTTTCCTTTTCAAGTGTTTATTTTTAAACGTGCACCTTAGAAAAGACATTATGATGATTACAAAAAGGCCTACACTTCCGGTGCCGAGAGGGCTGAATGGTGTCTTCTTGCGGTCCCTGTGATATGAACACCTCGAATCTCGAGGTCTGGTGTTCTTTGCCTTGGAAGATTGCGGTGGTCCAAGTGATGAAGCTTCAGCGGCTTTGTGGACCCTGTCGAGAAGTTTGCCCTTGACGGAAGCATCGGTGGAGGTGGGGGTTGCTCATCAAGCTAAGAAGCACCGGGAGAATCTAAACGTTAGTCACCGATAAACAACAAATAATAGTCAAGACACAGCTCACCCTTATCAAAGGCGAAGCTACTTGGTTACGGAATCGATCAGCTTCTTTGCGCTTTCGGCGTGAATTGTTAGTTTGCCATACTGACGCCTTCGCCTTTCGAGTTTGCGGAGCTGGTGGTGGTGATACTTCCACGATTTTGTTAACAATTGGCGCAGGAGGAGGGAGAACACTCGTCTGTGTCGACTGAACTATTGAAGTGGCTGGAACCTGCTGTCCAGCTATCGTTTCTTGGCAGTTCGATGCTGTTACCACACCTTGTGTAGGCAGCTGCTGCAATGGAGAGTCTATCTTTCTCAGCTCCGTGCTATAGAGTACCAGAAGCCAAGGAGATTGATGCACTTCCGTTATGTTTGGCCGTGAGTTAGGATCTTTTTGTAACATCCTGGCGACTAGCTCTCTAACTTCCGAAGACACGAGACCCGTATCCAAAGGATCATAGTCGCCTTGCGTAATTCGGAATACAACAGCGGGGTACGATGGAGCACTGAATGCAGCTTTGCCTCCCGAGAGCATCTCGTACAGTACACAGCCAAGAGACCAGATGTCGGTAGCAAAGCCATGAGACTCGTCTTCTAACAGCTCTGGACTCATGTAAAGCGGAGATCCGACCACAGTAGACGTCAATCCTTGAGCTTCCAACGCTTGATCTGGTTCGGTCGTTTGAAGCATTTTTGAAGTTCCAAAATCTCCCAGAACAACTTGTCCAGATTTAAAGAGAAACACGTTGCTACTCTTCAGATCTCGATGAATCACTCGATTTCTATGCAGATGACTGACGCCTTGTACAAGTTGAAGGAAGATCCGACGAACGTCTTCTTCTTTAACCTGAGAAAGCCGAAGATACTGTTCCAGATCTCCACCATCTGCGTGTTCAAGAACGAGAGCGAGAACTTGCTGGTTCCCTTCAGGACTTTGTAACCAAAAGGCTTCACGGAATCCCACGATGTTGGGATGTTCTGGAAGTTGATACAACAGCTCTACTTCGGTAAGACATCTCACTCTTCACAGACGTTAAGTAGTTTTAGTTTCTGATCTCTTCGTAGACATCTTACCGTTCAGCGGAGAGGAGGAAAGTCAGATCCATTTCTTTTACACAGACATGATCTCCACTCTCAACATGTTCACAGAGGAACACCTAAAACTCACTCGACGACGGTAAGAAAAAGTATTTGAGCGATAAATTATACCAAGATTTTATTTTAGTGCTTACATCTCCGTAGGTGCCCCGACCAATGTGTGCCAGTTGTATGTATCCATCCCGTGACTTCGTGGGGAGGTCGAGCGTTGCCATCGAGCTGGAGAAATGCAATTTGAACTATGTCTTTATTCCTTGCTATTTATGGTAGACGAAGGAAATTTAACTCCATCGTAACGCCTCTCCACCGGAGTGGAAACACTTGATAGTACCTTCCAGAATCTTGTACGGAATCGCGGTCGGTTCTTCGTCTACTGCGCTAACACTGAATCCTTGGCTCTGACGGTGGACGGAGAGCTACACGAGTAAAAATAGTTAGAGAGAGCCTCTAGAACATGCTGTACAAACTATATACCGTTCCGTGGATGTCCTTGGAGTAGCCTGTACTCAAAGGCTTCGTCGCTAAGACCACAGTCGCCATATCGGCAAGTGCGAGACTCTACGTCAACACATAAGTTAATGTACCGTTTAGTTATAACCAGCTGCATCCAAAACTTACCAATGGTCTTGATGCTGGAACATCCGTGTCGGCGTGGGTCAGTAACACCACATTTGCAGCTCCCTAAACAACACTCTTTCAGTACATATTTACAATGCCATACACAATAAGCACTTACGTTTATCGGGTGAGTTAGAGTCTTGCAGCATCGCACAAAGTCGAGCACCGCAGCGTCTCCAAACCGCCATTTGAGGGCACTGACATCGTCCACTACAATCGACACGGCGCCATTTTCTTCAGTGCTAAAGCTCTTTAAGTCCTCGAACAGCGTCGTCCACTCTGTCTTGGTACTGTCAGTCTCCATGCTGGTCCAATCCAGCACTTGGAGCTGCTTTTTGGACTGAGAAGCTGCAAAATTCACACCCTTAAAGAGCTCACAATTATTTGGAGAATTTATTTTAAAAGGCCTACATTAATTACTTACCAATTTCCTTCCAACGGCTGCATAATGTTCAGGAGTGTTAACGCTGGCAACAAAACACACGCGATGGCCAGCTTTGAGGAATAATGACGTGAAGTGATGCACCAGGAAGGGCCCGCCAGCCTCCACGCAGTCTTCGAGCACCACCAACTGCCCTCGAGGCGCAGACGTCGGCGTCCACGTCAACGAGTCGCCAAGATGATACAGAGCCTCCGCCATTCGAGAGAGGTATTATAAAATAAAGTATTTTACTTGAAATGTGACCATAAACAAGACAATTATTAGACAATTATTGCAATTTTTAAGTTTAATTTGTACCGGTTTTAAAAAAAATACTTTGAGGCACTAAACTTTCGAAATCAAATACTTTGAGGCACTAAACTTTCGAAATCAAAATGCTAAACTGCTGAAGGTCTGAGCAAGATCATCCGATTCGTCTCTTGAAGACACGACGGTCCTTGTGATAATGCTTCGACGAGGGATTTTATCGAGCACGAGATATTCGTCTTGGTACCTGTGCTCGGGTTGGACAGTGTTGACGTTTTCGTACTTCACCAAGTCCCAAACGCAGAAGATGAAGCCCAGCTGAAATGCATCGATCTCCAGAATCTCCACGTGGTCTCCACGTTCGGCTCGACGGGCGGCCCAATGCATTGCGTGCCGATGACTCGCGAACGTCGACACGAAAGGAGATGGTTCGGGGTTGGACCAATCGAGATGGTCCTCAACGGCCCTCTTAAACTGCGTCCTGGAGGTAAAATCTGGGTCTTTTCGCGCTGTGAGAGACATGCGGTCGTCGTACAGGACGCGATAGAGCACCCGAGGAATCTCGTTCTCCTCGCACTCGTACCGATTGGCAATTTTGAACGTTTTTGCTGACATAGTCATTGCGCTTCTGGAATGGAATCCTTGCTGTGGGTGGCTGTGAGTTTTGCAGATTGAATAATTTTTTGCGTCCCTTCAGCAAGTGTAGCCATTGAGCTCGCATGTACCGAGGTAATTTTCTTTTATTTAACTTCGTTAAAAAGTTTTTCCGATGTTTTTGTAGTGTAAACCCTACGTACGACGTTGTTCTGTCGAGATGGATCAACCTTAAATTTGACTTTGCTCTGACGTGAAGCAACCTTCTTTACGATTATTTTCTTAGAAACTATATTCGTCAAGAATACCAAGGTTCCCCTCGTGTTTGGCGCGATGGCCGTGATTTAGGAAAGCCGTACTGGTTATACTAAGTGCTCTAGTGGCACAGACGCAGACGCCAGCGTCGACGTCAACAATCACCGCGATGATGCAGAACCCTCTCTGTCCCATTTGTGTCTCTCATGAGTGGGTCCATTGAGAAGACGGCGGCATTGCTCAGCGGTATCCGAACTCTTTCCGCCACGTGAAGACGCAATGAGTGACACTACATGCCTGTTGATGATGCTTTGCTCGGGGATGTCACGCAGCACTAATTATTCGTCTTGGTACACATGGTCCGATAGACGAGTGTTGACAAGGCCGCTCATCACTAAGCTCCAGACGCTGAAAAGACAGCCCAGCTGTGACGCATTAATTTCTAGCATCACCACTTGATCACCCCGAAGACGAGCCCAGTTCAAAGCGTGCTCGCGATCCTCGAACACGGACACGAAAGGGGTTGGCTTGCGATAATCCAATTGAAGTGACTCTCGACGGTCTTCTTGAATTGTGTTTTAGTGAAGAAATTTGGGTCTCCTCGTGCGGTGAGTGACCTCCTCTCGTCGTACTGAACTCGATAGAGCAGGGCTGGAATGTTGTCTTCGCGACACTTATACAGATTCGCGACTCTGATCGTTTTCGCTGACATTGTGCCGGTGGCTTTATTGCGAGCCTTGTGTATGGAAGAAAGATATCGCACATGCTGCGAGCGTCTGAAATGATTCATTGATCGATGTGGGAAATGCCGGAAGGATTCCTGCTTGAAGACCAACGCATCAACTCGAATGAAAAGATCAAAGTGAAGCTTTCTTGCTTACCTGCGATTCCTGCTCGTACGCTAAACGTGTTCCCCATCGATGGCACCAGCTCTCTTTTCACCCTTCATGTTGGCAAGCTGCACCTCATCACGGCCACCCGATTTCCCTTGATTCGCTGCAGGTCTGCCACACAGCTCGCTCTGTTCCCACTACTCTGGTTCGCCCCTCGTTCGCACCTGATTGCTTTGACAACCCTTTATAACAGTATCGACGTGAGGTGGTGGCGCAGTAACATGATATCCTTTGTATAAAGGGACCGATGACAAGAGCAGTAATTCCTGCCGCCGACGCACCATTCGTGTGATACCAATCTCATGTTTTTTGGTAAAGTTAGTAGATGTCTAACGCTAAGTCGCTAAGAAAATTATGAAGACTTGAATTTTATCATGACTGTTTTGTGAGTCTGCCTAGTTGACTCCGTACCTATGGTACTGGTACAATCATCAGACTTTTTTCTGAGCGAATCGCTTGTGCTCTTAAACGTTGGTCTGATTCGAGATCTAAGCGATTGCTATTGTGGCAGATTTTGCCAGCACTTAGTCCTACGATCTTGGATGATGTCTGCATGGCAACTTGTCGGCTATGATGGATGAAGTTAGCGATTCCACGATCACTGGATAGTGATATTATAATAGTAGTGGGTGAAATCCTTCGCATCTTTAGTTTGATGATATTAATTTCCTTAAGTAATACTACTTCGTGCAACTTTAACTCTCTTGAATCTAACCAGCGAATACATCTTCCTCCTCACTAGCTTCTTCGCTACTTCGTCCAACACTGTCCTCGCTCGAGTCGCCCTCAGCGCAGGACAAGTAGGTCTCCCGAATAATACTCCGTCGAGGGATCTTCCTCAACACCAAGAACGCGTCATTGTGGAAATCTGGGTCCTGAATTATGTACCGCGCTTGAAAGATTGACCCCAGCTTTGACGCGTTAATTTTCAGTAGAAACACGTCGTCGTATCCAAGTTCGAAGTGGCTTTTCGCCCATTTGACTGCGTGTTCTCTCGTCCCAAACAACGCCACGAATGGAGTTGGAATGCGGTTGGACCAGTCGAGATGCATCTCCACTGCGCGCTTGAACTGCTGCTTAGTCTTGAGCGCAGGCTTGGCACGAGCTTTCAACGACTGACCGGTGTATCGCACTCTCCACAAGACTCTGGGTACGTCCTTCCCATCGCATTCGTAGCGAGCAACGATTGTGTTTGACGTAGACGACGGCATCATGGGACTCAAAGCACTTGTTCTTGACGTGGTAACTTGAGAACTGAGACCAAACCCACTGGCTGGAGGGGAATGGAGGCGTTCGTTTTTCATGGGTACAGTACCTTAATTATTAACTTCAGATATCATAACCGAGATGGCACTTCTCTTCCCACGATTCTGAAACTTACATACTGGAAGTTTCAGCACAGCTCATCCCTCAGGGTGGGCACTGCGCTCTGACGGACAAGTATTAGCGGCACTACCGATGGATGCCACCAGAACTTATTGGCAAATTGGGTGGGGTTTCGTTGCAATTACAAATTACTAAGGATAATCCGGCCCGCGTTCCTCACAGATATCATACATTGCTAATGTGATAGCACCACGGTCATCATAATATGTCTAGGTTGATGTCATGTTATGGTCATTCTTGTAGCGATGGCTGTGCTGGTACTTGGGTGTCAGGTTGATACTTAAGTACCCTGTCAAATTCAACTTTCAATTGTAAGTACGGCGAAAGCACTGTGACCAGGGGTTCCGTAATACAATATGATCGCACTCGATCTTTCTTACATTAAATCCCCCCCCCCCCTTCCGCAACAGATCTCATCGAATTTCTACAGTAGTAGTCGCTCACAAGACTCAGGACGCATCAGCAAATGCCAGATGACTATCTTGGGGCTGGCGTAGGACAAACTCCAGGTGTGCTCCAAAACCTTCTCAATCCACAATTGTAAATTATGTGTTTACGTCCGATAGTTCTCATTTATCGTAGCATTGCAGGAGTACCTGATCTAGCAGCAGAGCCTCCACCATCCCGCTAAGCGCCATGACATTGGTGGACATCGCGCTCACCAAAAAGTTAATTACCGCTATCGTCTTGGTGTCATCCTTCAGATTGCGATCCAAAAAATAGGGTGTCAGCACATAACAAGTTGACACTCGTGTAGCCCAGCCCTGGCTATCTCCAGGATCCCGTTCAGAGCTCCATTCTTCTGGCTCAACTAGCACATAATTCTGCTCCAAGAAATAGATTCCACCTACACGCTCGTTGGCAAAGCCGAACGGCTCCACGTAAGCGTCCCACACGAATAAAATACGTGTATCTTCAATATGTCGCTGAGAGATCTGCTGAGCATACGCTGTCCCCGTGACATTGGTCTTGAAGTCACTCATCTCGAGGCCAAAGCTCTCCGTTATCTCATTGGCTGAAATGTCTTGAAAGCGCTGACCTCTGTAGTTGTGCCAGTTCTCCCACCACGCATCCCCAGTTGCGCGCATGTTAAACGGCATGGTTCTTCTATCACAAAACTTCCTCTCTGTCCCTTTGAATGTGTTTCCTCCATCTAAAACACCACCGTGTTTAAGGAATTCCACAGAAACGGAATCTGTGGTCTTGAATACGTTCTCCATCCTGTCATAACACATCTTGATCCCGATTGTAAGCTCCTTGAAAATCAGTGCCGCCATGCGTTCAATGTACCCATCAGGAATATCAGTGCGACGCGTCTGCTTGGTCGCTTGAGGCTCCGTGTCATTCCACGTCGGTTTTCGTTTGTAGAGCTTCTTTTCCAAGCTCTTGATGAGTTGTTTCTCCTTCTCGTACTGTTGTCGCAGCTTCATATTCTCCTGTTCTGCTTCCACCCTTCGATTGAGTTGTCGAGAGCATATTTCTTGCCACACACGAGGCACGCCGCTAATATGAACAGGAGGTTGAACATTCCTCGGTCTCCTGCTTCGGAGAGTCTGTAGCCGCTGAAGAGTGAATTCCAGCTCTAGCACTTGCTCCTTTAGTGCTACCAATAGGAATCGACGTTCATCTCGAGCTTTGTTTGGGTTGGCTTTCTTCCTCTTCTTGCTGCTATTGGTTCTCGTGATGGTAGACGCATCGACGCCGCTATAGGTTTCGTTGTCGTCGTCCGGTATCCCCCAATGCAAGTCAGGCATCCAGTCTGTAATGGGTACTGGACTTTCGGCCAATTGAAGCTCATTTGAAGCTGCTGGCGCGTCCAGCAAGGCCAGCACTTCCTCCAATTCCAGCGCCATGTCAAAGCACAGTTTAATAAATTCAGATTCGCTTTTTAAACTGTGTTTGACACATAATGTTCCATTCAATCGGGTCGTAAATTACTTTCACAAAACGAAACATATCTGTTCGGTAATAAACCTCGACGGTAAACTATATCCTTTATCGCGCCCAGCTTGTGTTGGAATCAATCATATCATCCACATCATCATCCCATCGGGCGATAGTGCTGTGTCGCCCATAGTGAAATCTGGCAGCGCGTTACTTTGCACTTCACCAGTCACTCGGTTACCGGTAAACTGCGAGTCGTTGATGCATATGAACGCTAGTCGTCTCATGTCGTCGAAGCTGAGTTTGTTGCGACGACTGGACTGCGTCAGTGTGCTCTTACAGAGCGTTTTCTCAGACGCCACACTACTAGGAGCAAGCGAGAACAGCGTCAACGCCAGCGACTTAAGATGCGGCCAATCATCGGCTTCCGACTGCCAGAACTGCAGTGGCGAGCGGTTGCCCTTTTCCAGCATTTCCCACTTGTACGTGCGGTTGTTGCGTTGATTCTTAGCGTACATAACGTATTCCGTATACTCTTCCGTCATGGCTCGTCTCCGGTCCTCGTTAACTCCCATGTCCTGGTCTGTCTCGGGGAAGTTAAATATCAACTCCTCAATCTGCTCGCGATAGTCTCTCGTCATGGACTTGCCAATGTACCGTGGATCTAACAAAAAGGCCAAGCCATGCGCCTCACTGAGCACATATTGCCAGCGCTCTGTGACCACCTTCTTGATGTATTCCAACTCGACTGTCGTGAGTCCAAAGACGGCGTCAAAGTCCGTAAGTAAATGTTTGGACTCGAAGTAAACTTCGGAAATCGGCGCTCGGTCATCTTGGAACTTGTATAGGATCAGTTCGATGGGCGTCAGGATCGTGATGGCCTTCTCTAACGTCAATTTCCAGTTGAGATTCAATACAAACTCCTTGATACTCGTTCGAACTGCACGTTGATTCGTCGGAGATTCGTTGAGAAAGTCTGGGTCACTCACAATGGACTGTAAGATATCTTCCGACTGCATCAATACTCGGAATCGAGCAGCCAGTGTACCCCACGCCATCGTAGACGACGCGTTGGTAAAGCCCTTCATCGTATGAAGCAGCTGCGAATCGAACATCTTGAACTTCGCTGCGTACTGGTAACTACTGAAGAACGACAGCAACTCATTGCAGTTGTTGGTCAACTCTACGAGATCTTGGAACGGGAAATCCATGTGCATCTGTGGCATCAGACGTCTAGGATCATTCTCCAGCGACTTTTCTGGACCGAAGATGTCCATGATTGCCAAGTGCAGAGCGTGGCAGATACAGCCATAGAAGAACTTGGTGGGATACTCTGCCTTGAGCATATCCCACGCTCTTGAGTGGTACTCGGTACTACCCGTGACCACTCCACTAACGTTACTAACAATGGGTTGCATCATCCGCTTGAGATCTTGCGCAATCATGATAGAGTTGTACTGCAACTCCTCTCCCTCGGCCTTTTCTGACTCCAAGAAGAACCGTTTCTCGTTGTTCACCGCCATATACGTCACGTACGTTTCCTCCGGGTCGTTCGTGTGGTACAAGTTCATATTGGACCATGCGTCTCTCTTCAGACACGCTCTCACTGGACTAGTGGAGAGATAACCCCACACTTGCTTGTGTATTTTCTCATAGCATCGGACCATCAAGTCGTTCTCCAATGTTTCTTGTCTGGGAGCTTCAGATTCGGTCGTAGAATTGTCATAGCTCTGGCCAAATGGGACTCCTCCAGCGCATCAAACGCCATCCCCGTGACGTACACGTGCATGGCCAGTTCCTCTTCGAATCTGTCGTTCTGCGTCTTTGACAAGGGTCCGTTCTTGTTTTTTTCGGTCCTTTGACTCTTTCTCCTTAGCGTCATCTTTCAATGACATACTCATCGTCGTAGGGTCCATGAGACTTTCAGGAATACTCTGTTGCATTGCGATTTGGTTCATCACCTGTGCGTGATGTGCTGCCGCTTGGTCTAGAGCGCTACTCAGAGCTCCCGTGGCTTGTTGCATCTGCAGTGCCTCCATCTGCGCTCGTTGCGCTTGTGTTTGGTCTGTTTTGGCTCGTTTTGGGGTTGGAACTTTGGCACTGAGCTTCTGATTGTACAGTGGCAAGACGTCTGAGAATTGGTTCATGAAGGTAAATTGGTGTTGCATCTCCTGGAACCGCGCACATTTCTTGAGGTGGCGTATGGCCTGCTCCGATTTCTTGTAGTAGGCTACGGGCTGCTTGCAGTGCTTGCAAGTCGTCGAATTCCGGCGTTGTGGGTCCGGCTCGTCAGTTAATAGCTGCCAGATGAGACTCGGAGTGCGGCCAGGTTTCTTCTTCTTTGAAGCAGCAGGAGGTGTGGATGCGTCAGGCCCCAGTGGCAACATGTTGCCCAGTGTTGGCGGTGAGCTCATACTGCAAAAGGCAAGTTGAAGTGGTCAAGCAAGCCACGAAGGTTTTTCCTCTTCCCCGGAGGTTTATTGCAAAGAAGCCTGGAAGTGAAAGCTAGCCACTGGCCAGCGATCCACTGGGACACATTCGCGCAACATACAGACAACCTTTTTTAAAAGTCAGTAGAACCTTTCTTACTTGATAAGACCGGTGTGCTGCCATGCAATTTATCGTGCTATTCAGGTCACCTTGAATAGGCTCATAAATTCATCGTGGTAGTGTATTAACCGACCAAAAGGCTTAAACTCGCCAAGAAAAATATGTGTTGTACACTATGCAAAGGTACAAATTACTTAAGTTAGACAGCTTTTAAGAAGAACGGTTTGCATCTGATTAAACAAAGAGCTTTTGCTCTCAAAGTCCAGTCTTTCGCTAAATCAGTACAAGCGTCGATCGCTTTTACAATAACATTTTTTAGTCAGGTTTGGAGGAGGCACAGTCGCCGAACATTTCGCTCATGTTGAATTCGCTCAGCGTTCTCGGAGGTAGGGTAAGAATCTGGACGCTTACATGAATGGGGGGAGGTAGAATTGGCCTGCAAGCTGAATGCCAAGACCAGGCAGTCGCCGGTGATTGATATGTGATGCAAGCGTATAAAAACAGATACTTGTGAATTTGTAGTGACAGATCGTGCTCGCGTAACATGAGTGAAAGAGGTGACCAGGCAGCTGTCGGTGATTAATATGATGGAGCGTATAATAACGGATATCATTTGTGTATTTGAAAAGACAGATCGTCAGATGCTGGACGCTTAGCTCCCGTAACATGAAATTATTGGGCCCTTAATTGCAGAGCCACGCCACCTTTGTTTCCTTTTCACTACCGATACAGGATTAGCCTTCCCATTGAGTAATTCAACCGAATTGAACATTTCCCTTCAGCCCAACCCTCACCAATTTACAAATGTTCCAACGAGTTAATAAGCGGCAATTAGACATGTTATTGTGCGGTCCTGCGTCCTACCCCGTGACCCGCACGCTTATCATCTTGATACTACCAGTATGGACCTGTCCCTTAAGGCCTTAAAAGTACGGCCTCGTGTTTTTCAAGTATTAAACACCAGGATGTCGGGCTTCTTCGCGAAGCCGCAATTACAGACAGGCCTCAACTAGTTTTGTTTGAGTCCATGTTAGGGCGATCTGTATTGTTGTAGTAAAGTACCTCGAATTTAGTGTTATTTTGTTCTCTGGAAAGTTTTTACTGAGGGCAAGCGATAGTCTCTATGCGTATTGCTGTCATTCTACTCATCTACTTGTTTGCGGAAGTTTACACATGCAAATTTGTCGTTTTCAGACAACAATATTCCCGGAAAAATGACTCTTTCCAAATTTTGTCCAGGTTGCCTATGATGATTGCTTTATTACCGCCATTTTGCAGGTGCTGACAACAATTGCATGTCTCTAAATTCTGTATCAAATTTTGGCCAATATCAAGCTTGCTCTATAGTAATCTCTGGGAACGAGCTCGGTGGACGCGAGTACGACACGACATCATGTTTCTTAAGGTTCGCTTAGATGAGGTTTTACTGTATAGTGTATGGTAGTCTAAGGTATACAATGTGGGGATTCTCCAATTACTTCCAAACGCGATCTCTATCTCAGAAATTATCGGGAAGGATTGCTATATGTTTTTGAGGACATCCAAACGAGGCCTACGTTGATGCCAACTAAAGCTTTTTTTCTGGGATAAATACTTTTCTGTCGCTTTTGGATGAGAAACACATACTCGTCTTGTCGTCTTGCACTTCTAGCAAATTCGCGATGCTTCGACCGGATGGTGGTCGGTAGTCTCATAGTCAACTCCAATGGCCATGACGTTTACACAGCAGGCTATAAATGTTTGGTCGGGATGACTCCGAGTAGCTCGCGGTGGTGTCGAAGCAACTTCCACAACGTTCTTCTTGAAGTCTTCCTTGCTCACGGGTAACCTGAACGTTTCCAGCCTAGCCATTGGGACAACAAAACACAGCTCAACCACAGTAACTTGGTCCAATCCGAGTCTGTTCAACAGGTCGATAAAGTATTTCTCATCGAACGTATGGCACTCAACACGCGTCACTTGAACAAACCGGACCAGTTGTATTGCTTTGTCGATAAAAACAGCGTCGTATCCGCCTTGGCTCCACTGGACTGGAGCCACCCACTGTGGAACATCCAATGAAACACCAATCGGGTATTTGTCTGGATCAAAAAGACGATGCTTGATCTCTCCCACTTGCGACGTTGTAATGTTGAGTCCACATACACGCTCCACGGAAGTCCATTATGGCTAAGTTGCGCAAAGAACCAAGCTTTGTGGAAAAATCCATCCGTGGATGGATTCACATTGCAAGCTCTCGCGAAATTCTGAATCAGACGCGGACCCATGAGTGTTGCAAAATGACGCACGACGTACTCGCTCACGAATCGAACGTCGTAACCATGGGGGCTGTCATACCGTGCAAGTAAATATTTGACAGTACGAGATGACGAATCACCAACAAAGCCTTGAAGGTAAGGTTCAATGTTTGATGCTTCCTCGAGTGCTTTGTTGAGTGCTTTAATCGCCGTCGCTGTCGTAACTTCAAACATGAGTCTTGCATTTCCACCCGCCACAAAGTACTTCTCTTGCAACAACTTTGTTCGCTCCGCTGCTTCCTTTTTTGGATCAGATTGTGTTCGATATTGTGGAAACATGGTCACTACGTTGCGGAAGAAGTCGTCGTTCAGGACTGCCTTTTTGTAATCCTCAAAGCACCACGACGTCAGCTGAAAAAGCATCTGTGTATGTATTGGATAAAGCGAGCTACTCACTGTCTGCGCTACGTGATGCAATTCTCCGGTCGACATCTCGACATCCTCCATCTCAGAGTCCTGGAGCTGCTCATCCACGTTCGCTGGAATCTGCTTGTAAAGTTCTGGGCGAAATTCTTTTCCGACCGCAACCATCGAGCAAACACACACTAGTCGATGCTTGAGTTTGTCTTGTTGATGCCAACGTAGGCATTTGAGATGAGCTGTCTGTCCAGCTGCTGATGACTCGACGTACCCATCCAGAAATACTATCGTTTTCCTTGTCTGCGACGTCGTATTCAAGATTGCTGCCAGATCGCGCTCTATCGCCTCCTCCTTCACAACACAAACCGCTTTCTTGTTACCCTGAAGCCAAACACAATTGAAATGTTTGTCATCTCGCGAGTAATGAAGCCATATTACGTCCCAATGCAATCGATTAAGTGACCAAGCAAAGGCGAGAGCTGCGCACGTCTTCCCCGTTCCGGGTGGGCCGACAACCCAAAGACGGGCATACGTTTGTATTGAACACCTTCTCATCTCATTCCATTGCTTCACCAGAGGTAACCGACGATAGAGAACCAGCGCCTGATCAGGAAGACCAATTCCGGTTCCAGCGATGCACGATATTGGCAATTTAATAAGTCGATCGTCATTTTTAACGACGAGTCGAGGGCACGGGTCAGGTGCGATATTCCAGTCGACTTGCGGTACAGAGATGATAATATCTGCTGGACGCTGCTTCGGCACTCGCACGATGAGGGCATCTTTCTTTGTACTACCAAGCGAGCCAATCGGCGAATCCACTTCCAACGCCACCCCGTTCGCGAAGACTTTGAGGTCCGATGGAGCGATCCCGACGAGATGGCTGTCTCTGAACTTTTCCTTCACGGCACCTTGGACTCGAAACCCCTTGGCGTTATCAATGCAATCAACGCAGTCGGCTGAAGTCACAGCGGTGCCGTCTTCACTCATGAGCTGGAACCACACTTCGCGCGTCATCACTTTTTTCGACTAAGCAAATTCGAAAATAACGAGATCAATCACAAAACATCAGTTTTTATGTGATGCAACTGTACTGCAGACCGGTAGTAATTTCTAGATCAGGAATACACCCTCAATACCACACGTTAATTCTTTCTCTCGCCCCTTAGTTGTAAGAACGAAATACGATATCGCGCAAATATCCCTAATGGGAGAGAAAGTCTTAATTGTACGGAAGACGTATACAGAATAGTACATGTAGCGGTAATTTATACTTTCACGAACGTTTCTGGACTGATCTTCTCATGTTATACCCATCGACGACATCTAGTAGCATCCCCACGAACAAGGATCTTTAAAAACTCAGCCCCCTAATCACAACAATCCGTTCGAAAGATCAAATGTGGTGTCTGCTACGATGACGAGTAAACGCGAGCAAATAGACCAGGTTACCGGCTGCTACGGGTATATTTTATAGGATTTACTGCTGGTTTGACTGTGGCGATTTAAATGGTAAATTTTTATTCATTTTTATGCTACATCCCGCGATAGGAATCCCCTTAAAAAGCAAAAAAATGTGTTATGACCACTGAGGGGGCTGTCTGTATCTTTACACGATACAAACCGAAAAAAATGCGTCACTCTATTTGTACAGAGTGCATGCACACCCTATTTTTAAGTGGTTGGAGCTTTTGAAGTCTTGTCGTTCTTAAATTATCTAAGCTAAAATAGTCTCTGTGACCTATTTGTCTTTAAAAAGGTTAAAGTGTCAGTTTAGTATGAGTGCTTTCACTAAATCTGCGATGTCTCGGCACCTATTAGTCCAATTGACAAAAATGAGGTATTAATAATAGCGTTGAAAATAGGAGTAAGAACCCGAGTTTTGAGATTTTTAGCAAATGAGCTTCAACAGGTGTAACGTGTGAATGGGGCATTCTTTGTGATTTTGCAAAATCGTGCCGATTCGGACAGCGCCCTACATACCGCGTGCCTTGAATACTTATTGCCGCGTCTCCTGGTCCTACGTTTGCCTTACGCCAATTCAACTCGCAGCTCCGATAGAATTCAACATGTAAACAGCGGTCACACTCGCTGTACTGTCGATTGGCTGTGCCTACTTATGGCAATGTCACACCGACAGAAATTCAATTCTTCAATTAAACATTTGCTACTCAGTTCACGCCGCGAAAGTGCACTTTTGTCACTACCTGTTTCGCCCAGCGATGAGTTCTCAGTCCACTTTACCGTCGCCAGGCCTTGGGTTTGATCAAGTGCCAACGGCTCGCTTTGGCAATATCGACCACCGGTCAGCACGTACTGGCTGACGATACCGTGAAGACCAGTCCAGAACCGACGGATCCTACTAATTATCCGGCCTACAAGGCTCACTTCAAGCAAACTCGGACTACCACCAACGAGAATGGCGATCCAGAACCCTATCAACAAGATCGCGACCAAGGAGCAGACCCACCAACAAATCACAAAAATGCATGAAAAACGTGTGGCCTACTTGGCCGTTGAGACGCTTCGTACGGGCTTTGACATCGTATCGTATCGCAGCCCGGGCGGTGCCATGACCGGAAATAAATAGGTCAACCGTTGCCTCTTTCTCGAGGCTGTGGCAGGTGTACCCGGCATAGTGGGCGGCATGCTGCGCCACCTACGGGAATAGAACGATCAAAAATGATTGATGTGGCTGAGCGAAGGCCCATCCAAAACGAATGGTGTATCTTTTTACTCTATTTTGAATTAAGTTTTAATGTGTCAAACTTCAAATATTTACCCCTAATAGCGGTCTCACGTCTGGCGGATTAGCAGTTGTATTATTGTGCGTTCTATTCGAAATTTCCGCGGGCGTCTGAGAGACACGACCAGCCCAATCGCGCACCCAATCGTGTAGCCTATCATACAGAATGCGTTTTGGCGCTAATACAGAATAATCCTCTGACTCGCCATTTTCATTCATGACAAGTGCGCGGAGTCTTCAGTGCGAGATGCGCTGTCACTTTAACTTCAACGTGTATCTGGTATCTTATTGGATAATAAAAACTGTTTTCATAATTTTGACCTCTAACAACGCAGCGTCGATTCGCCGTTCGCTTCGCGCCTTTCTCCGAATCGTCCCGCTTCGGCAAATTGGGGCGGAATTGACAATACATAATCAGATTCACGGAACGCTGAATAACGTAGGTAACAAGGTTTGCAGGTAAAATGTACAGGAATCGGGAAACATGCAAAACCGTGAAGACCACTACATGTATTCTGTAAATTCTCTGAGATTTATTTCAGAAGTAAGGAGGGATACAATTCGAGGTGTTATTGTACTGGCGACTCGCCAGTTCAAAAGTTTGTGGATTTTAACATTCCTGTCTAAATTGATGTTGATGTCCCGATAGGAAAGAGAGATTTTCTAATAAACCTTAATAGCGTGATTCCATGGACCTTAATATCTGAGTGAAATAGATATTCTAACTGAATGTTGCCTGTGTTGTCCGGATTGGGTTTTTACATAATGTTGCAAGAAGGTGTCGGAGACATGAAATGAATGGTTAGCGTCGGTATGCGGGTGACATGCAGCAAGACAAGTCCTCGTGCCAGCAAGTGCGTATGTGGCGATCAGCCTCTAAGCCCGCTTCTTTAGCTTAGATGCACATCTATTGGTTACAGAACTGGAATATGAGCTCGAAGGATCAAATATTAGGACTGACTTGCTGTGAGAACATGGGCAGCTGATATAATATTTAGTTAAAGGCACTGAGCTCGTGTGTTAGGAACAGGATTATACAGTTATTCTCTCTCTTGTATTAAGGCTGTTTGTTTGTGCGGAAGTTTATCAAGCTACAAAACGGACGGCAGTTCAAATTGCGCTTGTACATTGCAGATGCTGCAGCTACGAAGCAGGCGCAGGAGATGCCGGTCACCGACCCCGACGGTCGGTTTCCATACAGGAAATCCCAACCTTCGATGCGCATGCTTAGATTTTGACAATTTCAGAGCTTCTTCGGGCGGAGCACGACTTTGTTTGTTAGTTGTAAGAAAAAGATGCAAATTTTGCACATTCACTTTGGTATGTTAAGAGCAAAAAGGAGAAGTAGGGATAAGCAGTTATAATGTAAAAGGGAACTATTATCCTGGTATGGTACTACCTACTAAGGTCTTGACGTTTGTAAGAAGACTACTGAACAGAAAGAAGAAGATTATATCAGCTGAAAAAAGGAGGAAAAAACAAGAGGCCCCTGTGTCGCCTCACATCGATTTGCCTCCTACTCAGCATGCTATCGATCGGGTAGTTTACAGACAGCGCATTGTTTCTCCTCAGATTCTCCTTAGAAGAATACATACATTGTCGCTGGATGATAACAATGCCACAATGGAGTTGTTTACGTACCTGCTTCATCAACACTTATGATTTCCAATTGCGTCCGGAGAGTGGAGTGGCACTCTCGCACGCACGATAGCGCAGACCCCAGTGGGGCCCCGGGCCCTCTCTCACACACACACAACTTGTGTGACACAAGGGACTTTCGACTAGGAGTCCTCCACTTTACAAATCGATTCAGAGCCTGAAGGGATGACGAACAGTGGAGACAAGATCCACTCGGAGGACTTCGTGCAGTTCATGAGCTTTGCTGGAGCCTTCATGCGCTCCATTGAGCACAAACGAGAAGACCGTATTCTCTGCGATCCGTTTGCAGAGCCCCTCACACGTCAGATCGCGCCACAGCTCGGGCCTCGTATGAAAAAGTGGACGGAGAGCCTTCCGCAGCCAGAAAACTACTTCTCCATTCGAACGCGCTATCTGGACGAAGCGATTTCTCAACGAGCCGCTAGTATTCGTCAGGTTGTGCTCTTTCGAGCTGGCCTAGACACGAGGGCGTATCGATTGGAGTCTCTACGGAACTGTCGGGTGTTCGAAGTAGACCAAAATTTTGCATTATTTGAGCACAAAGTCAGCGTTCTAAACGTCACGAACGCCCCACTTATACCTGACCAACATGAGATTGTCGTGGCTGATGTAAACGACTTTAACTGGGAGGAAAGACTGCTATCTGCTGGTTTTGACCCAAACCTTCCTACGTTCTGGGCGCTGGAAGGCCAGACGATGTACTTGGATCGATCGAGTAATGTGGCGCTGCTCAAGACTATCGACGTTTTATCAGCTTCGGATAGTGAGATTTGGGGCGATATCGGAGGTCAAGCGCTGCAGGAAGGCGCAATTGCAGCGTTTAAACAAGTGGACGAACTCAGCCAGACTGAACTGGGCACTCATCTCTTTAGACTGGGCGAAGACGACGCTATGCATGGCGTGTTCAGTCAGTTGCCGTGGGAACTTAAGCTGCAGGCAAACTTGGGTATGTCTGGGACCCATTTCAACCGAAAATGGGAGCCCATTCTGTCAGTTTCAGACAAAGCCCCAGTACCGTTTTCGTTTGTTCATGGCGTCAAGAAAGAGCACTAAAAAGGGTTCATATTTTCATAAAAATAGGTCTCCATCTTTGAAAACTCCACATTTTCTAGTACGTGACTGTTCGATGCAAGCGACTCTCTTTACATGTGACGCAGAGGCATCGACCGTCCACAATGGGGCAGCTCAATGCCTTCGTGTGGTACACTTCACCCCTGTGATAATGACAGAATTCGCGATCACAGAGACAGCAATAGTGCAGGATACGGCGGTCCAGCGTGGCCGTAAACGGCACCTTTTTCTTGTATCGCGGGTCGTGGCATACGTGGCATTGATTACGCAGCGCTCGCTTCTCGGCTGGGAGATGTCTTGGTCGTAACTTGCCCTTAAGTTCGGGAACTGGTACCATAAAAGTAGAGCGACTGGAACTCGTCACTAACCCGAACTGGTTTGTAGCTTGAACGACGAACTTGTACGTCTCTCCGTGATGCAATTTGTCCACAATCACCGTCGTAGGCAGCGGTAATGTAAGCAACTTGATCCATTTGACTTCTTCCGTCTTGGTACGAGTCCAACGCACTGTGTAGCATACAAAAGGGACGCCATTATCCACAGGTTTCTCCCATGATACACGAGCTGCAGCGCTGTCCACACTTGTCTTGCTAGACTCAACTTCTACCGTCACACGACTAGGCATGTTTGGAGGTAATCGACGTAGTAATCGCAGCAGTGAGTCAGCGTCTCCGTAGATGATTCCTCGAATCGGTAACATTACTACTAAGAGGATAACGATAGCGTCGTCCAGCCACCAGAAGTAGAGTTTCAGCAGACCCCACATACTGATTCTATGGTCAAAATCATCCGCGTCGTCGTCTTCAGCGTCTTGAATGTCGTTCGAGTTCCACTTGCTTTTACTATACGAAGACGAGCGTGAGGACCGCGACTTCACTAGTTCTGACGACGCTATTGGGTCTTTACAGCGTACAATAACATGTGGGCTTCGTCCATACGAATTCCACGTTGTGAGGCGATACACTACATGCTGATGAGACTCGACGACGTCCAAGAACTCCGTGTCAGCCCCTGTATACACCGACGTCCACGTGGGTTCGCCAGGACTGCGACGTTGCAATTGATAGCGTTGCGGAGAGGTCTCCGCCGGCACCCAGGCGATCTGAAGTAGCACTTTATCCTGTACAGAAGAGCGTTCTGCCGTACACACACTCGACACAACTGCGCCCGGTTTTCGACCCATACCCAGATATTTCATCTGTAAAAACATGGCTAATTGGTGTCGATGCAGTTCACTTTGGACGCCAAGTTCCTGCAATCTCGCTCCGTCATTGGCCATTAACAACGGGAAGGTATATCCAGAGATCGAGTGGGCTCGAAACACGTCACTGTACTGAGGTAGTTGCACTGCATAGGCCACCCAGTCGGCTACTTCGGCCACAGTCATCTCAGCGCCCACACTCTCCCAACGTTCGTCCAGTTCTTTCCACGAGATGACGGCGTCGTTGTCACTGTCGAGTTTCTTGAGTGCAGCGTCGACATCTTGGTCGGTTTTGGCTCGACTTTTGAGCTCGGACAGGTCGAGCCCGCCGCTGTCGTCGGTGTCAAGAAGATGGTGCAGTTTGTCCTTGATCTGCTGGATCTCGCGGCGTCCCACGTGTCCGTCGTGGTCGAAATCCGCCAGCAAGCTTTCTGTCGTAAACAGAGACGTAAGCACTTAACAAGCAGCGAGGCAGCGGCTTTTAGTAGAAAGCTAAAAGCCAGATTTTAGTACTGCACGTACCAACTTCAGGTACTTGATGCGTTTGTTGCGCTTACTGGGCTTCTTGCGCGCCTCCTCAGCGTCGGTGGGGTCAGCCATGGCTACTGTCGTGTCTGGGGGGATAACAGCGTTAAAAACGTTTATACATTACAATAAATGAGTTTAGTACCTTTCGTACGTGGCGTGATGACTGCCTTCGCGGCCACTTCTGTTACACATAGTTGAAGAACCAGCACTGCCACGACGACCACAGCCAGCAGCGATATCCGCTGGTACCTGGTACTTGTGGGAGTAATGGCGGCGGGGCGTGCGTGGCCGCAGAAATTGCGCAATGGTGGCCGCATCTTCACGTTGACCCTACAGCAATTAAATGAATGATGGGCTTATTGAATGTGTAAAAATGGTCCGACAAAAGTGGGGGTGATACTTATAGTTTGTAAGGAGGTGAATTACAACAAATTACGGCAGGCGGATCGCACATGTCACACTCATGTGGGTACAGACAGAAGAATTTTGCGTTGATCTAGTGACTGTTGTTATATTGTGCCTTTCCAAAGTTTTGGCCAATCTGACCTTTAAAGGCTGGTCCTAAGCAAGGGTGGGTAGGGCTAAAGGTGGGATTTGAGGACGAACTGGGGTTGAATTGCTAAACCAGACTACTAAATAAAATGATATTTGACCAATAACACTGTTTGATTTTGCCGACTATGATCCAATAATACTTGATTGTGGAGGCCCTACGTAAGGGCTCCGATTTGGTCTAAAGGGTACCTTTTAACAAATTAAGGGCTGAATGGCCAGTATTTGCCGGCCATTTACCCTTACGTAAGGTATCCACAACAGAACGATTTTAAATCGAATATGGGTTCTCATCAGACATACGCTGGCGAGGCAAGAGTATGTGAACAGGCTATTGCCGGGCAAGATCAAATCGTGTTTGTCGATGAAACTTCAAAGGATGGAAGGTATTGTACAATATCAATTTTGTGACTGCTACATCTTACCTTGTTAATTTGTTGTATGATATTGCTATGGTTTAGGTCCTCCCTGAGAAAACACGCGTGGTCCGGTCAAATAATATTTGACCGGACCACGCGTGTTGAGGCTGCGTCAAACAAATACTAGAGGAGACGCCCCGCTTTCGTTTAGAGTGCTTATTAATAAATCGCGATTCGTACTTAGGTTCATAAGTATCATTTTGTTTGACTATGTCTTTGATTGGCATCGTCTTTTTTTCGTCAAAGGGTTAGGCTAAATTTTAGTCGGTTGCAACCGATCAGATAGGAGGTCTTTCGTAAGGGCCATCCTCCTACGTAGGACCATAAAACTGAGGGCGTTTTGGCAGAAAGGCACAAAAAGGGTTTCGATACAAATTTATATACACTTTGCTATCGTGTATAGTGGATAGGCGCAAGCTAAGCCTATTCACCAGAGGAGGCACCACTCGCTATCGTGTATGTACATTATTGAATTGGTCAACAATACACGTTTGTACTCTAATCGTGTAGGTCGTTCAATAAAGTTGAGCCTGGTATGTGGTAGAGTCATGGCGTCAAAGTGTAAAGTCGAGTGAGAGAAGTGCATAACACTAACACTAACAACAGCTACAACAAGGTTGTTTTGCGCGGCATTATCAATAGTGAAACTAGATCAAGATAGACGGACGGTATCAGTTACTCAGGCAGTCATCACAGGGCTGGCAGGAAGACGGGGCCGCTTGGAACGGCTGGGATTCGTATTGGACTCATCATTTGGTTCGTCGCTGCCCTCGGCTCCTTCTGAATCATCCCCCTGAACTCCTTCCCCAGCACTCTCCTCACTGGAGGGCTTCTTCGCCGGCGCACGCGCGCGAATCGTTCCCCTTTTTGCCCCAGTAGGTGCAGGTGCCAACGTCCCATTTCGCCACACACTGTGCCAAATGTCAAAGCAGCTCATCGCCTTCCCATTCACTACATGTCGTGCTTTCTCACAGAGAAAAACACGCCAGGCCAGAGGTTTCTTCGACGAGTTTGGAAGCTTGCACTTACTGCAGTACACGGATGAGTCGCCACCGCGAGCTCCGTCAGTGCCTTTGAGTATCGAGCAAACTTTGCACGCACGAGTTCGTCGTTTCCTCCCCTTATTGTTGTTGCCAGCACGCCACTCGTCATTTAGCTGCGGTCCATGGGCGGGTTGTCGTCGGCCAGTAGCATCGCCACTTCTAGAAGGTGTCGCTTGGAAGCATTCGTTGCTGCGTAGACTATCCCAGTCCTCCTCACGCAGCTGGCACAACTCCAAGTGCAACTTCTTCAGCAATGTGACGTGGCTCACCTTTGGAAGGTTTGCAGCAGCACGAACAGCGTTGTACACGATGTATGCGTTGATAATTACGAGGTCAATAAGACCAAGAAAGAGAGACTTGTAGTACTTCTTGAATTTGATGCAAAGCTGCAGCGAGTATCTGTAAGATGAACATACATGATTAGATGCTAAGGTAGGTTGTATAGACACGATAAGAACACTTTACCTTTGTAGCCTTAGTTGGTCATGCACGTCGACGCCCCCATGAACGTTTGATAATCTTTGACAACACGAGGGCACACAACTTCTTGTTGTTCTCCAGTCAGCTTGTCGCGACGTACGATGCGGTCCATTTTCACGCTACCACCCGTGCTTAGCATATGCACCGCCCGAGTATCCCACCACCGCAAACATCTCATGTTCGGAACGTGGAGCGCATCTGATGTGATGAACGTTCCTCGTTCAATGTTTGCAGGTCGATTCTTGGGTATTTTAGGAGACTTAGTCCCACGCATTTTCTTCTTCGGGAAGAGCTCTGCACTGAGCCCCAGTCGTTCGGAGCGCACCGTTCCAATAGAATAGAAGCCCATCAGCAGTAACTCCATTGACAGCGCCACAGACGAGTAATAGTTGTCCATGACAACGAGTCGCATAGTTCCATCTGAAGGTGGTTTCGGTCCAAAAACTTTGCGGAGGTTCCGACCCCACAGCAGCTGGCCCTGTCATCTCGTCAGTTGAGCTGGTGACTCCTGCTCTATCCTTCTTACCACAGTAGACTTCAAAACTGTTGCATACAACATAGAGCTAATGTCAGCTAGGACCATACATGATAAGAGAACTTCGGAGCCAAAACAAATATGGACGTGTCTTTAGACACGCCCAATACTTACCGGATGCAATATGCCGACTTCGCACAGCAGAGCATAAATAATTTAGTGCCCCACTTGTGCGGCTTGTCCTTCATGAAGACACGCATACGGTTGAAAGTAGATCTCGAGGGTAGTATCGCTTCGTCAAAGGCCATGATGGCAGGTGCAATGTAGCCAGCAGCAAAACGCGCTTGTAGTGCTATTATCACCGGTCGTAACATTCAAGCACGATCAGTGAAGGCACGCTCATCGCTGTTACTGCTAAAGTGAAGGTTACGCGACACATGCATGAAGCGATCGCGAGTCATGAATTGCCCGAAGCAACCGCGGGGAATAGCCCCTTCATCAGTCGTTTTCCAGTGGTTTGCCATTTTTTCCTTTTTTGGGGTTATTGATCGAGCGATCAAGAGGCCGATAAATACACACAGATCTCTAGCGGTGATGGGCGCCGCTTTCAGCACGTCTTCTCTGATACGCTCTTGCGACTTGCTCTTGAACTCGGGGTGTTTCCGCTCACGCGCCATTTGTTTTGCATGCTGTCCCTTCACCCGTTCGTCAAGTTTCTCTTCGAAGTAGTCATTCGACTCAGCAGCAATTGATTCCCATAGCTCCGGCTGGGCGAAATAAAAGAAAGCTCCAGAAGGTGTTGCGGCAGCTTGTAAAGCCTTAGCGGTAGGGCCAGACTGACCGCTGAATAGATTCGGATAGTCCTCTTGCATTGAACCTGCCGGTCGTGTTTCGTATGGCTCCATCAGGTGGTCGTACGGTGTGTGCGTCACTTGATTCGACCAGCCCGTTGCCGACATCTCTCTCAGAAAATCACCTGGTACTGTTCCGGCAGATATGTTTGCCAAACCACCAACCGCCGATATGAAGTCATCGTCAAACTTTCGCTCAGGGGGGACAGGAAGCTCCACGTCCAGATCGTCAAGGCCATCCTCTGACGACTTGTCGTCTTCTCCGTCATTGTTTTCAGCATCGGACTCAAGTACAGCAAATCCAAGTTGGGCATGGCCAACTTGGTTGCCGTTTGGTGTAGCTTCAAACACAAGATACATGTTAGTGAATAGTATAATCGTGTATGTACATGATACAACATATAAGTACCTTCAACACGTAATGGATCTACCACATTGACGCCACTGCTCTCTCCAGTATCCGATTGATCATGTCGACTATCGCTGTCTTCTGACAAGACCCCACCATCTTCAGCTTCGTCAAATGCATTGTTGAGATTGCGCCGGCCTACAGGATAGTGGAGACATACACGATTAGACAATCTGCTAACATGTTCATACACGACAGGTACACTCGCCTGTCAGAGTTTCCTCTTCGTCAGAAGCTGTTTCTTCACACGTTATAGAGTAGGGAGACACTGCCCAAGTTACGTCACCACTTTGAGCAATCACAGCGATAGGACGCGGGCTTCCACGCCTTGGCGTTACTGGACTCTCATGTCGCTCTTCAGTGTCATGTGCTGGAGGGATGCAAGCTAACGCAAAAAGACATGATTAATGTCAAGATAACGTGTATATACAAGCTGCCTCACGTACCTTTAGCTGGAGCTGGATTTTGTGGCGACTCACTTTGCTGTAAGCTCCGCTACGACATTAAAACGTGGCAATGCAAAGCAAACAAGTAGAAGAGCACAGGTAGTCCTACTCCGATCCATCGCGTCCAAGTAGAGCATCAACTCGTTTTCTCCAACGAAAAAGTCGACACCGCGCTTGTCCTTCTTGCTCTTCCCCGGCTTCAGGTACGTGAAGTCGACCGAGAGACCGGTTGGTCTCTTCGAGGTCCATCGCTTTTCTTCAGCTCGCACCAGCGAGCGCGGAATGCCATGACTGTGGCTTAAGTCTTGTCCGCCAAATCTTCAAATGAAACCGTATGAGTGGTGTCGGTCATTTCCCTACCATTTATTATATGAGATTTGGTACGCGTGTCTATCTCCTCTAACTTCTTATGCGGGCGTCCTTTCTGCGCGACTCATCTATTCACTTCCGGCGGGAAGCTTGGATACATCACCTACCCCGCGTTGACTTGAGCTTTGTAAGAGCATATACAAAACACAAGTATAAAATTCCTTAACGTGTATGGTCCACGTTAAGAAAAGGAACGTAACGTGTAAGGTCCAGGCTCTCGGGTTCAAGGGGTTAAGCTTATTGTGAATTCCGACCAAATTTGCCGTTTTTGGTGACTCTCTCGCATACATTTTTTTTTTTTACTGATACAGTACTGCACCCCATTTTCGCGGGGGTGGACCATATAGGATTTGCAAGTAAATCCTATTTTAACATACAAACAATAGTTCATTTGGACTTAGGATCATCACATCCGGAAGTTTATCAAAGGTCCAAGGGCGCGAAAACGGGGTGCAGTACTGTATCTAAAGGTCAAATGACATCACGTGTGTGTTGGTCTTTGTCGGAGCCCAGCCAAAATATATCTATCTGCTTACGAATGTTCAGTATTACACGTATTTCTTGCCTTTCCGATAGCTAGGCATAATCCAACCGAACTACTTCGAAGTATAGTATTGTACAACTGTGCCTTTTTAGAAGCTGGTAAAAAAAAATCGATAAAAAGCCTTTAAAATTTCATACCGGTAGTGTATTAATAGTATTAGTGAACATATAAACGAGTCCTCCGATTTCCTCGTAAATTATATTGATACATTATAGCTAACTACGGTGTGAGGCTCGGGCGTGACGCAGTCTTCTTACTTCCTCCAGTAGTAGCAACAGCAGACGACTACGCTGATCAACGTGCCACCGTCGCCGACAGCTCCACGTCAACTCCGCCTACGCTCCATATTCCTTCTATACGAAGTTCCTCTGTTTTTATGCTCGCTATAATTGACCAAAGATGTTGAATAAGTGTAGAACTATATATAATACATGTAGGATCGATGAGGCTATTGGAGCACGATTGGGAAAGGGGCCTACCTACGATTCTGCCACTTCCACACAAGTCTGTCCAGAAGCCCAGATCCTGGAGACAGCATTAGCCCGCCATCCAGCGCTTACATCCTTTCATCTGTGTGGCACCTACAAGAAAGCATGATAGCTAAACGACACGTTATAAGCCCAAACAGATATGCGCCTCGCCCCCGCGGATCGGTAGTCCAGTCGGAGGAGAGCAGTGACGATGATCAAGTTTTCGACCACTCGAAAGTCGGCTCGTACGCTGAAGACGGCGCCGGGAAGGTATCGCGCTCGGATCAGCCGTCGTCGCCTTCGTCATCCCGTAATGATGAGTCAAGTGCAAGGTCGGAATCATCTGACACCAAGGGTTCTGGATCTGAGAACAGATCGTTGAGCTCCGGTACTGAGTGCAAGAAGAAACTGAAGCACTCTAAGAAGAAGCGAAAGAGCCCCGAGAAGAAACGAAGCAAATGCGTATCTCGCACGTTCCGAAGCTTACTGGTGTCGATGACAACGAGTTGTGACAAACCATGATCGAACTGAGGCTAAACGTGCAGAAGCTGTGGCTCTTAGTAACCAAGGAACCGTTCGAAAATCACCGGCGGACTCGCATCACCAGCGACGGTGGGGGGGGCACGGTGGTTGAGAGCTCAAGAGACTATTGCTGGATCCTTGGCCCCCGGATTTGCAGGTCGTTACAGGCGTATGATCGTGACTTGTCACGCAGTCGTCCTTTTTCTTAGAAGATTCAGAAGGAGCAAGGTGCAGGAAGCGCACCCGAGAACGGTATACTGATCAACTCGGCAATATTCACTCGCAAACTAGAGAGGGGGGCCGGGCTGACATCTATATTGCCGCGATCATGAAGCTACAAGAAGATCTGGTGATCCATGAGGTCACCAGACCCCCCCCCCCTTCCCCCTCGAGGACTCCGAGTTAGCCGGATTATTGCTCATGAATGCGCTTGATATGTTTCCGGGTCTGAGTAACAAGCTGGTGGCAGCCCGGTTAAATCATTTAGTTCTGGACGTAGGGTAAGTTCGCGGTCGGTTACTGGCAAGAGAGCAAGAAGAGAATATGCGTGGTCCACAGTCAGCACGATCGCCTTCTAAATTCTCAGTCGTCGTTTAACAGAACAGCACCCCGGTTCTCCAGGTCCTTGCTGGTTATAGTGACAGCGGCCAACAAGTTCAAGTAGACGACAGACACTCTCAATCTCGTCAGCCATTGCGCCGGGGCCGTCGGCAAACGGTGAAGGACGGTATGCAGAGAAGGCCATGCTCTAACTGTCATCAACTGGGTCACTGGTTCCGAGAATGTCCGCGCAACCGGCACCAGGGTAATCGCCACAGCAATGGTGGTTAGAGTAAAGGCGGTACCAATCAAAACTGTAGGAGAGGCGGGCGAAGAGGTTATGGTCAGGGTGATCAAGGAAGGTCACGAAACAGCCAATACGGCTCCACGGGACCGATGGCCTTGATGGCAGCACTGGACAAGCAGCACAGGCAGGATGACTTAGCTAACATTGAGTGGTGTCTGGATAGTGCAGCTCATAATAATATGTGTAGCGGCATCTCCTGCTTTAAAACGCGTTCGACAGTTGGTGGCGGACGCATAGTGTGCCGTGCTAATGACCGCTCGGTGAAAGTGAATCAAGGTGGCGATGGTATACTTGATTTCATCATTGGGGAGACAGGATTCATGGAGCAACAAATTCTCTCTGAAGTATATTATGTGCCTGGTGCTATAGTCTGCCTGGTCCTCGCTAGACTTCATGCAGCTGAAGCTAGGAGGACGGCATTTATAGTCTCTGGTCACTAAGACCGCCGCAACACAACGAAGTTGTGTGCAATGCCATTGTCCAGTCTCCCAAGATACGTTTTCTATCCGTTTGGCACAAACGGTTCACTCAAACTAGCAAGAACATCATTCTGGAAATGGTGAAGCAGCAGGCAGTAAAGGGGGTGAGAGTAACCAAGACGCCAGCACTGGATGCAACGTGTATTCCATGCGTGAAGCGTAAAACGAGTTAGTATGTCCTACAAGGAGCGACGCCGTCACGCAGCACAGCCTCTCAACGGCTTAAAGTAGACGTATGTACTGTCAACGAAGACACACTGAAATTATGTCTGGAGAATGCCCCGATGTATCAGGGATTGTCTGGGCTTTTATCACATCCCGAGCGGATCCCAAAACACGAAGCAGAAGTTGGCGCAAGAATGGGGACTGCTATATTAGTTGGCTATTCGCCTGAAACAGATGGCTATAAGCTCCTGAATCTGCTGTCAGGAGGGGTTTTATCCAATCGAGGTGGAAATACCGTGTGGGTGGAACACAATATGGTCGGTCGTGTATAAGTTGAGCAACTGCTGAATGCGTGCAATCACGGTGACAGCATACTGCCGTCAAGGACTCAGCTAGCTCCGATGCAAATGCTGATAGAGGATATGGTACAACTTGGCTCTGTGAAGGAGGGTATTCTGATTCAGCCTAATGCAGATGGAGGTAGCGATGCACCAATTGGATCTCAAATTTAGAGCCTAATCAGCAAGTCGACAGCCATATACAGTTGACGCGGGACTCGCAGACAAACATTGGTTAGCACGATGTGGTTGCTCGGTATCAAGCATCCCGGCTCGGTCGTAAACGGAAGCTAAAATCTCATCTTAACAATTTTGAGCTCAACTTTGTCACCCCATCTACAAGCACTGGGCGGCTACAGCTTTTACAGCGTTTGGTAACTACATCTACTCCTTCTCGATTGTACGCGCGAGATGTACCGCTTTCCACGACGTACCGAATGACTATGAGGTCAGCACATGCACAGCAATGGAGAGCTGCCATGGACGAAGTGCTAGCGTCGATTTGCTGTCATGGCGTTTTGGTTGTGGTCAATCGAGCTTCTGCAGGAAAAGCCGTTGTCATCGCCAACAAGTGGGTGTATGCGGTGAAGAAGGACGAATACGGCATGTGAAGAAGGTTCAAGGCTCGGTTGGTGGTGCATGACTTCAAGCAGACACTTGGTGTGAACTGTGGTGTAGTAGAACACACAAATACCGTCAGATGTGAATTCCTTACACAAACCACAACATATCGCCGAGTTAGGTCGGCGCTTGTATGGCCTGCGCAGAGGGTGGTTCCCTCGCGGTTCGGCCCAGCCGGTACAGACGAGTGGCTCCCTTCCACTGAGTTCCGACTAACCAAGTCAGAGCACCTCCTAGGCTCCGCCGAGTTTGACTCAGCAGATCTTGTTCACAAACCCTGTTGCCTCCACCAAAGGATGGACGACGGCGCGCGCTCTTTTACAGGTCACCCAGCGCAGCGGCTGCTCAGCTAGAAGTTGTACGGCACCCGGGCTATCCGACGTACAGGCCCGCTGAGTCTGCGGGGCTTTCTTTCGCGCGTAGCGAGACTTTATCCTACCCAGACCGACCTAATCTCTTGACGCTACCAGTCAATATCCTACAAGCTATGCCTCTCGAGTATCAACGGCAGGCATAATCCAGCCCTATGCAGGGACTTACCGGAAGAATGTACACGTGTCTTGGACTAGGAAATTTTTGATATGTTATCTTCTGGGAGCCTTCTCGCCCCCCCCCATATTTAATCCTATGCTTCTCATACAAATCTCAAGTGAAATGACGTCGTTTCGGATATCTACCGACCCTTCCGCTAGGTTTAGGCGACCGTTGAGCTCAGCGGCTATCCGGATAGCATCATCCGGACAGATCGTTGAGTACTTACCGTGATCCTTTGTTTCTAAGCTCTGGGCTATCAGACCGAGCCGATTCTTGGTCTAAAGTAGGTTGACATATGGCCGAATCTGGAAATTTCTACATCTCAACTGCCCCGGTTATGATACGAGCCGAGCTGGTGAGTGTCTTAATCCTTCATTTGGTTCTGCCACCGTTGGTCCATACTCGGCTGATGGCGTCTCGCGGCTCTCCACCACCTTCATCGGTACGTTCGCTGGTTCCGCTGTCGCTCACCTGGCAGCTCCTTACGCTCCTCGTCTTGTTTCTCCAGCACAACTCACGGTACCACCCTTCTCCACCGGCTTCTCGTCGAGGTGATGGTGCATCCGCTGAGTCGATTCCTCGACCCGTTGGCACTCGTGGGGTCAGCGACCGGCATGTAGCTGGGTTGGTCGACCTGACAACTTCCCATGGGTCCGACGCGGAGTCGGCGGAGTCTTCTCGCGCGCGCCCTCCTGGTCCACCGAGCTTGCCGGGCGACGCCACTTCGGGCGCCACCAGTCAGTCGAGCTCGGCTGCCCCAGTGAGTCTTGACTCCCTCATGGCAATGGTCACTCAGCCGGGATACGAACGCCGGGAGGAATTGACCTTCTTGGCGAGGCGCATGGCCTACGGATTCACTCGCTCCGTGGAGCCTTGTGATCCTGCGCGACGGCCAGCGATCCTGCATGCTACCACAGCTGAGGAGCTGTTGAAAATCTTGAGCGGCCACTACGCTGCTCTTGATTTTCCCAGGTCATCGGGTACATCAGAGCCGACAATCAGGTTGCCCAAGAAGAGAATTGCGCGCTACCTCGCCGACTGGACACCCTCGCACTCAACAACATTGGCTTGTCCACTCAGCTATCATCGGCATAACAGCAGGTGTCTCGGTTGGAGGATGCTGCCACGCCGTTTGTGAACCTCCACGCTTCACTGAGAAAAGCTGTACCCCTGAGTGAAGCAAAACTCGCTCGGGCTGTCGAAGCTCAGCAAGGCAAGGTTGTGGCCGCGTGGAATCAGGCTCGACTCCACCATCAGCAAGTCTTGGATCGAGACGCTGAGATCGTGGTTCTCCTCCAATCCGTCACTGAGAAGGATGCAGCGTATGCCACTCTCCAGGGCATTGCCTCTAAACATTTCGAGCAGCTGCAGGGATCGGTGCAGTTGTACAGCTCAACCGGTAATCAGCCCTTGCGACACGCTCAGTTGGTGATCGCTGGTCAGCGGTCAGTGATCTTGCAACAGAAGCGGATCATCTGCCGGAACGGTACTCTTCCGATGCATGATCCTCACATGGCTGCTGCTGGGGCCGGGCTGGAGATTTCAGGACTCGATCCGTCCGACCTTTGTCTGAACGCCCGGTTGTGTTACCTCTTGAAGTCTCGGTTCCCCGAGTCCCAGTTGGCGCGTCCCGACGACTGGAGCTGATCATCCATCCTCGTCAAGACGCCTCCGCGGTGGGTTCTACTGCTGATCCAACTGTTGGTCCTAGTGTCCAGCCACGGAATTCCGCACCTCCAGTGGTTCTGGCTTCTTCTACGACCTCTTCGATGGACTCCGCATTGGCTTATGTGAGCTCAGCGACGGCTGCGAATCAACCCGTACCAACCCTCGCTCAACTTCGTCGATTTCCGTTGGCTGACTTGACATCTACGCAGCGGCTTCAGCGCTATGCAAACCCAAATTCTCCCACTGCTGCTGGTTCTCGTCATCGTTTGCCGGCGCCGCCTCCGCCTCAGCCGTACGCTTGTCCACTTCCAGGGGAAGAGGGACACGACGCCGTCAGTGCTCTTCTGCGCTCGAGTTTTCTTCAGGTGTCTATGGTCAATAGAGAGAAGCCTCGCTCTGGCAGATATCGACGCCGGACTCGGCGGAAGAAGGTTCGTCACCTTCGGTTGAGTTCTGCTACACAGCGAGCCGCCTCCGCTCGCTCGGAAGACGAAGATGAAGTTTCGAGCGAAGCTGAGTACGAGTTTGATATATCTGGGCCTGCCGACGACACCGTTCTTGCGTCTTATTCGACGACTCGGCTGGAACCTCCGTCGTCTGGTCATCTGTTGACGTCGTCAGTCGTGGCTACCCAACCATCGTCGGCGTCTTCTTCTGATGTAATGGCTTCACTGCCTGTCACGGCTACGAGTGTTTGTGCACCAGTCTCGGCATCACCTAGATCAGCTAAGTTGCCCCAGTCAAGCATACCTCTCAGCGTCGTGTCAACGAAGGCTGTGCACTCCCGGTCGTCATCTGGTCATCGATCATCTCACGTCTCAGCCGACGTCTCTACCTCTCGAGGTATTAGTGTATCTACTACACCGACCGACCTTGTGACTCCGGCTGTGAGTGTTCTCAGACCGTCTGTCCCTGCGAGCTCGGCTGTGCTGACGTCCCCTTCTGGGCTTCCCAACCGGAGATCCGCTGCGACTGCTCGTACTGTGACCGCTCAGCTACTCGAGAACCTTGACGCTACTGACGACGAGGTCTTAGGGCCTGGTGATGGCTCTGCACCGTCCGCCACTTGCCGCTGGGTCGCTCTCGGATCCTATTTCTCTGTCTGAGAGCTCGACGGGCAGTCGTTCGGGTTCTGACTTGGCGGGCGAAGATGCTCATCGTTCTGCCAAGGCGAGAAGCCTTAATGCGGAAATCTTCGGTTCTGACGATGAGATGAGTGATGAATCTTTGCCGCCGAGTGATCGCCACTCTTCGCGGCATTCATCGATGGATTCTGGTGAAGGGGCGATGCCTTCCACGTCCGCGTCAGCCTCAGAGAAAAAGCAACACCGCAAGCGTCGTGCCCCTTCGAGGCCTACCGATCACCGGTCGAAGAAATCCAAGAAGCACAAGAAGCACAAGAAACACAAAAGCACCCCAAGAAGCGCCGACACCACAAGCGTCAGCAGTCAGCGCCAACACCCGACGTGGCTCCTGCTCAATCTCCGTTGGGTGCTCCTTCGCCGAGTGTGCCCCCGGTAGCATCTGCTCCTTCTCGGCCGAGTTCGACTGCGTCACGTATCCCACGACCAGCTCCAGTTACTTTGCCACGCGCTCTTACGCTCTCGTTGGCGACGTTGCGGATCCAGGCCTCGCAAGCGGTTTCCAAGGATTGCCGTTTGACACTTCATATGGCTCAGCTCCGAGAGGTGCCGTTTATGCATTTCAGCTCAGCCCGTAGTTGGATTGCACTACTAGACACACTGACTGGCGGAGTGCAGCTGGAACTCGTAGGTGGAAAGAGTCGTGTGCCGCCCACGCCGTGTTTTCTTGAAGGCATACGAGCTGTCATGGTTGTTTTCGATCCGAGTCATTCCTGTCAGCGCCTCCGGCGGATGCTGCCCGAGTTTCCCTTCTTCTTTTCTCCGTCCGTTCTGAGGGAGGCTCGGCGGTGCTTGGCTTCTCAGACTCGACCTCGTACCTTGATGCAGGTTCTTAACGATATGTGGGTGAAGCTCCGTGGCGACAGTCCCTTGGACCCAGCGGGACAGTCTATCACAACGGATGATCAAGTGACTCGTTTCTTCGTCGCTCGCTACGAGCGTCGCCACAGGTTCGTCGAGTCAAGCGGGTTGATGGGCCTCCATCCGGACTTGAACCCGACAGCCACACCTGCTCAGCTCGCAGAAGTGTATGAGCTGTGGCTGGTGTACAAGCTCGAGCGCAAACGCCGTAGTGACACCCTACGGTCCTTGGTTATCGCTGGCTACGACCGGCTCTACTCGGCGATCACCCAGAAGCTCGGTGGCGAACCTGCCCCTCTTGTGGATGATGAGATATATTTTGATCCGTCCGTTCCTCACCAGTCTCCGGTCAGCGTTTCGTGGGCCCCGGCCAGAAGTGATCGGGCTCAGTGCGCGCGCGACGTGGATCTAGCCGAGCTCTGGTGAGCTTGGTGGCTGACCGAACCGGATACTCACCCGTACAATACGTGTTTCCGTGCTTGGAACGTGGACTTCTTAGTTTTCGCTCCGCGCGGTATGAACCCCCAGGTCGTTGACGACGCTATTGAGGAAGCCTTCGACCTTGCCGAACAAGCGCCTCCTGTTTTCGCCCAGGGCGCTCCGCCTCGGTTGAATCGTCAAGGTATTCACATCCTCGCTGGGTCTTCTGTTGGTGAGCTCGGCTCGGAGAACGAAAGTGCGTCTGATGACGACTCGGCGGATGAGGGGTGGGTTCTCCCAACCTCCGTGGCGCCTCCCCGAGTACGTCTCTATTCGGTACCCCTCTTCCGGGTGGGGCAGATCCAGCTCACCCTAAGTCAGCTGCGTCGAGTTCTGGAGGCAGGTACCTACTCCGTCTACCTCGGCATCAGTCTCTTTGGCGAGCTCGACGATGATACTTCTTTCTACGGCTGCGAATGTTGTATCTCCTCCACCAGTTTCTAAGGGAGCGATGTCTGCTGCGCTGCAACCCCTCCAATCATCGAGTTTGTTGAACTCTCCACAGCTGTCCCCATCGGGTTCACCTCTCTTGGAGTCCGGATCGCCTTCATTTTAATATTTTTTTCTTTTGACTGAGCGTCACGGTAGGTATTGTTCATGACTCCATTTCGTAATTATTCAGTATATGCAATTTCGACACAGTAGCATTCCATCTCAACTCGGCCTGTGTCGTCCGCCGAGTTGGTTTAACATTTGGTGCAATAACTGTTAACCCTCATCTGCAACTTGCACCATTTGCAGACGGTTTTCACGCTTCTTCTGTCGTAGATAGTCAAACAGAAGACCTCCACATGACAAATTCGACAGTGGTTCCCATGTAGGCTCATCGTAACCGAATCCCCTAGCCTTAAACTTCCGCTGGGGCCGTGACGTACTCGTGGATAGTGGTAGCTCATCGTCAAGATTGGCTTCGACTTCATACTGGTCTGCACTTGCGTCGCTCCCAGCTATCTTCCGGTAGTAATTCTTCGTCAAAGTCAAATCGCTGAGTCTCTTCGAGGTCCGTGATTAGCCTCGTCTTGGGTCTCTCGCCGAGTTGGATTACTGCTTTCAGATGCGATACATGGACCACTGGGCAGAACCCATATCCGCTCTTGTCGGGCAACTCCAGTTCATAAGCAAATTCTTCCACCTTCTTTTTCACCTCGAATGGTCCATGCCATCGATGCGCAAACTTTTTTGTCAGGCCCGACTTGACTCGCTCTATAAACAAGCAGGAATGGCCACCTTCGTTGAACAAGGATTCAGTGGATTCATCACCTGGTTCTACAACCCCGTCTTCGTCGTCTGCTGTATTGGGAATGGATCTATTCCCCTTCTTGCTCAGTGATTCACTGTGTTCTAGAGCTCGCCTTGCCTTTTCTCGCACTTGGAGCTCGGCTGCTAGCCGTAGGGTAACTTCCCGTTGTCTGTTAGCTTCTCAACGCCACTCGACAGCATCCGCCGAGTTAGCCGAGCGTCCCTGTCCATGTCGTATTGAGCTCTTCATAGCCTTGAGTGTAGACTTGGCGTCCCAGCCATGCAAGGAGTTTCTCGCCGAGTCGAGTCTCTTGAATTGTTGATAGCGTGTGCCATCTTCTCGGCGATGTCATCCCAGTTAGCATGAAACGGGTCTTCAACGTAGAATCGTAAAGTCTGAACCATTGTCTTCACTGACCTCTCTTGTTGACCGTTGGCTTGTGGTCGGTAACTCAGTGTAGCCCTTGATCTCGACTGCATCATCTCGGAGAACTTTTGGAACACTTCACTCATGAACCTTGGATCTCGGTCGTGTCGAATCAGTGACGGAGCCCCGAACCGCCTGACGACGCAATCTCCAAACACCTTGGCCACTTCAAGTGCCCCGGTGTCGTTCATAGCTTTAGCGATAACGAGCCCCGTGAAGAGGTCCTGGAACAGCAGCAGCGCAGTATTGCCCCGCTGTGTTCGAGGTAGCGGAATCACGAAATCCATTGACACGACCTGGAATGGACGGTCTGACACCACATTTCCCGGCGAGTAACCTCTCAACTGTGGCTTGCTCTTACTGGTACTGCAGTCCTCGCGGGTTCTGACATGTTTCACCACGTCGGCGTAAAGACCAATCCAGTAATAGTGGGCCTTGACTCTGTGATAAGTTCTGACGATGCCTTGATGACCCCGTTCGATCGAACTGTGACGGTTATGTAGTATCTCGTCGATCATAGTTGACGGAATTACCAATCTCAATGAGAGGTTCGGTTCGCCGAGCTCGCCTTGTCGGCGCGTCTCATCTCGGCGGTATAAGAGGCCGTCATCACTGAGTACGAAGACTTATGCGACTTTGCCGGCATTCTGAGCTCTACGGTGCGTAAGGTCCTCGAATTCACCTCTCATGTACGCCTTCAGATCGGCCCACCTGAGTTCTTCGTCTTGTGCCCTCGCAATACGTCGTCTCCGCTCAGCCTGTACTATCACTGGATCCATGTCGTTGGCATTTGGAGCTGTCTGGGCTGACTCAGTTTGCGGCCCTGTTTCAGCATTCGGGGTCGTGCGATTGGTCTGTCGAGTCGACGCCCTGTTGGCTCGTTCGAATTCATCTCCTCTGCTTTCAAACGCGGATTTCTCAGGTTTTAGTGGTATGGTTTCACGATCCTGACTTTCTTCTTTAGCTCTAGCCGAGTCTTCATCAAGCTCATCCTCAATATGAACTCCGCATACTCGGCTACGTGTGACTGCCGTGACGATCGGGGTTTCCGCTGGGTTGTCTATGGCATACAGCTCTTCGGTCACTCGGTTAATCGTTCTCAGTTCTGCTTTCCGTTTCGTCCCGAGAATTACCCGTCCGGCTTTTGCTTCGAGTGCCTCTGTAGCGAGAGAATCAGCCGCTGCGTGTTAGTGTCGCACTATGTGTCGATACCGGACCGGGTTGAGTCGCTTAGTGAGATCCTTGTGTCGTGCTAATTCCACTTGCAACGTCTCTTTCTTGCATGCTATCACCCCCATGGATTGCTGGATTGCAAGCCGGGGGTCACCCGCGATAGTTAAGTCGGCTATTTCTCGGTCAATCGCCGCCAAGACCCCATTGTTTACGCCGGTATACTCGGCGATGTTGACTGTGGTGGACGACAGGTACGCACTCGCAGCGATCTCAATGTCCCAATTCGGAAGGCGCCACACGATCCACGAGCAGTTTCCATACCCGCCATACTTGGCTGTCTTCGCTGAGCCATCGAATGAAAGTACAAATATCACGAAGTCGGCTGGTATTTGGGCGTACAGCAGTTCCGGGGCCATTCTAACTGTCGCCAAGTTCTTGGGGGAGGCGTGAGGTGCTTCAGGGACTCGTCGAGGCCGATAAACGGTGTTATCGAGGCCTGGGGTAACTGGGCGAAATCTACATCTCGTTCGTATACCCGCTTTATCTTCAAATTGTAGGGCGACAGCATCACCGCGAAACCGACTGCGCGGCCGTAAAACGACTTCGACTTAAACACTTACTCCAGTGTTGAGAAGCGGGTATAGACATGAAGCATCTTTCCTACCAAAAGCGTGTAGCACACGTTTAGTAATTGCAACAGCGCGACCACTTCTTTCTCAGTGGGATGATAGCCGAGTTCGTTCCCCTTGAGCATGCACCCTCAGAAACGAACTGGGTGCAGCTTGTCGTCGTGCGGTTGCACCACAGTACTGCCCAGTGTTCAGTCAGTCGCGTACAGCATTATGTGGACTTCCTTCGCCCATGTCGAAGAAGTGGAGCGTCCGCTACCGGTTTTTTTAGCTCGGCGAATGACGCTTTTGCTGACGTCAAGTCAACCTCAGGACCAAAGTCCGTCTCCTTTAGCTGATAAAGCACCACACCATAAACAGCCAAGTTCTGGATTAATCGGCTGTAGTAGTTAAGTGCACCTAGGAAGGCTTGCATCCCTTTTATTGATTTTGGGAAGGAGAGCTCGGCGATCGCGGCTATCTTCTTCGTATCAGCTCGTATAGCACTCGGCATAATCTCGTGCGACGGAAAATCGACCTTGAGTTGGACATAATTACGCTTAGTAAAGCTGACGCCAATTCGACACTCATTGAACCGAGCTAGCAATCGGTCCAGAGTCTCCAGGCAGGCGTCAAACGTCTCCCCTCCAAAACAAATATCATCGACAAACGACCTCCGTTTGAACTTTGAGCACTGGGACCAGATTAGACTTGTCAGGTTCTCCATTGGCGAACATGTCACCATCAGGGCTGCTGACTAGGTCTTGGACTGGATCGCAATCAGTTTGTGATTGGTAGTCTGCTTTGAACTTCGTCAGCTGTCCTGGCGTTGAGTCGCCGACTCTTCCGAGCTCATATCGCCGGGCTCACGACTCGGCCCCAGCGTTAGCCATTCGTTCAGCGAGCGATTTCCATCCTCCCTTCGGTTGGACGTACCCCCATGAAGCGTTGTTGATGAGTCGTTGGTAAATCATAGGCGCATTCTTCAATCCGAACGGCATTCGTAGCCACCTAGTGCACAGACGAACGCCGAGATCTGCCGAGGTCGGCGATTCATCTAGACAGCCCAGAATCCATTAGCAGCATCAAGTGAGCAAAACCACAAGTAACTCTCCAATTCGGTAAGCAGGTCATCAACTAGTGGCATGGCGTATTCCATCGGCGTCGTGATCGCGTTAGCTAGTTTGTAGTCAATGCATAACCAGATATCCACACCATTTTTCTCGAGTACTATCACCACAAGTGAAGCCCAGGGGCTGCTAGGGAACGATATCAACCCAGCTCGAAGCGGTCCCTTCAGCAACTCGTACAGTTGACTCAAGTGGCGGAGGGGTATCTGCCGAGCTTTCTGCTTGATAGATGCGTGTCCTTGAACGTCGATGTCGCACAACGCTCCATACGCCGGAGGTGGAAGTGCGATACCACTTGAAATCATTATTCCTTCATGCTTTTGCAGCTTTGCCACCGACCTAGCCGACTGTGCTTGCGTATGACTACTTGACTTGACGTTCAGGGCGCCATAGTCGAGTTCGGTAGGCTCCACTTCAGTGAGGTCGGGAAGGAAGGCCAGCTCATGAGCGTAATCCGTCAAATCCAGATCCGTCCCACTTCGCTCAAAGATATCGGTCTTACTGTCGTCAACATCACCCTCTTGCTCGTCCTCGGTCGCTGTGATAGCCAAGTAGTGAGTCTTAGAGTTTCCATCGGGTCCACTGTTGAGCCGCATTTATCAGCTTCCCAGCTGATCTCAGCGGGGACAAGTTCAATTACGGTCTTAGGGTCTGTACTATTGACACGACCCGCTTTCTGCGAGGCTGTTTCCTCCTCCACCGCGCGTTCTAAACTGTAGCCAATTCCGTCGGGGTCGAACTGTAACGGGACAGGTATTTACTCCGTTACTTGCTTACACTATAGTGTTGAGGAAGCTCGCAATAGGACGACTGAGTCTTAGGTTTAAGGAAAAGTCACCTCTGACTTTATTTTAGGACCAAGGCCACAGCCCTGGCCACTCAAATACACGTCATAGTCCTATTGGCTAATAATGGGTATGGCCCCCCATATATCAGCCAATGACATGGCAGCATTTCAGCACACGCTAGTCGTATGCTGATGCACCTACTTATGTAAAGAAATCTACCTACTTATGCAATGGAGGGGCCCATTACATTAACCCCCTCTTAAAGTTGCACTTACGCAACATAAGCGGTGGGCGAAGAACATATCAATCTGCGTGAGGATGGCGAACGGGGACTTGGCTAAGGGGCGGAGCGAAACAGAGACGGAGACATCTCCTGCGAAGCGCAGGAGCGACACAACTCGACTTGCGGAGAAGGGGACAAGCAACACGATGGATCAGCAGCGGACGGGAACACCGACGACGGCGACGTCGTCGACCGCAGCGGCACGGGGCATGCGCGTGATGGACGACCAGCTCCGGGCATAGGCTCTCTACGATATATCCAGAGCGCGGGCTCCGGACACGCTGGATACGATGAAGGATCACTTCCGGCGCTTCCGTGAACTGCGGCAGAAGCCTGTCGAGGGTGTTGCATATGGCGCATTGCAGGAGTCGTGGTGCGCTTTCATCCGGCGTTGGAACCGGACGCAAGAAAAAAGGGGAGGGCTTCGTCGGCTGGTTGGTGTACCGCGAGGAGATCGTCAAGGCGCACTCGCTCACAGAACTTCGTGAGCGCGTCTGCACCAGCGCATGGGAGGACATGGGCCGCATCAGCTACGTGAGGGTCGCTGAAAGTTGTGGTACTTGTACTGGATCGCGTTTGACTGTCGAGGAGTGGAGAAGTCACATCGCCGAGTATCCGCTCGGTGAACAAGAACACGGGTGGATCGAGAAGTATCGCCGCTCGTTGGCCGAGAACGTGCGTGCCTCTAGTCGCGCCGGCTCACGCCGACGCTCTGCACGTGAAGATTCTTGGCATCGGACTCGGTCTCGTTCACGCGGCCGCTCAAGCCGCCGATCTCGATCTCGCTCGCGTGGTCGTCCAAGTCGTCGTTCTCGATCACGTTCGCGTGGTCGCCCAAGTCATCGATCTCGATCACGTTCGCGTGATCGCATGAGTCGTTCTCCTCGTGCGAGCTGGCATGCGACACTTGGTGGTTCGCAGCGAGATTGGACTAATACGTCTGGACCACATTCGGAACGTCACGAAGGAGATTGGCACGAGGCTCCCACGTATCCTCGTCGGGAGGAAACCCGAGCCATCGTACTCGATAGCGACGGTCGGCCGGAACATCGTGGGCGATCTCACGATGACGTTTGGGAGCGCGATGTGGATCTTCGTGGGCAACGATGTGCTCAACAATCCAGCGAGTATCTCCGGCAGCGTCAACAACGGGAGGAGAGCCGTCGCGTCGATAACACTCGCGTTCTGGCTGCCCAGAACGAGAACGACTTGCTGAACCGCTACTGGGATGTCCAGCAGGAGTTGGATGAGGCTCTCGATCAGACTGCCCGGTTGACCGGGGAGAGTGCGCAGCTGCGTCAGTCGAACCGAGAGATCCTTGCTCGGTTGCAGATGCTGAAGAGATCGGTTCGCGGTCGTTTACAGACGGGGACACAGCCTCGAGATTCGACTCCTGGTGCGGATGGATCGATGACTCACCGCGCCCGTCGAGAAGGTCGCTTGACGCATGTTCCGGCTCAGTAGACTGAGACGACTCTGGAATCGTAGCGGGGTGATACTTCTTGAGTCGTCCGACGTAAAACGTCGGATGCAGACGTAGTGACGTAGGAATGTCAAGCGTGTAAGCATCACCAATGGTCTTGATTACCGTAAACGGCCCAATAAAGCGCGGCGCGAATTTATTCGCGCCGAGGTTGGTAACCGCAGAGTTTCTGATACTTTCAGTCGGCAGGAGCACACGTTCGCCAGTCGTAAACGTGGCCGTGTTCTTGCGGCCAGTCTTATCGGCGTTCTCCTTCTGCTTGTCCACTGTATCCTGCAGTGCGTCTCGAACATAGCGGGTGACCGCTTGGCGCTGTAGTACAAAGTCGGAGATGTGTACGGAGTCGATTGGTCGCGCCGCATGCTTCGGCGCGTAGTTAGCCGGCGCAAGTGGGCTCGATGCGGAGCGTGTCACTGTGTTGACCGACGTGGGAACAGGGGATACACTCGATATATCATTAGCAACCGGTGTAAGTACCGGTTGACCCAGTACCGGTGTTGCCGCCGGAGACAGCGGAGCTGGAGTAGACGGCTTGTCGGTAGCTTCTTCCTCACCCAACGTGGAGACACACGGCGCTGTGGGATGGCCCACGGCGAGGAGAGCAGGAACATGCGGGTGTTGCGCGTTGTTAATGAAGAAGGGCGTCAGGCCAGTCGACGCGTATACCGCGTTGTTCAGCGCGAACTCGGTCAGAGGCAGAAACGAGCTCCAGCTGGAGAACGACGTCACGTAGCTTCGAAGAACGTCTTCGAGGACGCGATTTACGCGCTCCGTCTGGTCATATGTTTCCGGATGGGCTGCTGTGGACATCAACAGCTTCGAGCCCAGTAGCTCGAAGAGCTTCGACCAGAAGGCCGACGTGAAGCGCGGGTCGCGGTCGGAGACGAATCCATCGGAAGGCCATGATGGCGGAAGACTGCATCGATGAAGTGCACCGCGGTATCTGCCGCGGTGATCGAATACAACACTGGAATCAGGTGGACCATCTTGTTGAAGCGGTCTACGAACATTAAGACACGTGAACGTCCTTTAGCATCGGGTGGGAGCCCGAAGATGAAGTCCATCGACACCGAGCGCCAGGCCTCGGCGGCTACTGGTAGAGGACGCAAGGGAGCCTGCGAAGACGAGGCAGATTTCGCGCGCTGGCCGGTCTCGCAGGTGCGCACCCACTTACGCACCCATTTATACAGGTAAGGCCAATAAATGTCGCGAGACACAGCGGCAAACGTCTTCTCGCGACCGAGATGAGCGCCCAGCGGAGCATCGTGAAACTCATGGATAATCCGTGAGCGCAGATCGGGGTCGTTAGGGACAACGACACGTGGGGCATCGAATTTGTCAATACTGTACGTCAGCGGCTCGTCATTGAGACGATATCGGTGGATTTTGTTTCATACAGAGTGGGAAAGGGCTCCCAGTGTGTCGGCGCTGGAAGAGCGGAGATGCTCCAGGATACTGGAGTACATCGAGTCATGCTCGTAAGCAGCTCGGATCTCGTCGCGAAGTGGCATTACCGGGGAGACGCTCGTCAGGTTGACTCCTGACGCCTCGCACGTGGCACACTCGTCTACATCGTCTTCATCCAGCGAAGCTTGTCGACCCAATGCACCGCGTGGGTCGTAGTGGGACGCCGCGACAAAGCGTCGGCGAGAATGTTGTTCCTGCCGGGATTGTAATGGACAACGAAGCTGTACTCAGAAAAGAACGAAAGCCAGCGGGTCATCCGCTGGGAGAGACGAGGACTCTTCATCGCTGTCCTCAGCGATACATGGTCGGTGTACATCGCGAAGGTATCCTCACCCAACAAGTACACTCTGAACTTGATCAGAGCGTAGCGCATCGCAAGGAGATCCTTGTCGTGAACAGGGTAGTTGCGCTCCGCCGGCTTCATCTGCCTGGACTGGTAGCTTACGACACGCTCTCGACTTTCATCATCGAAGTGCATCAGCGCACAGCCGATGGCGAAATCGCTCGCGTCGCAGACGACGTGAAAATGCTTCGAGACATCCGGGAGCGCGAGGATTGGGGCCTCGGCGAGACTCTTCTTCACCGAGTCGAAGGCGGCTTGATGTGCGGAAGTCCACGACCACGACACATCTTTCTTCAACAACGAAGAGAGCGGCTGGATCAATCCGGCGTAATTCTTCGTGTACTTGTGGAGATAATTTGCGAGACCCAGCCACTAACGCAATTCACTGGGATTCTGTGGCGTAGGCCACGCACATATCGATGACACTTTCTCGGGGTCGGCGCGGACGCCGTTCTTGCTCACAAAGCAGCCAAGCACCGGAATCGCCGGCGCGCAGAATATGCACTTCTTCAAGTTGGCATACAGCTTGTTTTCGCGCATCACTCGGAAGACTTGCCTCATATGCTTCAAGTAGACTTCAAGAGCGCTGAGGCCTCCCTCAGCGCGACTGTGTACGAAGATGTCGTCGAAGTAACTCAGTGCGAAATCGCGGAGCGGGTGCAGCACATGGTATAACATGCGATTGAGCGTGGCGGGAGCATTCTTCAAGCCTTGTGGCATAACAAGCCACTCCCAGAGCATACCACTGGGAGTGCTTACCGCTGTGAGCGGTTATGTCGCTCAGCCTCATGAGGATTTGGTAGAACCCATCGGTCAAGTCGATGGCGCTGAAGACCTCACTACCCGACATTGCGTCGAGCACCATGTCTTTCCGAGGAATCGGCGTCTGGGCAGGGATGGTAGCGTCGTTCAGCTTGTTGAAGGCATGGACGATGCGCCATCCATCCGTGGCTTTCTTCACACAGAAGGTCGGACTGGAGTGCGGTGACTTGCTCTCACGCACATGAGCCGCCTTGCCGCGGCTCTCGAAGAAGTCATCGATAGCTTGGACCTGATCTCGCGGGAGTGGCCACTGCCGAGTCACGCAATACTTCGAGCCGGGCACGAGATCAATCGCGTGGCGAACTCCTCGGTCAGCTGGTAGCTCAGCTGGGATCTTATCCGGAAAGACATCTTCATATTCGCGGGCGGACTCGTAGACTGGATTGCCGGATTCGCGTAGCGCTTCCCAAGACTGCGCTGCGAAGCGCTCCTCGCGGGCCGACTTCGGTTCAGCGCTCTTTGGACGCGAGACGTCGTCACTGACTGCATTCACTTCGAGTGACGCCGAATCGGCGTCGGTGATCAGGCAAACCGGTTCGATTTCATCGGCCTGGAGGCCGCGAAGAAAGTTCTTCCAGGAGAGACCTGGAAGTCGAGTGATCGACCCTGCCTCACCAGGCGGGTTTGCAAGCTCGAGTGTTCGGCGGCGGCCGGAGGTACCTTCCACATACTCAAGCACGCAGACCGACTCCGTCGGTGAGCTGTCACTTGGTACGGACTCTCGGCGAGGTTTCAGCCGACGCCACTTCGACTTCCTCTTTCGCCGCCTCGAGTGCAAACCCGAGGATGATGAGTCGCTCTCGCTGGGCGAGATGTCACCCCCCTCTAGCGGGAGCCCCTGCTCGACCGCCATCTTATTCGTCTGCGGGAGCCCCTGCTCGACCGCCATCTCGTTCGTCTGCGGGAAGCCCCTGCTCGACCGCCGGTTGGTCTTCATTCCCGCGTCGCCGCGGGGATATGTCAGCTAACAGCACTGCGCAAGCCGTGCAGAGAGGGCCATCGCTCACTCTGTGCACAACGTGCGTCGTGGATGACCGGTCCACGACGGTGACGTGAGGCCAATCCTTCTGGGCGACCAGAAGGTACGTGAACACCTCGCTCACATCATAATCACTGCGACGATTGACCGACCGGGCCAGCCAGTCAATTTCTGATTGATAGCGCGTCAATCACGGCGTACCCAGGATGCAGTCAAACGCGTAATTCATCTCAATGACGAGGAAGTCGTCGTTGCCTCAAAAACCGTCGAACGTGTACGGAAGTGTAATCTCGCGCCGCGCGACGCTGCGTGATTTCCCATCGGCCAACTTGACAGCGACCTCCCCTCTACCTTTGCGGACAGTGATGTCCGACGGGAGTACCGACAAGCACGACGCGCGGAAGAGGTTGTTGGTCGCTCCTGAATCAAGGAGCGCTCACAGTGGTCGCCGGGCACCGGCGACATGAAGACTGACAATGGTCAATCTTGAATCGCTCGGCGTGGTGGTGGCATGAGAGTGTGCACGCAGCACAGGAGGGCTAGGAGGTTGGGTTGCCACCGGGGGACCCGGACCTCCATTCCAGCCAGTAGGGCGCCCCGCACCTACTGCTCCTGACCGTTTTTTGGCTGGTCAGAACTCACGGGCTCGGCATCGACATGCGCAAGCACTGGAGCTGGCGCGCGGCACTTTGCCGCGCGATGACCGACCTTCCGGCAGCGGAAGCAGGTGAGAGAACGACTGTTCCGAACACCGCTCCGACGCGCTACATGACGCTGGCGATTGCTCGTCGCATCGATAGCGTCGATGTCCATGGGCTCGGGCGCAGAATCCCGAGCTGAAGCAGGTAGCGCGTGAGCGTATGACGCCGCAACTACGTAGTCCTCGCGTAGGGCGAGGGCGAATGCCTCTTCGAGCGTAGAGGGGTCCGATCTTGTAAGGCAGTAGCGCGTCATGCCTTCGCGCATACCATACACGAACACATGAACCTGAGAGGCCATATCGATCGGCTTGGACACGATACACGACGCGAGGTGTCGTGTCTTCTCGACGTAGTCGCGCATAGTCATCGTGCCTTGCCGAAGGGCGAAGAAGTCTGTCCGAATTGGGGATTCATCTTGCGGCGGCTCGAACGCGAGCCGAAGGTCACTCTGGAGGGTATCCAGAGTGGGGAAGACGCTGGGATCGACAACTAACTTGCCGAGAGCCCATTCCTTGGCTTTCCCAGACAGCCGCGCGGGGAGGAAATGGACCTTCCCGGAAGGCGCCTCGATCAACCTCGAGGCGATGGCGATGTCGATCTCTCGAAACAAGCGATTCAGCGGAAGTCGATCTTCTCCGGCACCGGAGTAGGTGGACATCTCTAGCTTCACGACGTCTTTCGTGGAGAAACGCGAGGGAGTTGACACTTGCCGATTCGCATCGGCGAACTCGCGTTCCATGAATTCTTGTGCCACAACGCGCTGCTCGTCGGGCGTCGCTGAGCGCAGCAGCGACGTGACGACGGCTTCTCCGGACACCGCCGCGAGGCGGTGGAGAGCTTCCCACTCGATCCGAGTGAGATGGAGGAAAGCAGCGTGGTCGAGGTCTTGGCTCATGACGAACTTGGTCGTTGGAAGGACTACAAAGTGCTACCAGGTGTAACGGGCCAGGTATTTACTCCGTTACTTGCTTACACTATAGTGTTGAGGAAGCTCGCAATAGGACGACTGAGGCTTAGGTTTAAGGAGAAGTCAATTCTGACTTTATTTTAGGACCAAGGCCACAGCCCTGGCCACTCAAATACACGTTGTGTCGTCTAGCCACATCCGAGTCAGTTGCAGCATCCATAGTCTCCAACGCTGAGTCCGCCGTAGCTGGATCGTCGTTAGGCTTGATTCCCTCATGTAGTGATACCTCCCGACTATCATAGTCCTTTGTCGCGTCGGAGGGCTGATCCGCTGAGTTGGCTGCGACGACAGAACTAACTTTCGTGCGGGCAAACGCGTCTCCGGGATAGCTGACATACAGGCGGCATGCTGTGGCAACATCCGAATCGCTCTCAGTGGTTAGGCCCACTTACGCCGAGTCCACCGTCACCGACTGGATAATGCAGGCCTCTGACGTACTCATCGCTGAGTTCACCACGCCTGTAAGACTTGGCCCATTGGACTACACACTTAACTCGTGCATCACCTTCGTCACCGTGGCTACTGATCTTCATCTTCCAGCTCATTCCTTCACTGTTAGCGCCAGCATCTTCTGAAAGTAATACCTCCAGATTAGAATTTGCCGTCGTCGCGCTAGGACGCTGTACCGCTAAGTCTGCTGCGGCGGCAGGACAGACTCCCACGCGCCCATACTCTTCACTTGCGTAGTGGACGGTCTTGCGACACGCTGGGACAGATACCGAGTCGGTTCCTATGGCTGGATCTTCCAGCGATGAGTTCACCGTCACCAAATGGTTAATACCAGCACTTTTAGTGTTCAGGGCGCTCATAGCCGAGTTCGCCTCGTCCACAAAACTTGATCTGATGACACCAAACTTGGCTCTATCTTCAATAACGGGTTGTTCGTCGCGTAGGATCTGTTCCGAGCATACTTCAGGGTCTCCTGCCGTTATAGCTGAGGCTTCAGTCGTCGAGGCTCCTTCCTTCGTCCTTACGGCACTTGTTCCTTCAGCCGCTGAGTTCGTGTTGGCGTCAGAAATGGCGCCCTCCTCGTCAAACTTGGACAGATTATAGAAGACGCCTTGGCCATCGTGTAGCGCCGGCGTACAATCCGCTCGGACATCTCCTCACCTGAACGCTGAGTTTAGAGCCGGGCCACCCCTTGTCTCCCCTGAAGCTGATATGACGTCGGCGTCATTGCGGCGCCTCCGGTCTTCGTCGGCTCCTGTATCAGCTTCGATCCCCCCCCCAGCGTTCGGCGCATGTTAATTCTGGTCCGTTCTCCACTGGAGGGGGTCATTTCTCCGCCGCCGTCGGAATAGGGTATTTTCGGCTTTCCACAGCTGGTGGCTGGTGTGACAACCAGTCTTTGTACAGCCATTGTTTTTTCTGCACCAAATCTTTATCCATCGCTGACTGAAGTGCCAGTATCTGCCAGCTACGGTACTTTGCCGAGTTCACGCGGACATATCCCTCCTCCACAAGAATGCCATGTTATCACATAAAAGTGAGGTAGGCTCCACTCTGACTTGGGTCGTACATTTGTAATCAGTACATGGGTTGGTCCTTCTCGGCGATTAAGAACAGCCGTGGGAATCCAACCCGTCGTCCGTCGCACCCCCCAGTCATGAGGCGACTCGCTGGGTTGCCGCTTGGGCAATCTGAACTCAGCGGTCATTCGACTTTCGATTGTCAACCCGTCTGGTGGCCCACATGGGACCTTTGGTCCGAACTCGGTCTTCGTCGGCGCATTATTTGATCGGATGAGTGGAATTACCCTCTCATCGGGTAGCTTGACGGACGAGTTGCACAGATCCAGACGGATCGCAGCTGGGATCATGAAGTCAGTGCTGAGATTTAAATCGACTCCGGCATGATGAGGCATTATCCACACTTCAAATTCGTATGCCACTTCCCAGCCGAGTGTAACCCTCACGACTGCTCGTGACGTTGTCACCATTCTGTCTTTACCGATTCCTTGTATGTCGATCCGCTTATCTCGGCTGACCACTCTTTTGAGACGCAGTTTCTTCACGAAGTACTCACTAATCGCCGAGACATTTGATCCGGTGTTCAGCAGGATCTTGGTCCTTCGGTCGTTCACTATCCACAATACGAGAGCTCTCATACTAACTCGGCGATCAAATGGCTGCGCTGACCACCATCCCAGCCGTTCTCCTGGAAGCAGCTTCATGATTCTGGTACAGCGCACAGCCAGGTCTGACTGCCGAGTTACGTTGCATTTGCTCGGTAGCTATCATCTAACTCACCGAGCTCACGTTCAGTTCCGTCGATTTCACACATCCAATTGCCATCCCCGCTTCGTCCCTCGGGCCGTCCTGCTTCGCCTACGAAGGCGAACAAGAAGTTCGCCTTAGCTGCAGGTTCAACTGACTGTGGCAGCCCGGCATATTCCAACCCAGTCAGTGTTGGAAGGCCGCCGAGCTTAAATCACTCGGCGTGTAAAGATCTTGCAGATCTTCTGGCACTTGTGACTTGTCAACAGAGTTCTTCACGAACGCAGCCAGCTTCTCGTATCGACGAAACAGCTCGCACTGGCCGATTTCATGGACTTGTTTGCAGAATTTGCAGCGTCGCTGACAGAAGTGTGCTGAGTGCCCTGGTCTTCCGCAGGCTGCACAACGTCCACGCTGTGAGTTGTCGCGTGATCCATCCACACGGCTCGGCTGTTCGCGTTGGTTGTATGATCATGGAGGGCGACTCGCCGAGTTCCCCCAACTTCGATTCGAGCCATTCTGGTCTCCCGCCGAGTTCTCCCGACGGTCCGTGGTATTTTCCTTGTCATTGGCAACGCCGGTGGCTATGTAGTCGCTGTCTTCCGCTGCGTCGTAGCCTCCGGACTGGTCCTGACCATCCCATTCGTCTTCGGGACTCAGTGGGTGCTGATCGCGTAGGTCTTCCCCGTCAGAGTCTGCGTCAACGAAGGTGCCTCGGCGGTCACGGTTCTCTTCTTTGTGACTACGCTTCTCATCTCGACGTCCATCTCGGCGTCCATCTCGGCGAGGCCCGACACGCCGGCTTGGCTCTTTCCGCTTATCGTCTCGGCCTCGTGCAGACACAAGTCGATCGCACTGCTTCTTGCCCTTTTCACCGAGGATCCGACGATTGATTTTCTGCTCCACCTTACCAGTATCTTCGAGCTGCAAAGGGTACATCAAATCCAGCACGTCGTTATCTCCACAATGCAACAAGAGGTGGTTGAAATGCTAGCTGCGTCGGCGCCACCTTTCTCATACTGGATCTTGGCTGTCCGAGCATACCCATCGCGTCGGATCAAGACGTCACAGATTGGCTCGCTGTCTTTGCGTCCCGCCGAGTAGTAGCGAGTGCGCGCGGACTGGTCAAACTGTGAGCAATAGTAGTCCAGGAACGCCTCGCTGAGTAGTTTCCAGCGTCGCTGAATCTTTTTCGGCAGTTGCCTATACCAACTCTTCGCCGCGCGTCCTAAGCATAGCGAGAATGGCTCGCACCAGGCACTTTGGGGTATCCTTGTGCTCTTCATCTCGTAGATAAAACGTTTGAGCTACTGAAGCGATGCGTCAGAACGGTAGCGTTTGCCTTCGAACTCGGCGATTTTGTCGAGTGAAGCGTGGGTCCGAGCTTCCAGGTACTGAGTCGAGTCTTCTTCTGCCGCGTCGAAGCTCAGGTGTCAGGTATAGTCCTTCAGGGTCTCCTCACGGTTTCCTTTCAAATCGAACGGATCATCCTCCTCCTCGTGAGCTTCAGCTTCGTGTGCAGCGTCGTACAGCTCATGATAACGACCTGCATTCCGCTGTCCACGACTCGTCGCTCGCTGAGTCAGGTTGATCTTCACTGGAGTCAGCATATGGGAGTCTTCGAGGTATGGAGTGCCTTGCGTAGCGCGGACCACTTCACGTCTCTTCGTCTCCGGGGTCTTTGGCAAATAAATTTTGCTTAGGTCTTCGCCGAGTGCCTTGAACTCGGCTACTCGGCTGTCTACCGGCTTTGTTCCACCAGGGACCTTCTTCAACCCAAACGTCACTCTCAACTTCTTCTTCCATTGCCAAAGCTCAGCTCCAGCACGGACTAGACTCTAGTCGGACAGGATGAGGCTGTTTGGTCGGCTGTTGCACCGATAGTCCATCGCCTTTAGCAGCAACATAGTTTGTTCCACCAACTGATTGATGTTAGCTGCACGCACTGGTTGGGTAACTCGGGACCCAACACCGGCCACTTCGCCTGCGCCATCGCCACAGGCGCGAACATCATCATCCACTCCGATCTCGCTCTCATCTCTTCGCCAAGTCGAACCAACACTTTATTGGCGCTCGGCGTATTGGCGTTCCTCGTCGCTTTCGAAAAATTGGCGGCGGTCTCTTTGAGCAACGCCATGTTCTTCTTCACCTTCTTCATCGTCCATTAGGTCGGCGGATAAGTTTCGCTCGACAGGGCGTGGGGCTCCCATGCGTCACACCCGCAGCGTCAACTCTTTCACCCTCACCAAGCAGCTTGGTGGTAGTCGTCGTCTCACCGAGCTCAGCGGTCTCGGCCTTCTCTTCATGCTCTCCTTCACTTGTATCTCCGTTCTCGCTCTCCTGGTCTTGACCATCCTCGTCGAACTGGACGGCTCGTCCCACCTCCATCGTCATGGCGAGGAGTCGCTGATCCGCCGGGTCCGACCCCGCGAGAGGTGATCCTCCAGCCGTCGCTGGGCTTCCGTCGCTCGGAGTTGCTGATCCCTTGACCATATTCACTCTTCTTTTTCTCTTCTTCTTAACTTGGTTAGCAGGCACCTATAAAAACAAGCACACACTCCTGTTCCCGGGTCGCGGCACCGTTGTGGTGTAGTAGAGCACACCAATACCGTCCGATGTAAATTCCTGACACAAACCACAACAAATCGCCGAGTTAGGTCGGCGCTTGTATGGCCTGCGCCGAGGGTCACCTCGCGGTTCGGCCCAGCCGGTACAGACGAGTAGCTCCCTTCCAGTGAGTTCCGACTAACCAAGTCAGAGCACCTTCGTCACGCAGACTGCAAGGTTCGCTTCTGAGTATAACGTCTGACAACCCGTCGAGAAATTACAATACGGCGGTGGCCTATAGAATGTGTCGTCAGCCGTGACGGCGATCGCGACGACACCGAAGAGAGCGACGAAGGTATGAATCTTGAATTTCATCAGGGTGCTCGCGGAGGTGTGCCCGGTGTTGAGCAAATAACGGACTGACTCGAAGAATCAGGGAGCATTATGGTGATTACCAACGGCGCAAACAAGTTTGCATATGTTGGTTACGTAACATGAAACACAGCATGGTCAAAATGTCCTCAGACCAACGACATCCTTGGAGGATTCCTTCGTTGTCGTGATACTGTATACATATACATTTGATCGCGTGCCATAATATCACTGCTCCGTGTCGAACGAGAAGACCAATCTACAGTACTGTTAAGAAATAGTACCCGGTCGTTTGTCCCGCTTGCTCCGTTTATAAGTACACGGTCAACCTCATACAAACCCTTAAAAATTCCCGCTAGCAATCTGTTTGTTATAATATTTTTAACGTTACAAGTAGAACATTTTTTTCGGCTTAGTGGCGTTGCTTGATGTACACGTCGTCAGTCCTACATGTAGAGCTAAAGCCAGACTGTTTCTTTTATGTAGGCATCGCACTCCATCTTTGCTAGAAGAAGTTGCGTCCGTGAAGGTGACAACAACTGATCGAGTTTAGAAGCACAGTACCGTGTACCGCGTAAGTTACACTAGGTATTAGTCTAGTAATGCAGATTTCTAGTTGAATCAAGCCGGGAGCAAAAAATAACTTGAGAGCAGTGCTTGTTGCGAAAATGCGCTTGGACGAGGGGTTGTCTAGTCCAGAACCGCTGTAATTGACAACAGGAATGGCCATGGCGCACGGCACCGAACTGACGAAATGACACAGACAAATGACAAAACTGAGGCTCATCTTTGGGATATGTATTTTATGATTCTTCATCGAAGACGCCCCCCTTCCCTTACGAAGTGCTGCGGGCTGCAAGCTTTAGGTGGCTAATGTACAAGTCGAACATATTATGGTACTTGTAGTTGAGGGCTTTGTATGTGGGGTTACGCATTACCTTTTTTACCATATCAATCGTTACCCCTTTGTCTTTCAAACCCTCGAAATTCGCCCGCATCTGGCGCATGTTTCTCAATTGGGTTGGGCTCAGTATTGCCAGTGCCGCTTCGTCAAGCCACCCGTCGATTCTCCCGTCTGCTCTTTGGAGGATCCAGTCAATATTCTTTGGGGCGAGCTCAATCGTCTCCTTCATCACGAGGTCGTCGACTTTTTGAGGAGTGATTATCCTGGCATTGTTAAAGTTGAACATTCTCTCCTCGTCCTTGTTCAAATCGTCCATGTCGTAACTTCTTAGGAATCGCTTGTTAGTCTCGGAAGAATCAGTTGTCGTCGAGAGTTTCGTGTTGCTTTCGGCATCTGAGACTGCATTGTTTGTGGCAAGGATGATGCTTGTGGCCACCACACACACATAGCTAACCCGCATCACCAGCGTGGAAGTCAGGAGAACCGGAAAGGAGCTTGTGGGGAGTGAGAATTTGTCAGCCGCAGCAAATTTGAAAATGATATGCATTTCAGCCGATGGATCTACGGCACGGGAGTGTACAGTACAAGATTTCTACCTACTATACAGAAGTATACTGGCGTCATCCGCTACATCTATGTTATGTGCGGCGCTGTGCTGCATTGTAGAGCAATTTAGGTTGTATCGTAGGTTGCTCGCCTTGATATCGGAGAAGTCGATCCGAGCAAGAACGTGCTGTTTCATGCTATGTGTATAAAAGTACATGTAATTGTTATTGCATTTGTCCGGGTTAATTTGAAAGTCCTTTGACATCGTCAAGGGGAGTTCACAGTGTGAATCACGTGTGATTCCGGCATCTACGGTATGCCGGCAGAAATGGTGCAATAACCACCCAGTTGCGCATGCACATGTATCGGTATACCAACGACCTTTAGGTAGGTTTTGAAAGGCACTCATGACATGGGTGCCTTTCAAAACAAAGCAATTCTTAACATGGGCCATGTTAAGGTTTATAATATAAACTCTTAATTATGCGGCAGGAATTCCAGGATCCCATCCCAGGAGTTGATTACCTGATTACTTGTACGTTAAAAATGAAATGCATTGGCACAATGGAATTCGGGATCGGGGGTTAATGGTAAGGTGAAGTTAATATTGTGAAAATATCACCTGTAGACCAGCTAATTTAAAAATATCACCTTGTATTTTCTTCTGTGACATAATAATATTATTAAATTTCAAAATAATATTAGCTAATACGACTTTGTATTTTTCAAATATTGCATCATCTGTTTATATCCACCAACGACTAGCTGATGTATTACTAATCAACCGTGAGGGAGATGGATTGTGAGAGTGACGGCAAAAATTGGCGTGTCTGAGCGCATTAATCTAGCGTTACAGGCTGCAGGTTTATAAGACGCACGATGTAGACGAGGCTATCGGTAGAGAACAAGAACAAATACCTTGATTTCGCTCTATCGGCATTAAACAACTGCAAGCGCTTGCAGTTTTCCATCTCGATCGCCTTTGTCTGTGTCACAGTGAGATACTAGAGCAAATACTCATCAGTCTTAAAGTCTACTGATGTTCTAGATCCTGACCGAAAGAGTTCTATTGTGAGCCCTCGGTTCAGTAAGGGTGAGGTGGCATGAAACGTACTTAAGTGGAAAATAGCATAAAATATCATATACTTGAAGTATTAGTAATAGCAAATATTTTAACAATCACCGAGCTCATATGAAACAATTATGCTAACTTTGAAAAATCTGAGCTACTATTACTATTTATAATTGAAAATAGTACTATTAATATCAAAATAACATTTGATATTTGGTTACCATTAGCCCCTGTTCGGAATACAGATTCGATGATGATACTGTGTCTACCGGATTACGCGGATCCGGTTAAAAATGAAATTCGTTTGATGGAAATTGACCAGTTTGCAGTACACGTACCGGTACAATAATACATGGAATCATTTTCACAGAAACAGCTACAGACAACGACGGTGAAACTCAACCCCCCACAAAAACTCGACCCCCCTTACAGTGCAACTTTAAACTCAAGTAAAAATGTTATTTGTAATTTTAGCCAATAATATACTTTCAAATATATTGCTGGACAGCACGCCATACTGGCGCCGTTTAAATAATCACGCTATTGCTGTTTCTGCGAAGTGATGGACGAACGTCGTCGGCAGAACAGCTACACCGTCAAGCAGAGACGGGGAGCGCTCGAGCGGGTGGCTCTGGAGGGATGTAAGCCTACCGCTCGGGCGCTTAATATTCCATTAGGTACGTTGAAGGGCTGGAGAAAGAAGGCAAAGCTGCTGTTTGAGTTTAAGGGACCTCAAACTAGCAGAACGACAAAAGGACAAGACGCAAAGACTAAAATCACATTTGAGCACGAATTGGTCACCTTCATGAAAGACGTCCGTCGGGATGAAGAGGTAAATTTGTTTTGTTATATTATTTATTGCAGATTCTAACGTGTATATATAGTATTTGTGTACTGGAGGCATGATCGAGTATATGAAGATGGAGCAGGGGGCTTGGCTGGAGCAGTATTTAGCCGATAAATCATCTCCTGAGCGCGCATTGAGCGCGTTGATGCGTATGTGCCAGCGGTTTGCAGCTCGGTAAGCATCTCGTTTTCCAATATGTTGGTTTAATCAAACGTTTTATCAATTTATCCTATTTTATTTGTGTTTTTAATCAATATTTATTGCTTACATATCTGTCCCCGTGCCTGCTAACAGCACCTCTGTGAGTCAGCCCCTTGACGTGGGCGTTATGGGGCCACTCAAGAAAAGTTGACAGCTGAATGGCTACGAGAGAAGGTGGCAGTTACAAGAACCGCGAAGGAAAAGCGTCTGGCTGCCGTAACACGCACAATTAGAGCGTGGGAAAACATATCTACGGAATGTGTTATTAAAAGCTTTGAAAAAACAATCCCAAAACACTTTGTCGTGATGGTGTAGAGCAAAATAATACATGTTTTTGCTTTTTAACGGTGTTTGTTTAAATTGTTTTTTCTACTTTTAATTAACTGTTGGGTCGGTTTAATTTTGACCAATCGCAGGTGATACCACGAAAGGGGTCGAGTTTTTTTGTCTTGTTGGCCTTTCTAAAAATGACTTGAAAATGCATGTCTACGGGGGGTTGAGTTTCACCGTCGTTGTCTGTATTTAACCGGTTTACTAGTTACACACCAACGTACTTAAAGAAAATAAGACCAGATGACATGATCAACATGCCACCCAATGTGCCAGCCGACACGAGGTGCATCCTGCCATTAGCGTACATGTACGCAGTCGGTATGATCTCCTTCATGCTGATACCGCAGAGCATGCCAGCACACAGTCCGTAAAGAATGCCCTGCGTCTCGTTGTCGGCATCCATCCCTAGCGATGCGAACGCGATGATCCCACCAATGTGTTGTGCGACAGCTGACAAGAAGCACCACATCAGACCACGACACGTACTACCCGTCGCAAAGTAGATCGGGGTAGCAACGGCAATACCCTCCGCGAGATTGTGTAGAGCTACACCAATCGCCAGGGACAGCCCGATCCACGCGTGCTCCGACGAGGCCACGAAAGTAGCCATACCCTCCGGGATGTTGTGGATACCCACAGCGATGGCACTGAGAATGCCCATACGTTGCAGCTTCTCCTTCGCTGCTTCGTCCATCTTAATGAACACGTCGCTGCCTTGATTCTGGACGAGTTCTACGGGTGGCTTGCCTTCGAACGTGCCTTCTTCAAAAGACAAGCGCTCGGGCTGCATCCGCGCCGTGCCGTTCATATTTTGACCTGGAGTGAGCTTTTGAACGATGAAATCGACTATGTAGCTTACGAGGATACCGCCACCAAAGCAGCCGGTGGCCGCCAGCCACGCGTTGCCCTGATCTTCGTCATCTTTGCTCGAGTTGCTTTCATTGTCGTCGAGACTGAAGGCGTCGTTGAACTCCTTGAACGAGTTCGCGAAGAGCACCACGAGAGCCTGAAAGATGGTGATACCGGCAGATACACTGAGCAGCACGGCCATGAACATCGGGCTGGCCAGCTGCAGCAGTTTATTGCTGAAGATGACACAGCCACCAAGCACAGTGGCCAGTGCTGCTAGTGCATTGAGTCCGAACGTCGGGGTGAGATCAAGCGAACTCTCCTCTTCGATGGCCATTTCTGCGATGAACGAGCTGCGAGCGGTTTGATGCCAATTGAAGAGTGGCTGACTACTCCCGACAAGTCTTCCGACCACTTCGGCGGCAGTTCAGATGGCGTCGATTTTTTTGGTGCGTGAGGGCAGCCAGACTTCATCCGATACTGGACGCAGATGCACTCAAACAAGATCAAGGTCTTGATTAACCAGCGAAAAGACGAATTACTTATGAAATATGGAGCGTTGGTGCTTGCCTCACATTTCGGCCTTAGACAGTGCAGGGGAAGCTCTGATGACCATAGTCGTGTATGGGCTCAACAACACTCCTGATATTGCAAAAATGTACATGTATTGCTGGTGATTCAAGTCGACGCTTAGGCAGCGACACGGTTCGGATCATCGATATATCCCGTCACAACGCCGCAATTAGCTGTGCCCGTCAAACGATTAGTGTGTTATAGCTTGATCTCCTGGCTGGTTATGATAGGAGAAGCCGAAGCGCGAACGACGCGAGGTCTCTACCTTCGGTTAGAAGTGGCACATCAGTAAGTTCTTCAAATTGAACACGGTGCTTTAGTTCTGGAATAGCTCAGAAGCTTTGGAATTTGAATTATTTTCGTCCAGATATATATCCCACGAAGGGTCGCGTTATTCCACTGGAATAAAGTATTTGGAAAATCGATCGGTAATCTATCCGTCATTTATTCAGATGATATCCAGATACTCGTTATTCCAACCCTTGGGTTATTCCAGAAACTAAAGCTCTCTTATACATACATGTACTCCGTCTGTAGAGCCTTTATCTGATCTTCATCCTCCTGGTGATGCAAAAGAGCTGCTAACGTAGTGGCATACAGTGGGAGTTATGGAAAGAAGAGGACTGCGCACATTCCCACGAATAAGTCTTCAATGTCGCCTGCTCGCGGAGAGCATCGATTGCCCGACTAGCGCATAGTGCTCGGTACTTACTTAAACGATCACCCTCCTACACATTTTTGTATTCTACTACCGTGCAGCTGGTGGGAGCCAGCATAAAGGTTCTAGAATGATGCGCTGCCGTCTCGAACATTGTGCATTGCAGGGTTACACCAGCTCCTGTCAGGGCATGGCAAATACAATTTGCAATTGTATTGTATGTGGTAACCTCTCCGTAATATGTATGGCAATACGAGACCGGACAATAGTTGTTATTGCAAACATTGAAAAGCATTGAACTCGAGAGCTGTACCTAATCACATATCCTTCATCTTCGCCGGAACAGCCAAGAACAGTCGCGCTATTCCACATATCATCGTATGCGTGTAAAAACATCATGCGCTCAAAGTTAGCCGGCAGAGTTGACGACCGCAGCGATCTCAGCTCCAGCTTGCACTCAGAGAAGAGACGCTCAGGTTCAGCTGGATAATCCACCTCATCCACAAGTAGATGTTCAGCGTCGCATCGTCCACAAATTCGAACGTGTCAATCGTTGGTAGATGCGGCCTGAAGCTCGGCATACTCCTCCACGTAGCCGGCGTGTTTGGTGCCAAGGTGACCAAGAAGGTTTATGTAGCCCGTACCAGCGCTTTGTTTACAGCTACACCCGCACTTCTTGCGTTCAAATAGACTTTCGCCAAGGTCCACGTAGAAAAGCTTACAGAGCTGGCGCGACGTCATGATGTGGTGGTGATGGGGTTGTCTGGTGCTTGGTGAGCGAATTTGAGAATAAAGCTTCGTACTGAAGCTGAGGAGCACAATATTGACTAAAGGCCGATGTGGAATGGTTGGAGTGTGACGGACAGCGTACAAACGGTTGGACACGGTACAATACAATTGTATTATACAGCATTTTGTATTTAATTGAAATGTGAAAGTAGCAATAATATGTTATTCCGTCAATATAATATCAATAGTATTGATATTATATTATTTTTCCCATGCCCTGGCTCCTGACTCTGCTTTTTGCATACTTAAGTACTATATTAATTAAAATATAGTAAGGAGCTCAGTAGCTACTACTAAGTAGTAATACACATCAAGCTGCGACTTTTGTTAGTCCCAGGTTGAGTCTGAGCTAGTTCGCTATTACGCAACGCCAAGTAACATCGAAGCTTGCTTACGTTAGCTTTACATGTACTTTTGGCTGCTGTTATTGGTTGATTGATGAAATATACTGTACAAATTTGCCTTCGTGAAGTCGCTCACTTACAAAAAAATATTTCAAGATATTTGAGAACCAAACTACTGAATCGTACTTGTGGGAAACGACATAATTGCCTGGCGAAATGGTCCGTAGCAATTCTCTCAACCGTGGTATTCCCAACAGTGATAGGGGTCCACTGTGATATTCCCAATAGTGATACATTTCAGATATGGTACGGCATACAAACAGGTGGTAATGTCTTCAACGGGGGTTCAAAAACAAGTTACAATACAGAGAAGGGCTTAAAATTCAGCTTTTACAGTAGGCAGGCGTTATTGTGACCGACTGAAAGGTACGAAGACGAGCCATTCGTGACCGACTGACCACCGACGTGACCGATTGTGCCCGACGAAGAAATTCACCTTACTTGTATATGCTGTATAATCCGGATACGAGCACTTAGTGTTTTTAGAGCGAAGTCATCCTCAAGGCCGATGTTAACCTCAAGGACGAATCCAACCTTTCTGTGATGTTTCCGACACAATGTGTTTTAACAGCAACTATATAATTCAAGTTAAACAAAGTGTATTGCTTCACATGCACATCTGCAAGTAGCGATAACGCTGGTACTGCAGTGCCTTCTTACTCAATTCACCTGTGCTTTCTCCGCTACAGAACGTTTCGAATGCAAGCAGAACGTACACCCCACAGTTGTAGCTGTCTAGTTGGACTCCAGCATCCGCAACATAGGGAACCACTCTGTAACGTCCTGGTGTAGCCGGCATGTGTTGCACAAGTTTGTGCGCTAGTACTCTAAGGGTACCAGTGTAGCTGCTGCTCATGGAATCATAGTACTTGATAGTTGTCTCAGCTGTGTTGATCATGATACCGCACCAGTGCGTGCCGTTACAGTTCACTGGAAGCAGTATAATTCGCCCAGTAATACAACTGAACAAGTACTTTAACTCTTCGTCTGGAATGCTCACATTTCCTCTCTCCACGATACCCCATATCGCTGGGTCAACAGTCATGACTTCCTCTTGTTGACCAAATAGCTTTGCCATTGCCTCTGCCAACGCAGTGTCACTAAGTAGTGATCTGCATGCAAAGTCAACGATCCGAATCTACAAAATACGTATACAAAGTGTCAGTTGCTGCTACCCTTAAAATATGCAAAGTGCTTACCCTTTCAGAGAAAATCGGAATTGCTTCTAGTTTTGACGCCAATTCTGCATCTGGTTCGGCCCGAAATACAGGCGAAATATCCAGCGAGAAATCAATTTCTGAGATCCATTTTACGGCTCTCTCGATATTGTTTAGCTCTTTGACTGCTTGGTGCCATAGCTTCATGGTTCTCAGTGTCTGCATCCCGATTACAAATAGACCGGGAAATCAACTGCAAAGTCTAGCTCTGGCAATTCCTTGTGCTTCTTTTGTAGGGTAACTACCTTTTTGCTCGCTCGCTGGAGTATCTCTTTGGCCAAAATACGAGAAATGTCGATTGGATCCATGATAACTTTGTTAGCCGGCATCTTCGAAATAACGTAGGGCATTGGGGGCTTCATCTTCTTATCAAAAACAAATAGCTGGAATCGGCGTAGCGGCTCAGCACATGATGCGTAGGTAGGTTCATTTGAAAGGAAAACCTGGACTGTTTTGAGGCTCATACCTTGGTCGTGAAGTATCGAATCATCTTGTGCCATTAGGATAGATACATTCCTCTTCGCTTTCTTAGTCTTTGCCTTCTGCTTCGGGCGGCCTCGCGGGCGTAAGGGACTTGCTATCTCGAATCCAGGTGATTCCGCATTAATTGGTTCGGATTCAAGAACTTGAGTCAATTGCATCACCGAATGATCCACCAAGTGATCCACCGATTGAGGCACCGACTCCTCCGACTGGGACACCGACTGCACCGAGTGATCAACCGCCACCGATTGAGGCACCGACTCCACCGATTGAGGCACCGACTCCACCGATTGAGGCACCGACTCCACCGATTGAGGCACCGACTCCACCGACTGCGACACCGACTCCACCGCCTCTACCGCGTGATCAACCGCCTCCACCGACTGGAACACCGCCTCCAACATCGGGGACACCGCCTCCACCGAGTGGTCAACCGCCTCCACCGAGTGGTCAGCCGCCTCCACCGACTGAGCCACCGACTCTACAGACTCCACCGGCCGAGACACCGACTCCACCGACGCTACCGACTGACCCACTGACTGAGGAACTGGACCCATAGACGACAGCTCCTTGATCAGCTCAAACTTTTTTCAGTAAACATCGTTGATACTTGTGCTAACGCCTGAATTGCCACCCGATATTCCGCCATTCCCAGCGTGCTTACAGCTTCCGTTATGGCGGTAGCAAAGCTATTAGCTTGGCGAAATTTGCGGTTAGAGTCCCACGGAAGCTTTGGAAGCGATGCAATCCGAGTCACAGAACAGCCGTTCCTTTCGGTCTCCAACGGAGGACGCGTGTCATTCATCGAAGACAACAACCAACGAGGATGGAAACACTGAGTCGGAATAATTGTCTCCAATTTCAATTGCTGACGCACGTAGAAAACATGCCTGCATGGCAATAGCCGCGTACTTGCAAATATACACGAACACTCCCAGGTTGACTTAGTAATTGTGTACTCTGCTCGTGGTTCGTTCAGACTTCCTTCTGCATCTTTCTCATTCTTGATAAAGATCATTCCAGGCATTGCCTCGTAAAAGGAATAGGAAGCCGGACCAGTTGCGTACACGTACTGCTCATGAATTAATTCGCATACATGCTTGCTAACCAAGTTAGCCACGACATTCATCTCTTTATCGTATTCTTCGTGATGGACGTGAGAAATCTTGGTTGCACGGTTGTACAGAAGCTGTTCAGATCAAGTCTGATAGAAAATAATTGAAGCCAAACACTCATCTAAGACCATTGAAGAATTTACAATCTCCTTCATGTGCTTCCAGGACGCCTCAAGTCTATTATTGGTGTTGTTGCCCAACGTCACCGCACTTTGTCTCGTGAAAGAACACCACATGTCCCTGCACCCGTCCCAATTCTTCGCAAAGTAAGTCTCAAACGGGTGATTTAAGGCAGCCTGCTCTGTGTTCACAGCAGTACTTAATGCTGCAACCGACCCCACACTTCCACCGACTGCAACAGATTCCGCACCCGATTCCACGATTGCACCAGATCTAGCCGTGGCGGTGCCAAGGCTGGTACCAATACAGGTCAAACGTGTCATGTAGCGTCGGTGCTTTTCATACTCCCGTTCCGTTTTTGCGTACACCAACAGATTGACAACTGCCCGAAGCTGCTTTTTTTGCCACGCCGAGAAGCCATAGTCAGCGCATGCAATCTCCTCCCGCAAATATTTTACGACGTGAAACTGACAGAAGTATACGAACGTCTGGAAAAGCAGTCTGCAAAACTCCAATTTCGGTAAAGTCTTTGTCCACGATCACACACTGCAGCTTAGTCCAGGAAGGATTCTGCTTCTTAAATTCTTCACACGCCGAAAACAGCGTTTCACTTCGTTCATTTTGTAGGATAGCGTGCTGTACGTACTGACCTTTCCCGAAAATATCATGAGCCATGAACGAAAAAATCTTGTACTTTGAGGCGTTGGTACCATGCGTTGCGTCGATCATTAAAACTTCAGGGAATCTACTAAAAATGTCAATCATGTGCTTCGTTTGTAGTGTAATACACGTAGCGATTTTCTACAAAACCAAACACACACATTTAGAATCAAACTGACCGATTCACAATACTTGAGACGCAAAACGAACCTTCCGCCTGATGGGTCCACAAAAATATGCCCTACGTTCCCTTGAACAGCACAAAAGTCCACCATCCATTTCTTGATGCGTTGAGAACGAGATGACACGCCCTGGTCTTGTTTCTTTAGCTTCCGGATTAGGTTTCGTACATCTTGAGGAGTTGGATCGCTGCTGGTGTTCTCCACGATAAATTTCAGAATGTTTTGCGTCTTTGTGCCTGACTTTCTGAGGGAGTCGACCGTCGCCAAAACATCTTCTTCTATAGCCAGTCGATTAGCGGGATAATGGCGGTACGTACGCAACCCCAATCCGTGGTTGTGAGATAATGCAGTCTTAGTGACGCAAACTGCAAAATGAAGAGGGGATGTGTTCACCACTTGAACGCAAGCGTTTATCTGTATACACACATGAGCAACGTTAGCTGTTGAATAGTATTGTTACATAAAGTACCGATCAGTAACCGACTGTGACCGACAGTGCCAGACTACAACCGACTGTGACCGGCAGTGACCGACAGTCAACGTCTCGCACCTGGGCCTTGCACTCGATCGGGCGAACTTCCTGACGTGGCCTCTTCCCTTTACCACGGTATCTGTACTTGCCGCCATGCGTGCAAATGAGCGTCTTTGCGTACGTATACCATGCCTCTGGGATGAGCGTTGAAGACGGCTTCTGGGCCTTCTGGATTAGCCTGTTCCGTTCTGCCACGCTTTTAGTTGATCGCACTCTAAAAACCTACAGTAAATTGGTCAAACCCGTTGAAAACTCTCATAATGTGATACATAGTGCCATCAATGCCCTTACCTGGTAAGTCTGCTTCTGATACTCGTCCAGATACGAGTGAAAGGCTTCCCAGGACTGAAACTGCGTTTCAACTAAGTCTGCACAGACTTCTGGAGATCCTCTTCCGCTACTACCTCCACTTGTTCTCTCGCCAGGCGTATCAGTCACGCTTGAATCCTCGACACTCCACGTCGCCGCACTGGAACTACTGGATACGGCGGAGTCGTCCACCCAGCTCGCGTCCGAGCCGTCATTCTCACTGCCCCCGCTGTAGGCTTCCTCTGAGGGCCGCTTCTTCGACGCGCGTGCAGGCTGGCGCCGATCCATTGCTGGCGCTGTTCTTCTCGAAATGGAGTGCCCCTAAATGAGTGGCACAAAAGCTCCGTATACGGGTATACAAATTTAACCGTACGAGGGACTCAAAATTTCCTTGACAATTATTTTTTTGCGTTTTCAGTCTGGCACAATAACGACTCTCTTTACAGTAAATCAAGATACGGTGGTGGTCGCTGACATGCAAAGGCCACCCCGCCGTAGTAACGGATAACCCAGTTTGTCACATTTTGTTATGATGGGGTCTGCTTCTTTTTCGATGACACTCCAGTTCTTCTGTGCATCAGTGAATATACAGCCAACGCCGATGTGCAGCTTATGCTGCTGGTCCTGGACGTCTGCATCATTATTTTAAACTGGTAATTTGCGTCACAATCACTGACCATCCAATCTCGGAGGCCTCCGTCAACAGAACCATTTCAGCGTCCGCTTTGGGAAGGTAAGGGTGGCTGCTTTAGTCAAAGCCTGCTTCACCGCATCGTATCCGCGCATTACTGCTCGGTAAAGCGACCACTGCTACGCTTGGGCCATGTCGTTGCCTAGTGTGTCCTGCGGTGAACGGACCAATTAAGCATAATCTACAACGCTGTCTTAAATCCAATTTGTAGAGCACACGAGCTCCGGTAGCTCTCCAGCGTTTGTTGGATGTGGTATATTGCGCAGATCTTTGATGTGCTCTGGGTCGCTCTGGACCCTTTCTCATTTATCAATTTGCCACACCGCTTAGCTTCTCGCTTGTACGCGCAGCCCTTCATCACACTCAACTTGAAAACAAACTTCACCGTCAGCTCATACATCTCTTGCGAAGCCCATAAAACAGGTCAATTTTGACACTTGGTCACACCCGTATGTGATGAATAGGTCACACTTGCTAAACGTGGGTCACGTGACCAATTTAACTAGGTCACGCAGTAATAGCAGCAATCGCCATTCACAGCAGTTTTGAAACCATTCCGATTCTCCCCAAGAGGCACACCCGCCCTCAAAGGCAGGCCACCACACTCTTGCAAACGACAGCGACTATAACAACATCTCGATAACTCGCCGCAGACCTCCCATAGGTGCAAACTCACCTTTACCTCTCAATACGTCACTTGTCGAATCGTCACGTCGTCGTGGGAGGGCAAGGTTCTCGCCGACTTCTCGTCCATCACGGCAATATCGGGGTACTTCCACATCCGAAGTAGCAGTAACAGATATATCCATGCACAACAGTGAGGTAGCCTCTAATCTGCCAGCAACGTCCATAAGAGGAGAAACACAAGAACCGCCATCACCATCGCTTAATACAGAGTCGCTGTCGACTCAGCCTCCGACGTCATCCTCAGCAAATCCGACAAGTTCGCAGCGTACTCAATCTCCACGTAACCTCAGCCCCACCACTACTGAGCTCCCACAGTCAACAGCAAGCTCAGTACGCTCGCAGGTAGCATCCAAGCCACGCGACGGACGTACCAAGGTGTATTACCAGGGCTATGTCTTCACGCGCGCAAATGCAACTGTTGTCAAGATAACCTACCGTTGTAGCTCATACCGTAAGAATTGTCGGGCCCAGTTTGCTTACTATGCAGACACAGCGTCGTTTGACTTCGAGAATATGGAGCCACATACCTGTCGTGCTATCCTTGGTCTTGTTGGGTCCGAGACAGGATCCGGTGATCACTGCATCTACATTTCATAGGCTGTAATGGATGAAGCTGACAAACTGGCCGCCGAAACGACTATGCCACAAACGGAAATTTGGACAGGTATTGTACAAAAGTTTTACATGCTAGATGGACCTCCTGTTCGTGGGGTATCAAAACAAGTCGTTGAAAATCGCGTTCAAAATGCACGGGGAACACGTTTCAGTGGTCCTACCAGCTTAATCGAGAAGCCACCCCTGTCGAAGGTGAAAGGTAGCCATCAGGGTTTCTTTCAGTTCCAGTATTCATGGCATGATGCCATCAAGGCGCAGAAAGACCCAGTCGGTATCGACAGAATAATTGGGTGGGGTCATCCCGCGCTGTTAAGTTTGCTGTGCTTCGATAATTTGTCGTGGTACATCGACGGCACTTTCCGCTGTGCTCCTAACCACTACAAGCAATGCGTCACGATCATGGTATATGACCAATCGAGTAAGCTCTACGTTCCTGTCGTGCATGTGCTCACTACGTCCATGACAAAAAAATCGTACCTGAAACTGCTACAGTGCGTTCAAGATCCTGTTGGTAGTAAACTCGTTCCGAAGGACGTTGTATGCGACTTTGAGGGCGCTCTCATTGGAGCAATGTGTACGTTCTTCCCGGATATCCGCATCATTGGCTGTTTATTTCACTTTAAACAGACCTGCAGCCGCAAACTAAAGCGATATGGGATACCAAAGCTCGAGGCAAAGGTGGCTATGTCTCCAAGCGTGTTTGACGTACTGACCGTCATTGACCCCAGCAAAATTGCAGTGCAAGGAATTGCGTGGGTGAAGGCTAAGATACAAAAAACTTGTGAGACCAAGCAGTTAGTCTACTCTCGACAAAAATGGAGAATATTTTGGGCATATTCCCAACGTACCTGGATGGATACATTTCCCCCAACGTTCTGGAACGTGTACGGAATCAACCGGGATATTGTAAGTCGGACCAACAATCCATTAGAGCGGTTCCATCGTGAGCTAAACAAGAGATTTAGGCCTCATCCGTCAATGAAGCAATTTGCCACTACTCTGGAGATTCTAGCTCGTGAGTACGCTCTGCAACGTAATGCAATCATTTCCGGAATTGCTGTTCCACCAGTACGAGCTCGCTTCGTGCTGCCAAGAGCCCCCAGATTACCCAGTGTGGCTGCCATTGAGAACTCTGCTTCGAGCAGCGATAGTGAAGGTCAAGTACACGACGTCGACGTGAATTCGGATCCGTACAGCAGTGACGTGTCTTCTACAAGCGAAGAAAATGCTGTCTTGGAAGAAGCGGATGCGGACTATGAGCAAGATAACTCGTTCGAGTACGAGGGTGTAGTCTAATGGGTACGCAGTATGATAAATAACACACAAGAAAAATACTCACATGATAAAGGCACTGACTTAAATATCACTGATAGCACTTACATATACATGCCGGAGGAAAGGTTCCTCATGCGCATGTCGTCATTACCGCGCCCAGCAACAATTATTTGAAGTTATTGAGCTCAGCTGGGAGATACATGAACGCACAGCCTCTCTATCTAAACAAATCGCTGTAGAATCCGTCTGTCACCGTCATTTGAACACCAGACTGACAGTACGATATTGAAGCATTTCCTCAGTGTATCCCAAAGATGACCACAATGATCAGCACCAGTAGTTCAGGCCCACAAGTAGTGCGCCGGCTAACCTGAGCGATCTTTTATATAAATGGTACAGCTAGAACAAACTCAAGAGATAGAAACGACAAACACAGACCTGTATAACGTAATGTGTGGCGGATGCGGTGACTCGCTCGATAGTCGCCACTACTGACAGCTAGCTCACGCTTCTCTCCAGCGTCAGCGTGTCCCTCCTGGATTGGTGTTTACGAGGACGGCAAGTCTTTTGTACGTGACCAACTAACTTTTGGTCACGTGACCAATCTTTTTTTTTTTACGTGTGACCAAGTGTCAAATTTGACCAGTAAAATTGGTTACCCATCTCTTGTAACTTATCCAGGTTCGTATCGATGTCGGTAGCATAGAGAAACCAGTCAGCGCTGCATATCATCGCTCGATGGCCGGCTGGAAATACAGGGTGGATTTCGCACTGCCTTGAGATACACTCGTTGGCGTGTATCGGATTTTATTATGTCTTGTATGACAGAAGCGCTTGTCACCTCTTGGCAAGTGGGAGCCGCTAGTAGCCTTTTACGAAGCCGAACAACCCGAAGTGACTACTGCCTCTCATATTTTCCAAGTCAAAGTGCAAGTTGAGCATGTGTCCAACCATTGGCTCCGTCTGCACATTAAAGGGTTTAAAGTTCACAGTCACCACCGCCACGTTTGCGAGCTGGTAGATCAGCACAATCTCAACGGCTGGTCGGGTTCTGGTAAACCCATCCCACGTTGACCAACATGGCATGGTGAGGGGGGGGGGGGGGGGGGGGTGGGGGGGCATTGCCAAGAGCAACTCACCCCACTTTATAGGCGTACACAATTGTGCGCAGCCGCTCGACTTTATCGTCAGGGAAACCTTCGTCAATTACTCGCTGAATCAGCGTTTTAACTGCTAGTCTAATTGCTTCTGCGTCGTTGTCGTCACCTGATACCTTGGGTACGTCTTCATCATCATCTCCGTTGTTGCTACTTGGCGATGCTAACACCTCCAATTGTCTCTCGACATCGATGTCAAGCAGATTCAGCAACATCGTCTCCAAGTAGAAACTCGTCATCACCACTCTCGATGAACGAGCACGGTACACAAGCCAGTACCGTGCTTGTTTCAAGCCTGTAAATGTTGACAGGACCAGCTGCTGTCGTCACGGACCGCTTCAGCATTGTTGGCCCGGATGCCCACATCTTCTTTCCGCCTGGCAGTTTGCACTCGATCGGGTTTGCTGAATTCTTCACCTCGCAGGTTACACCTCGCTCAAAAAAAATTCTTAGAGTCCCAGAGCTGATACGCGAAGTCTCCGCTCCAGAATCCGCAGAATAAATTGCCAGCACGCAGTACCCTGAATTGACTTGGTTGGTCAGGCAGACACTCGCTAAGTCGCTTTAGCTTTACGGTGCCTCCCAAATTTCTCTTTGCGTGCTGTGGCCGCATCTTCTTCGGGTTTTGAGGGCGGTCGCCTTGTATGTGTTGGCTACCGCAGGTCCAACACCCGTGTTTTGGGCCTGGCCGGGCTGTTTCAGAGCTCGTTTAAAATGGAGTCCGCTGTAATGAGTGTGACTGTGAATCGTGGAGCTTTTGCTTCTTCTTTGCAATCCGAGCGTTAAGGAGGTCTTGTCGCCATTTGCGGCTCTGACTCTAGCATTTAAGGGCGGCTCTTGTTCTTCCATATAGCTTTATCTTCACGGTCAGTCTCTACACCTTTGCCAGGTCAAGATGGTGCTACTCCACTTCAAAGTGGTGAAGTAACCAAAACGTTATAAAATTTATTTTCAACTTTTACATTAGAATTTATGTCACTTCACAAATTTGTTGAGTAAACGCACTCCGTACTTCAAAGTGGTTTATTCGCAGTTCAAAGCGGATCAACCCACGTGCCCGCGAGCACTTCATTGCCACTCCTCGCTCTCACTTTTCAATCTTCTCCCAAGCCCCAAGCCTCTTCCTACTTCATGATGCCCGGAGCCCCGCACCCTTCATTTGCCAGAGCACGTGTCCTCGACAGCCACCGCGCGGGCGGAGACTGGATGCTTGTGGCCGCCCACAACGGCATCCCCGCCACCACAGCACGTCGTATTGTGGAAGTAGGACGGGCGGAGCTGCTCCCGCGCGGAGGAGCCCGTCCGTCCAACTTCAAATGCACTCCAGAGATCGAGGCGGCACTCGAGGAGTACCTCGAAGAAAATTGCACCTACACTCTCAGTGCAATGAGAGACATGGTGCAATTCGACTTCGGCGTGGACCTAAGCACCTCGACAATCAGCAACAAGCTGATTGGCAAGTTGTACACCACCAAACAGGTATGTTACAATGGTAAAATATATATTATGTTTATTTTAAATAATATTTTTATTTTAATGAAACAGGTCCGCGTGGAGCCGATGACTTGCAACAGCGAAGTCAACAAAGCAAAGCGAATGGAGTTTGCCAAAGAGCTGCGCGAGCACATGAGTGCAGGAAACCTCATCGTATATTACGATGAGACAAATTATAACTTGTATTGTAAACGTAGCCAAGGGCGTGCCAGAAGGGGCGAGCGGGCGACGATCGTCTTACCGCCATCCAGGGGCGCCAACCTGCAAGTACAGTGCGCCGTTTCAACGGATTTAGGGCTGGTGCATTATAAGTTACAAAGGGGCAGCATCCGCATGGATGTTAACGCTGCTTTTGTTGAGGAAATCTACAATAAAGTCAAGTCCTCGCCAATCTTTCAAGAGCACTTCCAGGGCAAGAAAATCGTTGTCGTTCTCGACAACGCCCCTGCCCATAACCAAACGGAAGAACGCGTCGCTGAACGAGCCGACTTCGTACTTCTACGGCTGGCTCCATACTCTCCAATGTGTAACCCCATTGAAGGTACGCAGTATACTGTACTACAATATATTTTTAAAAGGCCAGCTAATCGACTTTTGAGCTGGTACTACAGGGTGTTTCAGCGTTCTTAAGGCCAAGATCAAGGCCGACCTTGCCTTGTCCCGTGAAGAGCTGGTTGCGGAGCGTCCTCGTGGGACGGTTGCGGCTGCTCGGATGGAGATACTGGAGCGCGCGGCGAGGCGCGGCATCGGCTGTATCGACTTGCGCCTTGTTAGCAGGATGGCACTGCATTGCCAGCATGCCGTTGCTGCCGCGGAGCGCATGGAGGACATGCAGTACGGCACCTAGCTGCAGTTCAACCTGAGAGAACCACTTTGCTCTGCGTTTTCACCACTTTGAATTTCCTTTTTAGTGTTACTTTTTTCTAATCAAATTTTGTTTTCATATTTTTAAAAATATCCGTTTTGAAGTGGAGTAGCACCATCTTGACCTGGCAAAGGTGTAGAACCTTTTCTGAACAAAGCCGGCACGCAAGTCTTCGCGATAGAAAGCGAAAGTCGATATTGCTCCTCACTTGTGTCTTCTGTTCTCCAGGTAGGCAGTTGCGCAAAACCTTGCTTTTTGTTCTTAGTCCCGTCCTCCTCTAATAGCAGGACCATCAGAGCGTTTGCCTTCACTTTAGTAATGAAGTAGTCCATCACGCATGTATCAACATCAGACTACTAGTTGGTCTTAGAACAGCTCGTCAATATTCGATAGAGCGTTATTTATAAAACCTCTAACCGTTGTCACTACCCAGTTCCAGATGAACTCATCGGTGAGGCCGTCCTTTGTTTTATCCCATTTGATTTCGAAGATTGTCTCTAAGAAGATGTCATCAAACGAGCTCTTTACCGAGCGCTTGACAGACTTTAAGCCCGCCCTCACGATCTCTTTGTACTCCAGACGATAATCAACCTATCGGGTGTGCGCTTCATTCGAGATGTCCTCCACCGTCACAGCAAACTTTCAATACACCCTATAGTGGGTCACGTTTCATACTGGCCAAACTCGATAATGAACTACTTCTCCCCCCGCTGATGAGACTCCCGTCTATCAGATCCTGCTCACGTCTGCATTGCGACCGCCTTTCTTGTCCTTGCTATAAGTTGGCTTAGTTTGACCGCTTGTGGAATTGAAACTACCACCGATTGCCTCAATCGTAGCACTCGATCAGTGCTTGCTGAGTCGCCGCAACAGCAGGGATCATGTTCATAGACGTAGCTGGGATCCTTGAGCACTAAAGCTAGCTTTGTAGTGGGATCCGAAAGAACACAGTTACGACGGAAGTTGGCGCTTCCTTAGAATTTTTGCTTGCATTGCTGTCTGCTATTTCCAGAATGATATAGGAGAGACTCTAGTCAGATACCTACAGCACTCTCTAGCGGGCTGCCTCGAATCTACTCGCCTCTCAGCCTTATTCTACGCCAGCAATAGATGGGACCGTCCTAGATCACCAGCGCAGTGTGTGACCGGGTCTGAAAACCGTCGCCCCACTACAACTGGTGTAGCAAGCACCGCGACACAGCATTTCCTGCGTTTGCTTCATCGTTTTGGGTGTGACATAGATTTACGTGACCACACGCCAGTATCCGCGGACTGTTCGATCTTTGAAGGCTATTGCCTCCTGCATCACCACTTTTCCGGCGTTACATTACGCCTCCAAATACTAACTTGTCCCTGGCGTTGTCTACTGAGTACTCGTGACGACGAGAGCGGTGAGGTATGATTCTTTGTAATTGATGCGGAAGGACTCTCGGGATTTCTTAAAAAAAATTAATTCCCGGTCCTTTTCAAATTATTAGAATGATTTCAAACACAAAAAATACTATGAAAATAGTGCTATGATATTTACCATGAAAATCCGCACTGGAAATACTGGTACCGATGCCGCTGTCATACCGGCTACAATTACCGACTTCAGCTACCAAATTCATCAATTATATTTTTTTTTCTGGTATAATCCAAGCATCGAACGAGCGGAGAACCTTTACAAAACTCTGCTCCTTATAAAATCCGGGGACACAGATTCGTGCTCCAGCTCGTATGTCATTTTTTACAGCATGATTGGTAGACAGTTGCATACATGATCAAGTCAAAAGTACTGTCAATTATAAATATAATGTGTAAGTAACGAGCTAATTAGAAACTGTCAAAGCGCATTTTTGCAACAGGCACTGCTCTTTAGTTTTTTTATGTGCTTCCGGCTTGATTCAAATGCACTGTAAACCTAGTATCTGACACCGTACTACATGTATTAATAGTGTAACTTACACGGTAAGTGCAGCGTATTCCGCAGACATGTTTGCGATTCATATTACGCACAATTAACGATGTTTACAAACATGTTTGTCTACTTGTTCTTCTTAACTCGACCAGTTGTTGTCACCTTTACCGACGCATCTTCTTCCAGCAAAAATGGAGTTAGCTGCCTACATAAATAAAACAGTAAAACAGTCGGGCTTTAGCTCTAGGATTGACGACGTGTACATCAAGCAGCGCCACTAAGCCGACAAAATTGTTCTAGCGTTAAAATATATTTTAAGAAACAGATTGCTAACATGAATTTTAAAGTGTTTTTGTAGTACTATAGCACGCAATCAAACGTGTACAGTATCACGACAACGAAGAAATCCTTTAAGGATGTCGTTGTTCTGACGACATTTTGACCATGCAATTTTCTTGTTACGTAACAAAAATATGCAAACTTGTTTGCGCCGTTGGTAATCACCATAATGCTCCCTGATTCTTCAAGTCAGTCCGTTATTTGCTGAACACCGCACACACCTCCGCCAGCACCCTGATGAAGTTCAAGATTCACACATTCGTCGCCCTCTTCGGTGTCGTCGCGACCGCCGTCATGGCTGGGGACCCGTTCTATAAGCCACCGCCGTATTGTAATTTCTCGACGGGCTGCCAGACGTTATACTCAGAAGCGAACCTTGCAGTCAGCAAGGAATGCCGTGACGAAGGTAACTCCGGCGATGACTTCCACACCTGCTGCATCGATAAGTGCGGCTCGACTGCCGCTCCCATTTCGACGAATGTTGAACAAGATATCAAGATGCATCTTAGCTAAAACTGAAAGCCATTTGTGACTTACTTTCCTACGACATGCTTACGGTTGGCACTTTCATTACCACCCTGGTACTATACCTGGGTTGTAATGAGAGTACCTGTTGAGATCTTTAGCCGCTAGTTTTACACAACGTGTTTTCTACTCGCTGCTTGTAAAATTGCAGAATTTTCCTAATACTTCAGAACCCATTCACCCACATGATGTTGCTTGAGGGGTAGCGGATTATTTAACAGTGACAGTAAATCGCCTAGAAAACCAGGAATTTATGTGAATAAATGTACGTCCTCGACGTTGACGGTGATTCATTCACCTGTGGTGAAACTTACATTCCGTACCAACGTCGGGATGATTAATTTAGTAGTGTCATCGAAGATGATCCATGCAGTGTCACCCACTCTTTCGTGCTAAGTCGTAAGTGTTTTCAATTTCTCAACACGACTATTTCGTTAAAAAGTACGTCGAGATATATTTATTTGTGAAAGGGATCTCGACAGAGAAATTTGCTGTTGATCTCCCAGTTACAAACAAGTAAAGAAATTGAAGTAGATCGGGTCGCTGTCTGCATCCTCATTGCCTCGACGCTTACCAGTGTTTTTTCTGGCAGCGCTTTACGTTCTGGCCATCGTCCGACCTGCGGCATTCGTAGCTTGAGTCGGCGCAGCAAGTGCTGCCGGTCCAGTTCTGTCCGTCGCATTGGGATTCGTTGGTGATCGTGCACGACCCTCCATTGTTCCCATTGTTCCCATTGTTCCCGTTGTTCCCATTCCCATTCTTCTTCTGACAGCGCTGGACCAAGCCATTAGTATCCCAGCGGCATTCGTAGTTGGGATCAGCGCAACAGGTGCTGCCGGTCCAGTTCTGACCGTTGCACTGAGACTCGTTGGTGATGGTGCACCAATTCTTGCTGTGGATTCGCAGGTGGACGGACGCCTGCTCGGTAGCGTTAGCGACAGAAAGCGTCGCGATCATGGTGACGGCGAGAGCGATGATTTTCATATTTGGGGTTGGAGTGAGACCTTGAAAGCTGGATGAGACTTGAGGTTGGCTCGGTAGATTGTGAAGTGGGCTCTAGCGCGCTGGCAGAGTTACACGGACTGATTTCCATGCCAGCAACCCATTGCCCTGGCTTTTAGGATCTTACCAACGGACACGTCAAATCTATAGAAGAACCGTTACCTTTCGGAACGGGAAGATCAGAGTTGGTACATCGATTTTAGTGGTATCAAGTATGAGTATTTTTTAAAAAGTTTCTTTAAGCTAATAAAACCCGACGTGTCAAGATTTTTAACTTTAGTACCTTGCAAAAAAGTGTTTTTCAAGACCACTTTAAGTTTATCACAAATCACAGCAAAAGATTCTATTAATACAACATTTTCTATAAAATCTGAGATTCTTTGCTCGGTTATATTAGCTTTAAAAATCTGATAAAACCCAGCAAGATCAACAAAGGATCTTACATGTTAGTTACTAGAACAAACTCATCAAATGATATTCATGTGGAAGCATCGACAAGAGCTGAGCACCGTGGATGCCTCACTTACAGCTAAGTCAGCGAGTATGAAGGGGTGCACAGCACCGGAAACCTGCTACATCTTAGTAAAGCGCCTCGTGAACCAGTCCGCCGCGTTATACTTACGCACGACGGTGGTGGTGGTGGCGCTTCTTGTTCTTGGCGCAGCGAAAGTCTGTTCCCTTGGGCTGGCAGCTCTCACCTGTCGTGCAGAATGGGTACCACCACACATTGGTGCCATCATTCTGGCCACAGAGCTCTCCCTGCGGAAGAGTCTCAGGCTTGCACTGCGCGTAATGCAGCGAGTGGAGGACGCAGTAGCTCGTCGGGTTCGAGCAGCCGACATCAATACTAGTGCAGTCTTCCCAGTCGTCCACGTAGCTCGAGTACTCGACGTCCTCCTCAATGTAGCTACCGTCGTCAGAGTGGCTGTAGTCGTCGTCACTGTTGCTATCCTCCGAGTCATCGTGAGCGATCTTCTGGCACCGCTTAACGTTCTGACCGTCATCCGACTTTCGGCACTCGTAGGATGGGTCGGCACAGCATGTGCTGCCGGTCCAGTTTTGTCCGTCACACTGGGACTCGTTAGTGATGGTGCACGAGTCATCCGTCTGGGGAATCTTCTTGTGGTGTTTCTTGTTGGTGCAGCGGAAGTCCGTGCCCAAGGGTGCGCACTTCTGGTTGCTCGGACACTTGTCGTACTTCCACACATTCGTGCCGTCATTCTGACCACACAATTCACCGGCCGGTAGCGTGCCGGGCTTGCACTGCGAGTAGTAGTTAGAGTGCTTGACACAGACACTGCTGGGGTTCTTGCACGCTAGTCCGCCAGTGCAGGCACCCCAATCGGCGACACCGCTACCGGTTCCGGTGGTGCCGGTTCCCCCCGGGGTTTTCTTCTTCTGGCAGCGCTGCACATTCTGGCCGTCATCCGACGGGCGGCACTCGTAGTTAGAATCGGCACAGCAAGTGCTACCGGTCCAGTTCTGCCCGTTGCATTGGGACTCGTTGGTGATGGTGCACGAGCGGAAGAATTTAAAATGGGTCACCTACAGGTCTGGTCTCGATCGGGTCTCGAGACCAATTTGCGAGACCAGACCGACAGTGAATTCAAAGGATTGCTGCTTTTTATTTGCTGCTAGGCTCGGAACAAAACGAGGAAACCTTCCTAGCAGCCCAGACACGTATCATATCTAACCTACTTCCTACTGCAGGTGAGTCCTCGTGAAACACCTGTTGCAATGCCCCAGCCTACACTACTGCAGAATCACTCGCGTCGTCTCCCTCGTATTCGAACGGAAACTCGTGGGCATTTTCGTCGCTGTCCTTGGCACTGCTGTCTGAGTCGCTGTTGCTATCCGCTGCCTCCGCCGCATCATCAGCGCTATCCTCCGCCTCCGCTGCATCACCAGCGCTATCCGAATCATCCGAGTAGTCCTCGACGCCCAGCCCAGATTTGACACCTTCCTCAGCAGCGTCAGACTCGTCCGTCGATTCAAATTCAACTGCACGTGGCAATTGAACGTCGTAGCGGGGGCGCTTGCGTGCTCGTGAGGGAGTGTCCAGGCGGCGCTGTACATGTCCACGTGCTAGCCGCTCAATTGTGCTGACGAAAACAGGTAACGTGGGGTGTGGTGCGCTGAATGCCCCGTTCATCTCCCGATTAAAACGTTCTAACGGATTATTAGTCCGGTTCACCAGGCCACGATCAAGTCCATGGACGTTCCAAACTTCAGGACCGTATTTTTTGATCCACACCTTGGCAAAATAACGCCAGAAACGTTCCCACTTAGTTGCAGAGTAGACGATGCCAGCTTCATCGCACTTCTCCCGAATACTCTGCTGAACAAAGCGCACACCCTTCTTCTTGATATGCTTCCGTTTGATAACGGTAAGCATATCAAGAACACCAGGTTGCATAGCAATTCGATTTGAACCTCAGGAATCGCCAGCTTCTTCATCTTTCGCCTCACCGCCTGCTTAAAGTGAAAAAAGCAGCCGATGCGCTGTGCTTCTGGAAATTGCACAGCAACAGCATTGATAAGAGCAGCCTCAAAGTCGCATACTATCGCCGCCGGTCGAATCTTCTCGTCGGTGCATTCAACGATGAAGTTGAAGATATTCCAATACGTATCTTGTGTTTTCGACGTGCAGAGGATGTAGAAAATAGGGACATAGAGCCCAGTTGCCTGGTCGAGTACCATGATAACCACGCATTGCCGAAACTGCGATGGGACGCAACGGAATGTTGCGTCCACGAAGATCGTTGTGCCAGCGTACATTAGCAGACGGATTAACTCGGGATGAGCCCACCCGATAATCCTCTGCGGCTGGTTTGGGTTTCGCTGCATGTCTTCGTAGTAGATGTGATGGAACTGAAAAAAACGAAGAGTTGAGTTCTTCACCAGTGACAGCGGCGGTATCTCCAGACGCCCATGCACTTCTCCGCCGTAGTGATTGCGCCTTGTATTAAACACACGAGTGATCACCTGCTCTCGCGTGAGACCGACGGCAGCACGGCCAGGCTCTGCTTCAGTGTAGAACTCTTGATTGACAATATCCCACACGTGACGAGCAGTACTCGACAGCTCCGAAATTGCAAGAGCGTCAATTCGACGCTTCATCTCCTCGACGACGTTGGCCTCTTGTGCAGCGAATGCAACCCTAAGCTGGCAGGTGTGCTCGACAAGGACGGTGTACGCATCCTGTAGTGGCGTCCGTTCAGCTTTAGCTCGGCAGTCCGTCCGCCGATAGCTGCTGCAGCGGTAGGTAGCCTTTCGCCGTGAAATGCGCGCCCGTGTGAACTGAAAGCCGTCGATGAAAACAACCGTAGCAAATTGGGCCGAGCGTTGAGCATGCTGCGGAGCTGGTGGAGGGTCGGGTGGCCCCGACTCGATCGCTGGGGTCTCTGCCATCGTATTGACTGTTAGGAAGATGGAGACTGCTCGCAAAATCCTGTGAATATCTGCCGAACAACGGCGCACCATTCATCGTTACGATGCGTGGCAACCACTCGTTCAACTTGACAAGCACGAGGTTGTGTCGGCCCTCAACTCATCCCCAAGATTGCAACTAATGATGATTTGGTTTGTGTTTGCAGACAATTTTTTATCTTCGTGATTGTATTAGTGACGCTGAAAGGAGACCCGATGGAGACCAGACCGACAGTATCGTAGCTGCACTGCGGACCCGAAAAAGACCGGACCCGTAGGTGACCCATTTTAACGCTAACCGCACGAGCCCTTCTCGTGGATATGGAGGTGGACGGAGGCTTGATCGGAGGCTCCCACAGCGGAGAACGCGATGATCGCGGTAAGGGCGAAGATCTTCATCTCGGTTGCTTGACTGGAGTGGGATTGTTACTTGAGCTGGAAGGGGCAAATTGTATTGTGAGCAGAAGACTGCAATGCCAGACTTGAGATCTTGGAGGGGCGTAGAACTCAACGTGTTCATGGGTTCAGAATCGTTTGGACGCACCGGTTTCCGCCGTTGGATTTCCACGCTGTGTGGGTGCAACACTAGAAATGAGTTGGGTGCTGGATGCAGCCTACTGGTATAGTTTCTTAGCACTGCTACACATTGGAACTTGTGTTATCGACGATTCGTTTTTAAAGATTTTCCGAGGAGTGTTGGAAACCAGTGGCTACAGCTGAATGACTGTGCCTTATTTAAGCTAACACCAGATCTAGATGCGATTCATAAGAGTTTCATGTAAATTTACTGAGCCGTGTGACTATACCAAAAGATTTTTGGATATCGAAGTAGAGGAAGCCTGTGGCGGGACACAAAAACTGCGGTTTTATTGGCCCGCATGCAGAGCCTAAGAGCTTTACAAACTAAACCAAAACCCCACCTAATTATGTGCCGTGCCTTCTATAGCCCCCCTCCCCACTTCCCTCCTAGTCTTGCAGTCGCCTGGTCTCATGCAGTTCTAATATTGCTAGTTTTGACTTACTTTTAGGCTGTTACTTATCGATTCATTAATTCGACTATCAAAATGCAAATGGCCCACTTCCTGTCCTAGTGCATGCTCTTCTTCTCATATTTTCTCCACCATTTCATTTTGATCTACTCTAATGCCGTGCTCTACACGATGAAGCTCTGGATTGGTTTACTAGGAATTTAGAGGACTCAAATGATTAACCATACCCGCTCGGATAAGATTGGGCCGTCACCACGGACGGCTATTGCTATAATAACCGATGTTTGCCCTGTTAATTTCGGGGGAGTACGAATAACCTCGTGGTCGAATCATTTTTAGAGTGGGAATTTAATTTCATAGGTTGTCTTCCTTTTTTATCGCGACTCTCACCCTCGCTCTACCCATACTGAGTGAAATCTGCTTTCACAGTTTTTTTGCGGATGCTGTAATATTTCTAAAAGGGTTAAGTATCAAAATCAAGGGTAATGCCCAGGGCTCCTTATTCATACATTTTTCAAAGTTACCGTGATAAACATAAAAATAGCCTTTTGAAAATGATAAACTAAGAATAAGCTACGTTAATTCATATTCTTAAACACAGCTGAATAACGATTGAAGCTATATTATGATGGGTTTAAGGAACTGGAAAAGGCGCATTGGAGCATTGCTAAATCTCCTACTCTAGTACTGCTGCGATACCAACGCGAACTAAGAAGAGCGACCCTCCAGAATTTAAAACACGCCATGAGCTGAAATATGGCCTCAAGATTTCGTCGCGTGCCGCAGGAGTAGCAGAGCTGCCAGCGTTATCTGTCAGTTTTGCACGCGATTTGACCGTGAGGGTAAGCCTGATATGCAGCATAAACCAACTGACCGTCACGAGATTATCATGAAATTCAATACACCGTTGTACAAGTCGCACCTTGAGGGTCAGCACCAGCAGAGGTGGAAACAGTACTGCAACCTTTCTTGTGACGATATGCGTCCATCGTTTTTTTTACTCTACCCCGGATTCACAGCAACAGCAAACCCTGGCAGCTCCCTGCGGTGAGGGAACCCCCATTGATGTTGTTTTTACCCCGCCCATTGTCGCGGTTATCAAAGGAGATCTTCTGTTTCATCCCGATGACGCCGAGGGGGCGTCACACGAACGAACTTTAGCTCTATTTGCTTCAGTAAAAAGGACGGATCTTACAATTTACACAGCTCGCGTGGCGACTTTAAGTTGCTCGTACATTTTCTTTAAAGTAGGGCGTCGTTCCGAATGGCCAGTCGGCTCATGTTGCTTTTAAATGTAAATGCCGACGTGTGTATATTAAAGTCAATTAAATCTGTCCTCTAAACTTCTACTCTAGCGTTATCCTCCTTGTTGTCCTCTTGTCAAGCGCTCCTGGTCGTCCACCAGATTGACCGGTTTGGGAACGGTCCATCTTGAAACGTCACGCCGGTTGGCCGAACCGTGCAGTGTCGGTGAATATCAACACTCCCACTCACCGCTACTGCACGTCGCTCCTCTTCTTGATTTCACTTGCTTTGCGAAGGAACGCTAGCGACTTTGTTCCCAGTGCTTTCGTAAGCTAACTGCGGCTTCGTGTCGATGTAGGCCACCTTGATTGTGGAACGCTCCACATTCTCTCGAATAAAGTGGTGACGGATATTCACGTCCTTGGTCCTCGTGTGATATCCAGCGTTGCCTGCAAGTGCAATAGCACCTTGATTGTCTTCCCAGACCTGTGTCGCTCCCACTTGCTCGTGACCCATATTCTTCAGCATGGCACGTGTCCACAGTACCCCTTGAGTACAAAGGCTTAGTGCCATGTACTCTGCTTCTGCTGAGCTAAGCGCAATCGTCCTCTGGTACTGGACTTAAACACCACCGGAGCGTTCCCAATCATGACCATGACGCCAGACACTGAACGTCTGTCGTCAACGTTGCTTCCCCAGTCTACGTCCGAAAACGCTTCTGCCTTGACAGCTTGCGTTCCATACCCACTCGTTCCACTTTTGTATACGATACCATGGTGGCGAGTGGACTTCAAATACGGCAGAACACGAATCTCTGCCTTCCAGTTATGTTCTAGGATTCTCTAGGAAGCGTGACAACTGCGTGACAACGTAGGCAATGTCCAGTCGAGTGCAGGTTGTGATGTACATGAGGCACCCGATTAAGGAACGATATGGTCGTGACCGCATTTCGACACGTTCCTTTTCCGTAGTCGGCGCCATCGTCTTGGCCAGTTTCAGGTTTGCTGCATAAGGGTTCTCTATCATTTTAGCGCTCCGTTGATTGAATCGTCCCACAATGTCGTCAATGTGCCGAGTTTGCCTGATCATCAACGTTCCACATTCTATATCGTGGTCAATCCCCATTCCCAGAATAAATTTGGCCTCGCCAAGCTCCTTCATCTTGAATGCGCTCTTCAGGGCGTCCTTGACCTCGCGAATTTCGTCGCGCGTCCTAGCCGCAATGATCATGTCGTCCACATATAGGCATACGTACACGAATGCGTTTTTGGAACGCTTGACGTAGACACACTGGTCGGCTTGAAACCGTTTTGCAGGAGCACACGATTAATAGTCTTGTTCCATGCACTTGCAGCTTGCTTCAAGCCGTAGATAGCCTTTAGCAGCTTGCACTTTATGCCTTCAGTATTCTCGAGACCAAATGGAACGTCCATATAAACCAAACCTTCAAACCACTGTTTAGGAACGCTGTGTCGACATCCCGTTGCTCCATAATGTAGCCGCACGTAATACAAACAGCAAGTATAACTCGAATCGAGTTCATACTCGCAGCTGGAGAGTACGTCTCAAAGAAGTATATTCCAAACTTCTGCTTGAATCCCTGCGCTACTAGGCGTGCCTTGTAACGGATAACCCGGCCGCTCTCGTCACGCTTCTTCGTGAACACCCAGCGACATCCAATGGAACGAGTTGCCATTCCACGTGGAACGAGCGTCCATTTCCGTTCCGGAATTGCGAATTCAGCTCTGATTGCATAGCTCGACGCCACGCGCCTGCTTCATCACTGGCAATAGCTTCTGCGTATGTGCTAGGCGTATCTGGAGCACAACCGATGCTGGCCGTCTACGCCAACACTGCCTCTGCAAACAAAGCATCCTCGTCGATTCTGACACGCTTAGGAGATGGCGCGTCCATCACTTCCACGTCCCACATCTTCATCGTCACCGTTCCCAAGTAGAAATAACGGTTCATGAGGGCGAGTAGATCGTTCCGTTTCAGGATAGAAGATCATCTGGTCCTCATGGAACGAGTGAGGCTGCGAATGGAACGTTGCCAAATCCAACCCATTTAACCTGGGTTCCTCCGGCGCGGGTAGCTGCTGTATTTCGGCGTTCCGTTCCGGTTCAAAGTCGTCCATCTCCATGTCTTGAGCAGGCTCCTCTGCTTCTTCCATCGGTTCATCCTGAGCAGGCTGACGTTCCACTTCAGATATTGGAACGATCGTATCATCGTTCCTCGTCACATGGATGACCGTTCCTGAAGCTGGCGACTGCGTGTCATAGATTCCGCCCACCTCACGCTCGTCCAGATTGACCGACCGTGTCACCATGACCCTCGACGTAACTATGTCGTACACACGATATCATTTTACGCTCTCAGCGTACCCGAGGAACGTGCACTTGAAGCTCTTGGATTCCAGCTTCGCTCTCTTCACAGCGTCCACATGAGCGTACCCTTGTGATCCAAAAACACGTAGGTGCTCCATCCGTGGCTTCACCTGGAACGCCAACTCGTACGGCGTGACATCCAAGTTTGATGTGTTCGTGGAACCGTTAATAAGATATAATGTAGTACTCACCGCTTCCGCCCACCACTTCGTAGACATAGACTTGTAGTGCAGCATGCTTCTTGCCTTCTCCATGATGGTACGGCTCATACGTTCCGCCACTCCATTCTGCTGAGGGCGGTATGGAAGGCTACGCTAATGCACGATATCGTTCCGTTGGCATAGTTCTAGAACTGTCTTGTTCACGAACCCCGTTCCATTATCGGAACGTAGACATTTTAGACGCCCCCCCCCCCCTGGTTTTCGTACAATGCCTTGAACTCCTTCAGTTTACTGCCCACCTCGCTCTTTCTCTTCCTGAAGTACGCAACGACAAACCTTGAGTAGTCGTCTACAAACGTCAGAACATATTTGGCACCACCCTTTGAGATCGTTCTCATTGGGCCCAATATGTCCGTGTGTACTAGCTCCAACACACACTTCGTTCTCGTTAGCGATCGTGACAGGAACGTCGTCATGGTCTGCTTTCCATTCATACATCCACCGCACAAAGTGTTGCTCCCATTTTTCACATGTGGGATACCAATTGTGGAACGTTGAGTCTTCGTCAGCGCGTACTTGTTGGGGTGACCCATGCGAGCGTGCCAAAGCTATCACTCGCTGTCAGGGCCGGCGTATTGCACGAAGTGTGCCTCCTCCTGTTGCCAGTCCAGCAGGAACGCCTTACCGACCTTCTTCCCTGACGTCATTGCAGCGTTCCGTCCCCAAATCACACAGCTGGAACGCTGGAACTCCACGCTCATGCCTCGTTCCGCGAACTTCCCGACCGACAATAACCGTTTATCGAACCCCGGAATGTGGAGCACGTCCACCATTCGGATGCGTTTACCGTCCAAACCAGTCAACTTGACCGTTTCAGCTCCTGCGACGCGCAGCTTCTTACCATATGCAAGCGTCACGTTGATGCCACTGTCTAGTGCCTCGTACCCAAATAGGTCGTTCCGGTGAGGGGTCATGTGCGACGTCGCACCACTATCAATCAGCCACCTGGCCGAGCGTTCCCAACCAACTACAAACACTGCATCGCCTTGACTGCTCTTCTTCGCAGCAGGACAGTCCCGCTTCATGTGATCCACTTGGTCACAGTTGAAACACTTGCCCTTAAAACAAACGTTCCGTTTCAGACCGTTCCATTTTCGACCGTTCCCTCGGCCGTTCCGGAACTTGCCTGCGTTCCCATTTACTTGGAACGCTTTCTCCGTGGTCTCCCTCTTCTCGAGTCACTCGTACTCCTTCAACAGCTTTTCCTTGGCCTCGATGAGGGTCACACCCGTGGCGTTCTCCACGATAGACGAAATGAGCTCGTACTCAACGAGGAAGGTGCTCCGCAGCACCACCAGCTGGCGTGCCTCGTCCGTGGGCTCTCCCAGCGTCTGCAACCCGACGGTCGGCTCGTCAAACGCATCCAGATGCTTGGCCATAGTCGATCCACTCTCCATCTTGAGCTCGTACTGGCGACGCGTCATCGTCACGCGGTTGTGGAGCGTGGTGCGGTTGTAGAACTCTCGCAGGGTTCCCCAAGCTTCTATGGAACGAGTTGCCGACTGAATAAAGGTATGATGCTGGAGTTTCACTCCCTATACGATGATGCCGAGCGCCTTGGCATCATTGACGAGCCACACCTCGGTGATCTCGTTCTCCGGCATGACGACTTGAATATGCGTAAGCAGGCCCTTCCTGGCTAGCGTCACTCACAAATTGTACTCCCAGTGAAAAAAGTTCTCACTCCCGAGGATGACTTCGGCGCGCTTTGTCGTCGTCATCTTTTGGAACGTTTCGGTAAAGTTGAGAGTTGCGGCTGCTAACCTGTTGTTGTTGTTAAAGGCAAATGCCGAAGTGTGTAGATTGAAGTCAATTAAATCTGTCCTCTAAACTTCTACTCTAGCGCTGTCCTCCTTGTTGTCCTCTTGTCAAGTGCTCCTGGTCATCCACCAGATTAACCGGTTTGGGAACGGTCCATCCCGGAACGGTCCATCTTGGAACGTCACGCCGGTTGGCCGAACCGTGCAGAGTCGGTGAGTATCAACAGTATCTGTTAATAGTTCGCGTAAGCAGTCGTGCTTCGTGCTTTCGCGCTTTAGTGACGTCACAAATCTGGGATATTTTAGCAGGCTCATCAATTCTAAACAAAAGTAACGGTTTTGGGCAGATCTCGGCAACGACTTTATTCTGATTAGTTTGAAATATGTACTACATGCTGTAAATTAAAAAAAAACGGGCGGTTAAATTTCCAAAATTCTGTGCTCCAACCTAAGCACCATAATTAGTCATGGCATGACTAATTAGAGTGAACGGTGTAAGTCTCATACGGTATCGTATTTAATGACGAGATGGCAAATTTGATCGAACTTGTGCTTTGATTACAAGCTTGGTTAGTAGTTCTTGAACGCTCGAACGAGGCCCAAAAGTACTCATTAATGAACTAGCAGTGCAGAAAGCGATCGTTGTCGCTGGAGAAGAGGCATCGGTATTAATAGCGGACGACGAGGGTGAATTCAAATTATCCGTGGCATATGAAATATTCCATTAATCATGTCAAACGTTTAAAGGTTGAGGCTTCGTGGCTGGATATTGCTCGTGATCCCATGACCCACATTCTAGAAAACGCCGTTCCCCACTAGAGTTTTAAGTAGCTCAAATCTTTAAGAAGTCATGTGAATGAGAGTTGCGGCAACTAGTACCGTCATTCCCACGCCGAGCGATATCTCGACTGCTTTCATCACTTTTCGCGACTTGGACGGGTTCTTCACAATTTCTTGTGCAATATCTTCCGTAACCTTCGCAACTTGCTTCTCGTCAGCGTTTTTGAATTGTCCTGCCGCCTTTAGCTTGGCGAAGTCTCCTTTCCACTTGCCTGAAGCCGTGTTTAGAGGCTTGAGTTTCGCTCCCGATTCGATCTTGACAATGGCTCTCTCTAAGGTTTTAGTTGAATCGCTTGCAAGTGTGCCTGCTCCTCGAAGCGCATTCTTCGAGTTCTTTGCAGAAGGGATTAGGAGCTTGCTTGTTTCTTTATACTTGACGATGGCGTTTTCCTTCGTTGCCGCACTGGTCCATCCTTTAAACTTACTCGGGTTCTCTTTCATTTTCGCCAAGGCACCTCTCCACATGTCCCCGAATGATTGAATCGTAGCTTCTTCCTTGGCACTGGCGAAACTGAGCAAATTCACCGCGAAAGTGACTACGGCCACTACCAGGAAGAGAGTACAGCGCATCGCGGGTGAAAAACAAAATCGGGTGTGAGACCCTCGGCAAATTTGTAAAATGAAGATAAAATGCGTGTGCTAAGTTTGCAGATGTGCGATTCATATGGTTGCAGTTGTGGAGTCCAGAGTTCGGGGCACGTTTGCTGTTTTGCTATCGGGATCAATGAATCTCGGATTTGTAAACAGACTGTGGAACGGAGCTCAAACTGATCCGTGTGATTGAGACCATCATCATCGATACGGTATCACTCACACGAGTATCGCTATTTGTTATATTCGGTTGATAACTATTTTCTAGTTCATATTTGACCCCCTTATTCTGACCCACGCTCATTAATTGCGGCTCGGGTCAGAGAATAGAGAAATAACGACTTGATACACTGGGTGTGATGAGTAGCCACCCCCAGCGTGTTCGTTTCACAGAACAAGTTTTTTGTCCAGTTGATTGCAGTTGGCGGGGACTTTTGCCACGATGTCCACCGAGATCTGCGATGACGGCGCTTGTACTAATCATTTTTACTATAAGATGCTTGCAAGGAAATGGCTGGTGCAGTGATCTAGCCGGCGGTGGCCCTAAAGAGGCTACAGCAACACGCTCCATCGATGGCACGTTGCGGTATCATCAAACCTTAATATCACTTTCCGACCTTTTTTCGAAATCTGTTTCGTATATTCTCGGGGTATTTTTAAATGAAACAGCCCAAAAGCCTCATTTGTTTTTCTTTTTAAATATGTAACAGACAATTTTTTGTCTGCATCACAATTTTCATGTGCAGGACATAACGATTTGCAGCTGCACAACCTTATTGTCAAGGTGGCCGCATTAATGATGGGACTGTATCACGGCGTGGACGTTGTAGAGTGACTATTACCACATTATGAGCTACTTGGAATTTGTAAGCCGACGGGTTCTCCCGATAAAGTACGAGTAGACCGCAACACGAATCCATGCTATTATAGTCATTTAAATAACGATTTAGCTTTACTGTAACAGTGTCGAACCGCTTAACGCACTACTCCGACTGGCTCGACAATCCTCCTAATTGGACAAATAGACCTTATATATGTTTTTATCTACTAATAGAAACTTACCATTTGTTGTCCAACAACATTCAAGCTGTAATGCTCATATCGTATTTAATGACGAGATAACAAATTTGATTAGTGTTTTGACTACCAGCTTGGTTAGGAGGCGAACTAGCGGCGCAGGAAGTGATCGCTGTCGCTGGGGAAGAGGTATCGGTATTAACAGCGGACGACGAGGGTAAGTACAATATATCCGTGGCATTCGAAAAAGTTCCGTTAATCATGTCAAACGTTTAAACGTTAAGGCTTCGTGGTTGGACATTACGCATATTGCTCGTGATCCCATGACCCACATTTTAAAAAACGCCGTTGCCCACTAGAGTTTTAAGTAGCTCAAATCTTTAAGAAGTCATGTGAATGAGAGTTGCGGCAACTAGTACCGTCATTCCCACGCCGAGCGATATCTCGACTGCTTTCATCACTTTTCGCGACTTGGACGGGTTCTTCACAATTTCTTGTGCAATATCTTCCGTAACCTTCGCAACTTGCTTCTCGTCAGCGTTTTTGAATTGTCCTGCCGCCTTTAGCTTGGCGAAGTCTCCTTTCCACTTGCCTGAAGCCGTGTTTAGAGGCTTGAGTTTCGCTCCCGATTCGATCTTGACAATGGCTCTCTCTAAGGTTTTAGTTGAATCGCTTGCAAGTGTGCCTGCTCCTCGAAGCGCATTCTTCGAGTTCTTTGCAGAAGGGATTAGGAGCTTGCTTGTTTCTTTATACTTGACGATGGCGTTTTCCTTCGTTGCCGCACTGGTCCATCCTTTAAACTTACTCGGGTTCTCTTTCATTTTCGCCAAGGCACCTCTCCACATGTCCCCGAATGATTGAATCGTAGCTTCTTCCTTGGCACTGGCGAAACTGAGCAAATTCACCGCGAAAGTGACTACGGCCACTACCAGGAAGAGAGTACAGCGCATCGCGGGTGAAAAACAAAATCGGGTGTGAGACCCTCGGCAAATTTGTAAAATGAAGATAAAATGCGTGTGCTAAGTTTGCAGTTGTGCGATTCATATGGTTGCAGTTGTGGAGTCCAGAGTTCGGGGCACGTTTGCTGTTTTGCTATCCGGATCAATGAATCTCGGATTTGTAAACAGACTGTGGAACGGAGCTCAAACTGATCCGTGTGATTGAGACCATCATCATCGATACGGTATCACTCACACGAGTATCGCTATTTGTTATATTCGGTTGATAACTATTTTCTAGTTCATATTTGACCCCCTTATTCTGACCCACGCTCATTAATTGCGGCTCGGGTCAGAGAATAGAGAAATAACGACTTGATACACTGGGTGTGATGAGTAGCCACCCCCAGCGTGTTCGTTTCACAGAACAAGTTTTTTGTCCAGTTGATTGCAGTTGGCGGGGACTTTTGCCACGATGTCCACCGAGATCTGCGATGACGGCGCTTGTACTAATCATTTTTACTATAAGATGCTTGCAAGGAAATGGCTGGTGCAGTGATCTAGCCGGCGGTGGCCCTAAAGAGGCTACAGCAACACGCTCCATCGATGGCACGTTGCGGTATCATCAAACCTTAATATCACTTTCCGACCTTTTTTCGAAATCTGTTTCGTATATTCTCGGGGTATTTTTAAATGAAACAGCCCAAAAGCCTCATTTGTTTTTCTTTTTAAATATGTAACAGACAATTTTTTGTCTGCATCACAATTTTCATGTGCAGGACATAACGATTTGCAGCTGCACAACCTTATTGTCAAGGTGGCCGCATTAATGATGGGACTGTATCACGGCGTGGACGTTGTAGAGTGACTATTACCACATTATGAGCTACTTGGAATTTGTAAGCCGACGGGTTCTCCCGATAAAGTACGAGTAGACCGCAACACGAATCCATGCTATTATAGTCATTTAAATAACGATTTAGCTTTACTGTAACAGTGTCGAACCGCTTAACGCACTACTCCGACTGGCTCGACAATCCTCCTAATTGGACAAATAGACCTTATATATGTTTTTATCTACTAATAGAAACTTACCATTTGTTGTCCAACAACATTCAAGCTGTAATGCTCATATCGTATTTAATGACGAGATAACAAATTTGATTAGTGTTTTGACTACCAGCTTGGTTAGGAGGCGAACTAGCGGTGCAGGAAGTGATCGCTGTCGCTGGGGAAGAGGTATCGGTATTAACAGCGGACGACGAGGGTAAGTACAATATATCCGTGGCATTCGAAAAAGTTCCGTTAATCATGTCAAACGTTTAAACGTTAAGGCTTCGTGGTTGGACATTACGCATATTGCTCGTGATCCCATGACCCACATTTTAAAAAACGCCGTTGCCCACTAGAGTTTTAAGTAGCTCAAATCTTTAAGAAGTCATGTGAATGAGAGTTGCGGCAACTAGTACCGTCATTCCCACGCCGAGCGATATCTCGACTGCTTTCATCACTTTTCGCGACTTGGACGGGTTCTTCACAATTTCTTGTGCAATATCTTCCGTAACCTTCGCAACTTGCTTCTCGTCAGCGTTTTTGAATTGTCCTGCCGCCTTTAGCTTGGCGAAGTCTCCTTTCCACTTGCCTGAAGCCGTGTTTAGAGGCTTGAGTTTCGCTCCCGATTCGATCTTGACAATGGCTCTCTCTAAGGTTTTAGTTGAATCGCTTGCAAGTGTGCCTGCTCCTCGAAGCGCATTCTTCGAGTTCTTTGCAGAAGGGATTAGGAGCTTGCTTGTTTCTTTATACTTGACGATGGCGTTTTCCTTCGTTGCCGCACTGGTCCATCCTTTAAACTTACTCGGGTTCTCTTTCATTTTCGCCAAGGCACCTCTCCACATGTCCCCGAATGATTGAATCGTAGCTTCTTCCTTGGCACTGGCGAAACTGAGCAAATTCACCGCGAAAGTGACTACGGCCACTACCAGGAAGAGAGTACAGCGCATCGCGGGTGAAAAACAAAATCGGGTGTGAGACCCTCGGCAAATTTGTAAAATGAAGATAAAATGCGTGTGCTAAGTTTGCAGTTGTGCGATTCATATGGTTGCAGTTGTGGAGTCCAGAGTTCGGGGCACGTTTGCTGTTTTGCTATCCGGATCAATGAATCTCGGATTTGTAAACAGACTGTGGAACGGAGCTCAAACTGATCCGTGTGATTGAGACCATCATCATCGATACGGTATCACTCACACGAGTATCGCTATTTGTTATATTCGGTTGATAACTATTTTCTAGTTCATATTTGACCCCCTTATTCTGACCCACGCTCATTAATTGCGGCTCGGGTCAGAGAATAGAGAAATAACGACTTGATACACTGGGTGTGATGAGTAGCCACCCCCAGCGTGTTCGTTTCACAGAACAAGTTTTTTGTCCAGTTGATTGCAGTTGGCGGGGACTTTTGCCACGATGTCCACCGAGATCTGCGATGACGGCGCTTGTACTAATCATTTTTACTATAAGATGCTTGCAAGGAAATGGCTGGTGCAGTGATCTAGCCGGCGGTGGCCCTAAAGAGGCTACAGCAACACGCTCCATCGATGGCACGTTGCGGTATCATCAAACCTTAATATCACTTTCCGACCTTTTTTCGAAATCTGTTTCGTATATTCTCGGGGTATTTTTAAATGAAACAGCCCAAAAGCCTCATTTGTTTTTCTTTTTAAATATGTAACAGACAATTTTTTGTCTGCATCACAATTTTCATGTGCAGGACATAACGATTTGCAGCTGCACAACCTTATTGTCAAGGTGGCCGCATTAATGATGGGACTGTATCACGGCGTGGACGTTGTAGAGTGACTATTACCACATTATGAGCTACTTGGAATTTGTAAGCCGACGGGTTCTCCCGATAAAGTACGAGTAGACCGCAACACGAATCCATGCTATTATAGTCATTTAAATAACGATTTAGCTTTACTGTAACAGTGTCGAACCGCTTAACGCACTACTCCGACTGGCTCGACAATCCTCCTAATTGGACAAATAGACCTTATATATGTTTTTATCTACTAATAGAAACTTACCATTTGTTGTCCAACAACATTCAAGCTGTAATGCTCATATCGTATTTAATGACGAGATAACAAATTTGATTAGTGTTTTGACTACCAGCTTGGTTAGGAGGCGAACTAGCGGTGCAGGAAGTGATCGCTGTCGCTGGGGAAGAGGTATCGGTATTAACAGCGGACGACGAGGGTAAGTACAATATATCCGTGGCATTCGAAAAAGTTCCGTTAATCATGTCAAACGTTTAAACGTTAAGGCTTCGTGGTTGGACATTACGCATATTGCTCGTGATCCCATGACCCACATTTTAAAAAACGCCGTTGCCCACTAGAGTTTTAAGTAGCTCAAATCTTTAAGAAGTCATGTGAATGAGAGTTGCGGCAACTAGTACCGTCATTCCCACGCCGAGCGATATCTCGACTGCTTTCATCACTTTTCGCGACTTGGACGGGTTCTTCACAATTTCTTGTGCAATATCTTCCGTAACCTTCGCAACTTGCTTCTCGTCAGCGTTTTTGAATTGTCCTGCCGCCTTTAGCTTGGCGAAGTCTCCTTTCCACTTGCCTGAAGCCGTGTTTAGAGGCTTGAGTTTCGCTCCCGATTCGATCTTGACAATGGCTCTCTCTAAGGTTTTAGTTGAATCGCTTGCAAGTGTGCCTGCTCCTCGAAGCGCATTCTTCGAGTTCTTTGCAGAAGGGATTAGGAGCTTGCTTGTTTCTTTATACTTGACGATGGCGTTTTCCTTCGTTGCCGCACTGGTCCATCCTTTAAACTTACTCGGGTTCTCTTTCATTTTCGCCAAGGCACCTCTCCACATGTCCCCGAATGATTGAATCGTAGCTTCTTCCTTGGCACTGGCGAAACTGAGCAAATTCACCGCGAAAGTGACTACGGCCACTACCAGGAAGAGAGTACAGCGCATCGCGGGTGAAAAACAAAATCGGGTGTGAGACCCTCGGCAAATTTGTAAAATGAAGATAAAATGCGTGTGCTAAGTTTGCAGTTGTGCGATTCATATGGTTGCAGTTGTGGAGTCCAGAGTTCGGGGCACGTTTGCTGTTTTGCTATCCGGATCAATGAATCTCGGATTTGTAAACAGACTGTGGAACGGAGCTCAAACTGATCCGTGTGATTGAGACCATCATCATCGATACGGTATCACTCACACGAGTATCGCTATTTGTTATATTCGGTTGATAACTATTTTCTAGTTCATATTTGACCCCCTTATTCTGACCCACGCTCATTAATTGCGGCTCGGGTCAGAGAATAGAGAAATAACGACTTGATACACTGGGTGTGATGAGTAGCCACCCCCAGCGTGTTCGTTTCACAGAACAAGTTTTTTGTCCAGTTGATTGCAGTTGGCGGGGACTTTTGCCACGATGTCCACCGAGATCTGCGATGACGGCGCTTGTACTAATCATTTTTACTATAAGATGCTTGCAAGGAAATGGCTGGTGCAGTGATCTAGCCGGCGGTGGCCCTAAAGAGGCTACAGCAACACGCTCCATCGATGGCACGTTGCGGTATCATCAAACCTTAATATCACTTTCCGACCTTTTTTCGAAATCTGTTTCGTATATTCTCGGGGTATTTTTAAATGAAACAGCCCAAAAGCCTCATTTGTTTTTCTTTTTAAATATGTAACAGACAATTTTTTGTCTGCATCACAATTTTCATGTGCAGGACATAACGATTTGCAGCTGCACAACCTTATTGTCAAGGTGGCCGCATTAATGATGGGACTGTATCACGGCGTGGACGTTGTAGAGTGACTATTACCACATTATGAGCTACTTGGAATTTGTAAGCCGACGGGTTCTCCCGATAAAGTACGAGTAGACCGCAACACGAATCCATGCTATTATAGTCATTTAAATAACGATTTAGCTTTACTGTAACAGTGTCGAACCGCTTAACGCACTACTCCGACTGGCTCGACAATCCTCCTAATTGGACAAATAGACCTTATATATGTTTTTATCTACTAATAGAAACTTACCATTTGTTGTCCAACAACATTCAAGCTGTAATGCTCATATCGTATTTAATGACGAGATAACAAATTTGATTAGTGTTTTGACTACCAGCTTGGTTAGGAGGCGAACTAGCGGTGCAGGAAGTGATCGCTGTCGCTGGGGAAGAGGTATCGGTATTAACAGCGGACGACGAGGGTAAGTACAATATATCCGTGGCATTCGAAAAAGTTCCGTTAATCATGTCAAACGTTTAAACGTTAAGGCTTCGTGGTTGGACATTACGCATATTGCTCGTGATCCCATGACCCACATTTTAAAAAACGCCGTTGCCCACTAGAGTTTTAAGTAGCTCAAATCTTTAAGAAGTCATGTGAATGAGAGTTGCGGCAACTAGTACCGTCATTCCCACGCCGAGCGATATCTCGACTGCTTTCATCACTTTTCGCGACTTGGACGGGTTCTTCACAATTTCTTGTGCAATATCTTCCGTAACCTTCGCAACTTGCTTCTCGTCAGCGTTTTTGAATTGTCCTGCCGCCTTTAGCTTGGCGAAGTCTCCTTTCCACTTGCCTGAAGCCGTGTTTAGAGGCTTGAGTTTCGCTCCCGATTCGATCTTGACAATGGCTCTCTCTAAGGTTTTAGTTGAATCGCTTGCAAGTGTGCCTGCTCCTCGAAGCGCATTCTTCGAGTTCTTTGCAGAAGGGATTAGGAGCTTGCTTGTTTCTTTATACTTGACGATGGCGTTTTCCTTCGTTGCCGCACTGGTCCATCCTTTAAACTTACTCGGGTTCTCTTTCATTTTCGCCAAGGCACCTCTCCACATGTCCCCGAATGATTGAATCGTAGCTTCTTCCTTGGCACTGGCGAAACTGAGCAAATTCACCGCGAAAGTGACTACGGCCACTACCAGGAAGAGAGTACAGCGCATCGCGGGTGAAAAACAAAATCGGGTGTGAGACCCTCGGCAAATTTGTAAAATGAAGATAAAATGCGTGTGCTAAGTTTGCAGTTGTGCGATTCATATGGTTGCAGTTGTGGAGTCCAGAGTTCGGGGCACGTTTGCTGTTTTGCTATCCGGATCAATGAATCTCGGATTTGTAAACAGACTGTGGAACGGAGCTCAAACTGATCCGTGTGATTGAGACCATCATCATCGATACGGTATCACTCACACGAGTATCGCTATTTGTTATATTCGGTTGATAACTATTTTCTAGTTCATATTTGACCCCCTTATTCTGACCCACGCTCATTAATTGCGGCTCGGGTCAGAGAATAGAGAAATAACGACTTGATACACTGGGTGTGATGAGTAGCCACCCCCAGCGTGTTCGTTTCACAGAACAAGTTTTTTGTCCAGTTGATTGCAGTTGGCGGGGACTTTTGCCACGATGTCCACCGAGATCTGCGATGACGGCGCTTGTACTAATCATTTTTACTATAAGATGCTTGCAAGGAAATGGCTGGTGCAGTGATCTAGCCGGCGGTGGCCCTAAAGAGGCTACAGCAACACGCTCCATCGATGGCACGTTGCGGTATCATCAAACCTTAATATCACTTTCCGACCTTTTTTCGAAATCTGTTTCGTATATTCTCGGGGTATTTTTAAATGAAACAGCCCAAAAGCCTCATTTGTTTTTCTTTTTAAATATGTAACAGACAATTTTTTGTCTGCATCACAATTTTCATGTGCAGGACATAACGATTTGCAGCTGCACAACCTTATTGTCAAGGTGGCCGCATTAATGATGGGACTGTATCACGGCGTGGACGTTGTAGAGTGACTATTACCACATTATGAGCTACTTGGAATTTGTAAGCCGACGGGTTCTCCCGATAAAGTACGAGTAGACCGCAACACGAATCCATGCTATTATAGTCATTTAAATAACGATTTAGCTTTACTGTAACAGTGTCGAACCGCTTAACGCACTACTCCGACTGGCTCGACAATCCTCCTAATTGGACAAATAGACCTTATATATGTTTTTATCTACTAATAGAAACTTACCATTTGTTGTCCAACAACATTCAAGCTGTAATGCTCATATCGTATTTAATGACGAGATAACAAATTTGATTAGTGTTTTGACTACCAGCTTGGTTAGGAGGCGAACTAGCGGTGCAGGAAGTGATCGCTGTCGCTGGGGAAGAGGTATCGGTATTAACAGCGGACGACGAGGGTAAGTACAATATATCCGTGGCATTCGAAAAAGTTCCGTTAATCATGTCAAACGTTTAAACGTTAAGGCTTCGTGGTTGGACATTACGCATATTGCTCGTGATCCCATGACCCACATTTTAAAAAACGCCGTTGCCCACTAGAGTTTTAAGTAGCTCAAATCTTTAAGAAGTCATGTGAATGAGAGTTGCGGCAACTAGTACCGTCATTCCCACGCCGAGCGATATCTCGACTGCTTTCATCACTTTTCGCGACTTGGACGGGTTCTTCACAATTTCTTGTGCAATATCTTCCGTAACCTTCGCAACTTGCTTCTCGTCAGCGTTTTTGAATTGTCCTGCCGCCTTTAGCTTGGCGAAGTCTCCTTTCCACTTGCCTGAAGCCGTGTTTAGAGGCTTGAGTTTCGCTCCCGATTCGATCTTGACAATGGCTCTCTCTAAGGTTTTAGTTGAATCGCTTGCAAGTGTGCCTGCTCCTCGAAGCGCATTCTTCGAGTTCTTTGCAGAAGGGATTAGGAGCTTGCTTGTTTCTTTATACTTGACGATGGCGTTTTCCTTCGTTGCCGCACTGGTCCATCCTTTAAACTTACTCGGGTTCTCTTTCATTTTCGCCAAGGCACCTCTCCACATGTCCCCGAATGATTGAATCGTAGCTTCTTCCTTGGCACTGGCGAAACTGAGCAAATTCACCGCGAAAGTGACTACGGCCACTACCAGGAAGAGAGTACAGCGCATCGCGGGTGAAAAACAAAATCGGGTGTGAGACCCTCGGCAAATTTGTAAAATGAAGATAAAATGCGTGTGCTAAGTTTGCAGATTGTGCGATTCATATGGTTGCAGTTGTGGAGTCCAGAGTTCGGGGCACGTTTGCTGTTTTGCTATCCGGATCAATGAATCTCGGATTTGTAAACAGACTGTGGAACGGAGCTCAAACTGATCCGTGTGATTGAGACCATCATCATCGATACGGTATCACTCACACGAGTATCGCTATTTGTTATATTCGGTTGATAACTATTTTCTAGTTCATATTTGACCCCCTTATTCTGACCCACGCTCATTAATTGCGGCTCGGGTCAGAGAATAGAGAAATAACGACTTGATACACTGGGTGTGATGAGTAGCCACCCCCAGCGTGTTCGTTTCACAGAACAAGTTTTTTGTCCAGTTGATTGCAGTTGGCGGGGACTTTTGCCACGATGTCCACCGAGATCTGCGATGACGGCGCTTGTACTAATCATTTTTACTATAAGATGCTTGCAAGGAAATGGCTGGTGCAGTGATCTAGCCGGCGGTGGCCCTAAAGAGGCTACAGCAACACGCTCCATCGATGGCACGTTGCGGTATCATCAAACCTTAATATCACTTTCCGACCTTTTTTCGAAATCTGTTTCGTATATTCTCGGGGTATTTTTAAATGAAACAGCCCAAAAGCCTCATTTGTTTTTCTTTTTAAATATGTAACAGACAATTTTTTGTCTGCATCACAATTTTCATGTGCAGGACATAACGATTTGCAGCTGCACAACCTTATTGTCAAGGTGGCCGCATTAATGATGGGACTGTATCACGGCGTGGACGTTGTAGAGTGACTATTACCACATTATGAGCTACTTGGAATTTGTAAGCCGACGGGTTCTCCCGATAAAGTACGAGTAGACCGCAACACGAATCCATGCTATTATAGTCATTTAAATAACGATTTAGCTTTACTGTAACAGTGTCGAACCGCTTAACGCACTACTCCGACTGGCTCGACAATCCTCCTAATTGGACAAATAGACCTTATATATGTTTTTATCTACTAATAGAAACTTACCATTTGTTGTCCAACAACATTCAAGCTGTAATGCTCATATCGTATTTAATGACGAGATAACAAATTTGATTAGTGTTTTGACTACCAGCTTGGTTAGGAGGCGAACTAGCGGTGCAGGAAGTGATCGCTGTCGCTGGGGAAGAGGTATCGGTATTAACAGCGGACGACGAGGGTAAGTACAATATATCCGTGGCATTCGAAAAAGTTCCGTTAATCATGTCAAACGTTTAAACGTTAAGGCTTCGTGGTTGGACATTACGCATATTGCTCGTGATCCCATGACCCACATTTTAAAAAACGCCGTTGCCCACTAGAGTTTTAAGTAGCTCAAATCTTTAAGAAGTCATGTGAATGAGAGTTGCGGCAACTAGTACCGTCATTCCCACGCCGAGCGATATCTCGACTGCTTTCATCACTTTTCGCGACTTGGACGGGTTCTTCACAATTTCTTGTGCAATATCTTCCGTAACCTTCGCAACTTGCTTCTCGTCAGCGTTTTTGAATTGTCCTGCCGCCTTTAGCTTGGCGAAGTCTCCTTTCCACTTGCCTGAAGCCGTGTTTAGAGGCTTGAGTTTCGCTCCCGATTCGATCTTGACAATGGCTCTCTCTAAGGTTTTAGTTGAATCGCTTGCAAGTGTGCCTGCTCCTCGAAGCGCATTCTTCGAGTTCTTTGCAGAAGGGATTAGGAGCTTGCTTGTTTCTTTATACTTGACGATGGCGTTTTCCTTCGTTGCCGCACTGGTCCATCCTTTAAACTTACTCGGGTTCTCTTTCATTTTCGCCAAGGCACCTCTCCACATGTCCCCGAATGATTGAATCGTAGCTTCTTCCTTGGCACTGGCGAAACTGAGCAAATTCACCGCGAAAGTGACTACGGCCACTACCAGGAAGAGAGTACAGCGCATCGCGGGTGAAAAACAAAATCGGGTGTGAGACCCTCGGCAAATTTGTAAAATGAAGATAAAATGCGTGTGCTAAGTTTGCAGATGTGCGATTCATATGGTTGCAGTTGTGGAGTTCAGAGTCTGGGGCACGTTTGCTGTTCTGCTATCCGGATCAATGAATCTCGGATTTGTAAGCAGACTGTGGAACGAGCTTCAAACTGATCCGTGTGATTTAGACCATCATCATCGATACGATATCACCCACACGAGTATCGCTATTTGTTATATTCGGTTGATAACTATTTTCTAGTTCATATTTGACCCCCTTATTCTGACCCACGCTCATTAATTGCGGCTCGGGTCAGAGAATAGAGAAATAACGACTCGGTACACTGGGTGATCAGTAGCCACCCCCAGTGGGTTCGTTTCACAGAACAAGTTTTTTGTCCAGTTGATTGCAGTTGGCGGGGACTTTTGCCACGATGTCCACCGAGATCTGCGATGACGGCGCTTGTACTAATCATTTTTACTATGAGATGCTTGCAAGGAAATGGCTGGTGCAGTGATCTAGCCGGCGGTGGCCCTAAAGAGGCTACAGCAGCACGCTCCATCGATGGCACGTTGCAGTATCATCAGACCGTAATATCAATTTTCCACGTCATCGATCTTTTTTCTAACTCTGTTTCGTATATTCCCGTGCGATTCTCAAATGAAACAGCCCCAACAGAACGTCAGCCTCATTTTTTTTAAATATGTAACAGACAAAATTTTGTCTTGATCACAAAATTTTCGGGAGCAGGATTTGACGATTTCCAGCTGCACGTCATCATTGTCGAGGTGGTCGGCCTGCTTATATAAATGATTGGACTGTATCACGACGTGGACGTTGTCTTAAAGGAGTGACTATTACATGTACTTGTACCCTACTTTGGATTTGCAAGCCGACGGGTTATCCCCAAAAAAACGAAATTGGGAGGAGGTGGGGGAAGCCGACTCGCTCGGCAGCTCGGATCCATGCCTGTGGTTTAAAATCCGTGTGCGAAGCACGCGGGCTTAAACCCAGGACCAAGCATGGCTAGTAATGCCCAGGAAGGTCTGGGTTTGGGTTTTGAAGGGTGATAGAATGCACGCAAACGCCTCCACTTTTGGGAGATTTGCAGTCTCATGACACACATTCCTCACCTTGTGGTACAGTACTGCACCCCGTTTTCGCGGGGGTGGACCATATAGGATTTGCAAATAAATCAGAATTTAGCTTACAAACAATTTGTTCATTTCGATTCAGGATCATCACATCCGGAAGTTTATCAAAGGTCCAAGGGCGAGAAAACGGGGTGCAGTACTGTAATACATTGTAGTCTATGCCTTGTTTAAAACTACTTGTTTTAAGACCTGCTGGGAGGAGGTTCTAAAAATGCAGCAGTGCTGTCCACATCATCATAGCTGCACATGCTTACTCTCGTCATCATTGTTGAGTGGGCCTGTCATTGTATGATTGTTAACCGACCTGAACGTGATCACTGATGACACGTAAACACTGTTTAATACAGAAGTCCCCCTGAATAAGCGTAGTTTGTACTTCATATACCCCTTTATATCGGGTAATGTCGATTGCGGAAACATAATACAAATCACAAAGCCTGGAGAATTTCCTATGCAAATTAATCAGACGACCGACCCCCCACGATTATTATGGGGGTCTTCATTGTTTACGTGTCATCAGTGATCACGTTAGGGTACATACCGGTAGACCTCTTTGTAAGGCACCTTTGCAAAGAACTAGCGTAGGACAGTACAGTATTCTGCGTGAATAGCGAGCGGGTCATGAACGCATAAACTACCACAAAGAATAATACCACCCTATCAGCACGACAAGAAGGAGATGTGCAAAGGTATTGAGCTAAGATTGAACAAAAATTCCAGTACATTTCAACATTTGAAATTGGCGCGCCTTTGGCGCTTGCACATATGTAATACATACATACTCCTCCGGCCCGTTTCAAAATGATGATTGGTTTTTTTATTGATCGCACATAACTGAGTAATCTACTTCAATTGGATAAAAAGAGACTTTGCTTTTGCATGGCTGCGGGCCACTAACATTATGGTTGGCCTAGAGTAAAGTCAACCCCGCATTTTGGGTTTTAGCACGATGCCCAGAACACCTGGAAAACAAGACATTACGCCTGAAACTCGTCTCATTGTGGTTGTTTTCCTTGCTGAACGGAGCGTAAATGGTATATTGCTCCGTGGAGCAGTTTGTGCAGCTATGGAGGCTTTTGATATGTGTCGCAACAGCGTCAAGAAGATCTGGAAGTCGCGCCAAAAGGTTGGATTTATATCCGCCCAGAAGCGAGTGCAACCTAAGCGCGGAAGGCGCCTGTCGGTGCAAGAAGTTATCGAGATCGTCCAAGGGGTGCCGCTTTGCCAGAGGCAAACCCAGCGAGCACTGGCGGCTGCATCTGGTAAACCACGCACTACGCTACAGCGGTATCTTGCTGATGGGACTCTACGTCGCGCATTTTCTCATGTTAAACCTACTCTGACTGATGCTCACAAGACAAAACGACTACAATGGGTTTTATTGCATGTCGAGATGGCATTAGGTACTGTAAAATCTCGAAAAATAGTATTACTTAACCTTTTTAATTGTTATAGTTATTAGTTATCTTGTTTAAATTGTTTTGCCTCATGCGCCCGAATGTACCGCATGCATCACATGTACGATACTGTGCATGTAGATGAAAAGTGGTTTAACCTCTACAAAGGGGCCACAAGATATTACCTGACAGCCAATGAGCAGCTGCCTTATCGATCCTGTGCAAACAAGAGATACATAGGTAAAATCATGCTCTTAGCTGCTGTCGCACGTCCTCGCTACGACTTTCACAAGAAACAGTACTTAGATGGTAAGATTGGCATTTGGCCTATTGTTAAAAAGGTCGAGGCGGTTCGTAGCTCCGTTAATTGTCCTAAAGGTACGCTAATTACGAAGAGTGTGTCTATGACACGAGCTCTTTACCGCGAACTACTTGTTGAAAAAGTATTTCCAGCAATTCGATCCAAACTGCCAGGTATTTTTTTCAAGTGTTATTTTTTATTGTTGTAACTAAAAAAAAAAATTGTTCTTAGTTCGCAGAGGCTCGACCGTGGTCGTCCAGCAGGACAACGCAGGGCCTCATGTTTTAGAAGGTGATGCTCAACTAGAACATGCTGGAATGGTTGATGGCTGGAAGATAAAGATGCACTCCCAGCCGCCTCAGTCACCCGACCCAAATGTACTTGATTTGGGATACTTCTCGTCGGTTCAAGCTCTACAGTATCGGAAAGCTGCCTACGACTCTGACAGCCTTATTACGGCGGTTGAGGAAGCTTTCGACGAGCTCAGGTGGCAAACACTTGACAAGTGTTTTATCACTTTGCAGAAAGTGATGGAGTCTATAATGATTAGGGGATGGGGGCAACGATTTAAAGCTTCCGCGCGTTAGTAAACATATTGGACGTAATGCGCGAATGCCAATGTCGGCTGTAGTTGACACCAATGCGGTTACGAAAGGATATAGTCAGCTGTATGCGTAAATTTGAAGTTAATTGAAGCTTTTGTTGCTCGTAATTATCATTATAATTTTTAGGCAATCACTGATTGGTCAATATAAATAGTTGGTTTACACAAATGCTCTCGACTTTCCGAATAACCTCGCCCCAAACACATCTAATTCGCGGTGCTTCCAGTAAGCCCCTGCGTCTGAAACTGCGTCCAACTGTTGTTAATTGCCCGGTTTAGCCGCTCTAAAAGTATGGTGTAATATCGCTAATTTTTGACTGAATTGCGACAAAAAAAAACTAATGCCTTTCCAAACGCGGCGGTTTTGATCGCAGCGTGCACGCGCATATTTACCATTCTTACAACCTAAAAAATATGTTCCTGTGCGTCGTACTTCGGGCTATGACGTGGTGTGCCATGTGTCTACCAGCTAGCTCTTGTTAAAGATTTTTTTTGCCCAAAACTGAAATCATCATTTTGAAGTGGGCCGGAGAAGTACTATGCGCATGTAGTTTAACGTACCTTCACATCCCGCCGTTACTAAGCTACCAAATCCGCCATACCCCGCGATCCTACGAAGTGGCTACGCCTTACCTGGGCCGAGAAGGAGGTCACTCTCTCGTACTATGTCCTACAAGGCAATTGCTGAATGGGCCGTAAACGAGTTCTGTCTCCCAATCACTCCCGGCAAAGCCACCATGTGTTGTATTTTCAAGTCGTCAGCTACACTACTGAAGCAACCAGTGGAGAAGGCTACTCTATAATAAAAAAAAAAAAAAAATGGTGCATGCATTAGAGCGCTTTGGAGAAGGACCCACCGAGCCTTTTAAAGTGGATTTACTTACTGCATTGATGAGGTGCGAGGGTGCGTGGTCGAAGGTGAGCGCGACAATCATTCGCTTTGTTAACTTATATCAATACAGACTGGTTTTCGCTCCAAACTGCTTTGAGCAATGTACTACAGACTGGCATATATATCGAGCGTTCGCTATTCACGCAGAATGCTGTACTCACGCGTCTTACTCGCCACTATTATACGCAGACCTCTTGAGACTAGCCAATCTGCCACCGGTACATCTTTTTAAGACTAAAAATGAAGTCTTGACTATGATAAATACAATGCTATTCTTTGCCTGAGGAATCGCTAAAATTCGTGATCTTTTAACGCCACTCCTCCAGATAGAGACTTACAGAGACCGGGGTGCGAACAAACACCTTTTGGAGTAAAACAAAAGAAGATAGGGTGCCAGCAAAATCAAAACGGCTTCAGCAAACAAATCATTTCGCTTTGGGGCGCCAGCAAAAGATTTGCGGGCTCCGGCAAAACAGCACTAACCAAAAGATGTGTACGCAACGAAGCCGGACTCAACTTCGAAGTACAGTACTGTACCTCGTTTTCGCGGGGGTGGACCATATAGGATTTGCAAATTAATCACATTTTACCTTACAAACTTTAGTTCATGGGGATTCGGAATCATCACGTCCAAAAGTTTATCAAAGGTCCAACGGCGCGAAAACGGGGTGCAGTACTGTACTACATGTATTAACCCCCCTGTTACCGAAGTCGTAAGTTACGACGTAGTCCAATTTTTAAGTTATAACCTACGGCTTAATTGTTCTCTCAAACAGGAACTGGCTTAAAAACCGCGACCCAATACTGAAATCAAGTTTGTTTTTGGTGCGAAAGGATATAAGACGGGAGAGGTTTTAGCTGTGCACACAAAGACTGTCCCAGGGGAAGGGATATATTGCGTCTTTCCAACTGTCAGCAAATGATTTGTCCCCAGAAGAGAAGAGGGAGAATTTTCAGCCATTCAAGATTTTACTGCGTCAGTCACAAGTGAGATGCCCGTCCGAGCCGGTAAAAGAGCAAAACCTGCTCCGTAAGCGTCGGCACCCGCGCTGGATGCACGTCTTGTAGACTTCTGCCACCTGTGGCGCCAGCTCAAGGCCGCAGGATGGACATCAAAGCGCCCCACCGGTCTGTCTACCATGTGGACATACTCCAAACCATCAAGCGGCGCTTCCAAAGAAGGCGAGAGCGTTTTCTATGGTACGTTTCGCAGTTGATGTGTGAAGACTGTCGTGATCGGAGCCTTCCAACGGCTGCTATCTGAGACGGAGCCGGACCCAGATTTTGGAGATGAGTCGGTGGAGGAGCCAAAGGACGATCGAGAATGTGATGGTCCACTCGTGCCGCGAGATCCATCTGATGTAAACTTGATGAAGCCTGGGGACCGCCGAGAGGAGTACGAAAGCTTGAGTTCGGACTCCGACTATGGTCTACGGTCTGTTTTCGGACGAAGACTACGTGGAGCATGTTCGTCCTCAACAAGATGACGACGGGTCTTCTGATGATGAGGGGCCACCAATCATGGATGCAGCCTTTATCGAGTCACTGGGTGGCACCTTGTCCCTCAATCAAATGGACAAGAATGCGCTTCGGAGCCTAACGTGGGGTGCAACGTCGTCGGTTTTCGAGGAGGAGACGTCGCGTTTTCGCGGTTTGGTACAGGAGACCGCCCATTCGATCCCAGTACTACGAGCTAAGAAGGACTCACCTCTTGACTTGATGTTCTATTTCCTACCAAAGAGTGTATGGAAGCGGATCACAACTGAGACAAACCGCGTCAAGAGGCAGACTGTGGATAAACTAGCGCGTTTTGAGCAATCCAGGACTCCCAGAACGGAGAACATGCAAACGCTACGAGGACTTTGGCGACGGATTCGTAGGGAGTACCGATACACGCCGCGCGAGATACTGTGCGTGGTTGGACTTCTTGTTGCTCACATGTTGAACCCCACGCGAAGTTTTTCCCAACACTGGGCAATGCGTGACGATGGCGCTCTCACAGCAGGGGATTTTGGCAAGTTCATGAGTCGGAACCGCTGCACTTCGGCCCTCCGCGATCTCCACTTTTCGAACAATAAAAACCCAAATCGCCAAGACAAGCAGTGGAAGATTCGAGATGTTGTTGATGTACTGCAGGAGAGATTTTTGAGTGCGTGGACGCCACCAAATACCATCTCCTTCGACGAAGGCGTATTACCAGATACGTACAGACGCAACACGACTAGAATGTTTATGCCAGATAAGCCGCATCGCTGCGACACCAAGATGTTTATGACTTATGATTCTGCAACTGCATACTGCCACAGGTGCGTTTTTATTGGTTGAAAATTCAAGTCGTAAATTACGGTTTTAACAGTTTTGAGTGTGCTCGGAATGGCGTATCTTTCAGGTGTGAGATCTACGTCGGCAAACGCCAAGCCAAGAAGTCGGATGAGGAGTCATTTGATCACAAGACAGGTGCTACAGCGGTCATTCGGAACCTGAATATAGTTCTTGTCGGTCATGACCGAGGATTTCGCGTTGTGGTCATTGACCGTTTCTATTCGTCCGTCGCTCTAGTGTTGCAGCTTCTCTCAATGTCTGTGTATGTGATCGAGACGATCGTGATAAATCGACTTGGCTTCGACCGTGAAGTCGTAGCGAGCCGCAGGACGCGACCCCGGTGGATTGAGCGCGGATCGTTCAAGTTCTCAAGATCGGAAGCGGTTCCCACCATGGTCGCGTGCCTCTGGTGGGACCACAAGCCAATGCACTACCTTGCGACGGTGTGTCCATGGCCGAGGACCGTATTCAGCGGAACCTGAAAGGGCTGGGAAAGTCTACGATTAAGTGCCCAAGACTGGTGACGGACTATCAGCGCTGGATGGGAGGGGTTGACGTGCATGACCAGCTCCATCTCCAGTCCTCCTCCATCCAGCTCTCCTTTAGATTTCGGAAGTAATATAAGAGTCTTTTCCTCGGTCTGCTCGATCTTGCGCTCGTCAACGCGTACCTCACGCACAAGGAGGCGAGCCGCCTCGCTGGCGAGACCCCTGTAAAGCGCTACGAGTGGCTGACCATGCTCCACAAGCAGTTCTTACAGCTCAAGGACGAAGACTTTCATACTGCCCCCACTCCGTCATCATTAGCACGCAAGCGACGGCGCCCATCTTCTGGTCACACACTCGTTCAGTTTGACGACTGGGTGACTGTGAAAGGCGGCGTCTAAAAGAGACGCCAGCGGGCGTGCAAGGTCTGCTCGCTATATCGTGGTGAGCTGAAGAAGTCGTTCCAGACGACATACTACTGTCCAGGCTGTTCTAAAGGCGATGCCAAGTTTTACCTGTGTAGTAAGGCACGCAGAGGTGGCAACAGGACGTGCTTTCAAGTGTGGCACGAAGCCTTTGCGTGCGGAGACGAGATCCCAGCACACTTTGGCAAGCGAGTCGTGCGCCGCGCTCCCAAAACCGTCGGCGTCCGCAAGAAGACTCGTCGTGAGATTCTCTGCGAAGACAAAAAGGGTGCTGACGAGGAGGCCGAACCGTGAATGCGAAGGAGCGCCAGACGATGAGGATAACTAAGGATACTGTTGTTTGTTTATGAATATATATAATATTGTTGCCTTTTCTTGATTTCTGTCGTTAACCGCCAAAAAATGGATTTGTCGTTGCGACCAATAATGAAAATGATAGCTGTTTTCGTCGGCAACGGCAAATCTATTTTTTGCCGTTGTCGACGAAAAGTATATTTTTATGTGAGGACCCTCCCAGCTGGACTACAGCTCCAGCCTGGAGGGCCCTATTAAGTTTCCCCCTGACGATGAGTGTGTTCATTGCTTCATAAGTGTGACGTCCTTTACCATATGCTCTGTGTCTGCTCCTCTTTTTGCATGTCAGTCATCGAAAAGCCCTGCTCTATGTGTGCATTTGCTTGCGTTTTCCCGTTTTAATTTTTATGTTCACTCTTACAAAGTCGTAATGTTTGGCCTTTGAGTCTGTCACTGACCAGATACTGTTTTTTTTCTGCGATTACAACACTCTGGTACTTCATTCTTTCGTTTGCTCGCGTCGATCAATTCCACAATGGTACGCAGGACATCCCATCGGCGGCACACCAGCACAGTCTTTGTACAATCGCTGCCTGCTTCCTTCCAAAACTATCGCCAGAAGTACAGGCACACGTATAGCCCACAGCTATCGCTGTCCTTCTCGATGGGGTCGTCACCGACGTGACTCGGTAGGTCTGTGGTAGACGACTCGTTTTTACTAGTTATTCCGCGAGCTCTGTGAGCAAATTTTGATTCGCGCGCTCATGCTATCGTAGCATTATACAGTTTCTGTAGCTCCGTTAACCATGAGACATACCAAGTGACTTCCATTGATGTCAAACGGCAACAACGTTAATTGCTTGCAAATTGCTGCCACTTCACTCAGCGTCTTGGGTGGTATACGCATTCCTTTTTTGGGAGTCTTGGGGACTGGTGATTTCAACGCCAGCAAAAATATCGCTGTGTTATAGCCATCGACATCATGGAGGGCCTTTCTAAGGGCTGAAATGGGGTTGTCGCTGTCAAGTCTTACGAACCCCCACTGAGTGATTTGGCGTCTCTTTCGAAATCGTTTGAAGTTTGATACTAGACGTACCAGAACAAATCTTCATCTGTGTCGTGGCGAGTACCTACCCCTTTAATATTCCGTACCGACTACCCTAATTTCTCATTCACGAAGACCTACGAATGATCGAGATGCAAATACCGTTAGGATAAGTGATGGATCTGGGTACGCCAATGGATAATAGTAGCGAGTGTTATATTTTTTTGGTGTATGGGATTGGAGACTTTACACACCGACAACTGATTAATATGCAATACGTGTGGAGTCTCGTGCATGTGTGCAAGGAATGAAGTGCTATTCCTGGCTTATCGGCATAGTGGACGACAAAATCGCGCATGAAGCACCTGTAGCTAAAAGATTGATTGATGCTTTGGCCATTACAGCGGCTTCCTGGATTTGGAGACGGTATGGATATACAGTGGATCCATCGCTATTGTGTACGTAGTAAGTGTTAGTCCTGAGAGTCCTGAATTCTGCAGCTTCCACGACATCATCGCCTTTCAACGCACCTCGCAGTTTCGATCCTTGATTGTATTTACCAGATTTGCTGCGCTGTACTGCCTCTGCAGATTTGCTTTTGCGCGGTCGTCCCACTCGTGTTCTTGGATTGAATGGCTTCACTTTAAGTTTTGTTGCTTTTTTCTGGTGTGTTACAGTAACATGCACCTTATCTGACGTGTTTCAAAACATGGGATACCATGGAGGAAACATAACAAATCAAGAAAATTCCAAACGGACCTGCTTGTCATGTGAGTGCAGTCGATCAGCAGTATTTCTGGAAACGCTTGTACGGCTTCCGGTGCTGGAAGCGAAAAGTAACTACCGCAGTGTACCCGCTAACATCTTCGTCCACAGCTTCCACATTCCCAAGTGCCTCGAGCTCAAACATCGTCAGCAGTTTCCGCTACAAGATCAGCATCACTCAAGCTGCCCCTACAAAACACAATGCAAGTGAGTTCATATCCTAAAACGTACGGACAGCCATAAAAACTATCCTAAAGGTGTAACCTTACGTACCAGAGCTCTTGATCCTGGCTCTAAGATTATGCACGTCTTTTAGCTGGGCGTATTGAGGTACTTGGTCTCGAACGTAGTCGTAGATTCTGCTTGTCTTACTACCACTCGCTACCATCAACTCCACATCGTTCATGATCCGTGAATCACTGGGTAGCTGACGCTCAGACGGGTATGCTCTGTAGCCTTTTTGGAGAGGAAATGGTTGTGCGCAAAAAAAACTGCTTGATTTCGATTCGGCACTCTTCATCATTGCGCTGAACATACTGAGGTCTAAAACGTAGCGGACACCCAACGCCTTCCAAATTGTGCCGTGATCTGTGTCCTTTTGAGCGAACCCGCTCTTTCCTTCCGTGCGTACAAAAATACACCCTCTGGTACGGATCCATATTGTCTGGTACAAGGGGCAGCCAGAGGGTTTTTGTCATCATATTGACAATGTTTCGATTCCGCAGCAGAATACCAGAAACAAAATGTGACAGTGCTGGTAATTTAGGAGACTTAAAACACCTCTTCAGATATTTGTCCAACTCCTTCCGATTATTGTGATATTTACGAACAGTCTCCACATAGTAAAGCTCTTCGTCACACTCTGCATGATCCCTCTTGCAACTGCCGCTGGAAGCCACCTCACTGATCCTTTCGTCCTCACTATCCATGGGGCTGCTGGGCTCGCTCATGGCGTCTCTCGAATGGTGAGAGTGGACACCTACTCGTCCAAGATTCCTCCGTTGTCGTTACCACGCGCTGGGGTCTCTTCCTTCAACTCGTCCGTGCTCTGGGCATTGGGGACACCGTCCAATGCCGCTTCATTTGTCATGGAACAACAAATAGCAGAACTTCTTTTGTCCACATCAAACATGTCATCCCTGCTGCTACTGGTGTTCGCCTGGATACATAACGCTCGCAGGATCCCGCAGTTTTCTTGGTCCGGGCCATAGCAGCGGACCGATGGAAAAACATCATCAAAAAATGTCGGAATATACAAAGTGAACATGTTAGAGAATCAATCAAATGAACAAAGAAAACGGGGTCTCTTAAATACATGCTGTGGCTTGATGACAGCTCGTTACGAGCTCGGAAGCTAAACGAGTTACTCCTTAGCGATTGTGGGTTCTTTTAAGATAAACGTAACAGCAGAATGTGAGCACGTTGCCGAAACGGATCACGGCATGAATGCGCAGTATCGCACCTGGTCTTGAGTCACCCCAGCGCAGTCTTCGTGCTGTCTTGCGGAGTGATTTGTTGTCCTCGCAATATCTTTCGGGGAATTAAATCAAACATGTACAGCACATAATGCAATGTGACAAAACGTAGATGATAAAGCAAAGCGAGGGGCGTTTTAGCGAACATTATTACCACGTCTTGGGTTGGCGATGTGTAATGCGATTGCTGTCTTGTACAAGGCTTTCTACTTGTCTGAGACGGTTGTGGTTATTCCTGAAGCTGATACGAAGCACAACATCACACGAGTTAGAGAGCTTCTGGTGCGGTAGCGAAAGGAGAGATAGTACCTGTGGTTGCACTAAGGGAGAGGGTGAGGGGAGCGCACACTAGCGGTCCAGTGGTCGGAGATGCCCCACATGGCGAGGACTCGGACAGGGCAAGCTTGCGGGTCATGAGATGCGGGGCACAAACTTTGAGTGCATGACAATCAGTCACTTAAGTAAGGTATTTTCAATTACAAACATGGTCAACCAGGGTTTAAAACATGTTACCCCCTCCTCCCCCTCCCCAGCGCGAGGGATTCTGGTTGCGCCTATCTACCGAAACCCCATACGCGATAGCGTTTATCCCCATGATGGGAATCTATACTAAAATCAAAATGAAAGCAATCGTATATCAGCCAAAGCCGGCACCTTCCCCTCCCCCTTCACTGTATGATTTTCGTATCGTGTATTCATCCCACAAACAAGTATTACGGATACACGTAAGCAGCTTTAACGTGTTTGTCGTATACAAAAAAATCACAGACCTGTCTTTAGCTGTTTGAAAAATTCAAAACTCGAAGACACATGGTGTCCGGCTGCAAAAAAAACATGAATTCAAAGTAAGTCGACGTAACAGATACTGATATACTAATCAGAGTCTGTACGATGGCGCTTGTGACTGTCGCTGCTTCCAGCCTCCTCACTTTCCACGGCGACGTGGAGTCATCTCCAACAGGTCTTGCTGGTTGGTGCGCATCAAAGCCTCCCCGGTCTTTATCGTCGGCCTTTGGAGCCAAGATGTCGCTCTTTTCATGTTTGTACTAGATTGTTAATCAAGTTTCCGCGTCACCCTGACTTATGTGTTTGATCTTTTTTCACAGGAACACATGGGCTGCATTGGCGTTCTTGGAAGCCGTTTTTGGTTTTCAGACGCCACAATAGAAGCTTGTATCTCCCCCGTGGTGATTAGGCACTGAATAGACCTTACATGCGCGCTGGCGGCGCTTCCTAGTCCTCCGTATTTTCTTTGCGTCATTAATTCGTCTGTATGGGGGGGTCAGTTGGGCTGTTGCGTCGGTGTCGGTTGGAGTCCGCGGTTCTGCAGCATAAACGCCCAATCTACAGCTTGAAGCTGTATTAGTTCAAGATGGGGGCGTTTTAAAACTTCGACGTGGGGCGCCTTTGGTTATCCGCCCGCGGAGCGTCGGTTGCTGTACAGGATGTAGAATTTATGATGACCAGGTCGATGAGACCCAGAATCAGGGATCTGAAGTACTTTTTGTAGCAGCTTGACAGCTGCAGCGAGTGTATTTACAAATCAAGTTGTTAATAAACGATGAAATTAGTCATGCTAACTTGTACATGCACGATAAGAAAATGTACCTTGGAGGCGAAGCAGGTCGTGTACATCGACGCCGCCCATATAGGTCTGATAGTCTTTCACCACTCTTGGCGCCATCATTTCGGCTTCGTGTGATGTCAGTGGATCCCGACGCGCGATTCTGTCTTTCTGAGTGCTTCCCTTAGTTGCTTTAATGCACAGACCTTGATTGCTGTACCAGCGAATCGCATTCAGGGCCGGAATATCAACAGAGCTGGCAACTTCAAAGCTACCCCTCTCAATATTTTTCGGTCGCTTGTTTGAAGCACGTGTCCCGTTTTTCAGTTTCGGTGGCAAAATACCTTCGCAGAGGCCTTGCTTGTTCATCATTAACATGTCAATACCGTAAATCACTATCGTCAGTAATTGCATCGCAAGAACGACGTATAAAACGGGTCTGTCACGATCAACCGGGAGTGTGTCTTAGACAGCTTTTAAGTTTACTGCGGGAAACGCCAGATGTAAGACAGCTGTACACCCCCGGATGAGAAGTTAGGATCAGCATCAGTAATTCGAAATCCTCGCCACATGTTCGGTCCATCCGCAGTAAGACAACATAAAAAGGTATAAGACACGATAAGAGAGCTTAGAGCAAAACTAAGCGTTCCCAAGGGCACACGCTTCCTTACCGAATACAGTAAGCAGTCTTCAAACAACACAACATGAAGCGTTTTGTCCCCCATTTGTGCAGTTTGACCTTCATGTAAGCCCTCATGCGGTTTAATTTAGAACTCGATGGAAGCATAGATTCATCAAAGGTCATGATAGGAGAAGGTATGTAGCTGACTCGAAAATATTTTTTTTTGTAGGACGTCTATGACAGGACGGGCTTCCATGCGCGATCTGTAGCAGCTCGAGGATCTGCGTTGCTGTTAAAATGGTATGCATCTGCTAAATAAATGTTTTTAGAAATCATTTCAAATAGGCGTTCTCCTCGCAGGACTCGTACCAAGATGATCAGCCGAACTGGGAACTGGGCGCACGATCCCAACTGAAGGAGCTGTACAATACACGATATATATAGAAACATAAAGTGTATAGTGCATTCACGCTTTGCGCACCTCCCGCGTTGCACGCAGCGTTGCCACCTTCCACAACAGAACTGGATTTACGGACATCCGTAGTTGGCATAGTTTTACCACATTCATCAGTGATACTGGGATTAGGCCCGTCCGTACTTGCCGCAAGGTAGGAATCTTCCGCATGCGCACTGAAGTCAGGCGCTTCCGCACCTACTGCAGAGTCGCAACCATCCCCATTGGCACTGGCGCCAGGCACGCCCGTACTTGCCGCAGAGCCGCCTCCATCCGCGCCGGAACGGGACTCAGGGATGTCAGCACGATCTGAACCAGAACTGGAGTCAGATGCGACGGTGCCAGACGTATCGCGGTCACGCGTGGTAGCAGCTGTATAATACACGATATGATTATACTATTAGAGGTATGATACATGCAAACTCATCGCACATTCTGAACCACCCGTAGAGAGACTCGTAGATGCGTCACCATGCGCGAGAACACCGGATGCGGAAACGTCCGCAGCATCTGCGGATGCGCCACCCACCGCAACGGCAATCGGAGAAGGCGCGTTCTGCGCAGCTATGGCTTGAGAGTAGGATTCCCGGGCTTGTCGTTTCGCTACTGCGGCTACTTCTATGCATGTACATGTCTTGTAAGACACGCTAAAACAGCAGAGGATAATAGCAACAAGCTTACCAAGGTCATAGCGGTCCAGATACCGCATTAATGCATTTTTTTCCGACGAAGTTGTCCTCGTTCTCCACTCCCTTCTTCGTCTTACCCGGCTTGAGGTACGTACGATGCAAGGAGATATTAACTGGCTTCTATAAATCCCCTCTCCCTCACGCTTGAAATGCCATCATCTGCAGCAACGATCTGTTCTTCCAACTTGAGGGAGATTCTGAAATGAGAAAGAAATGTGTGGCGCGACAACACACCTCTAATGATCAATATGAGTTTAGGGTCCTGTACGCCAAACCTTTAGCATCTAATTTCCTCGAATACAAAAATCATGTATGTAAATCTTTGCACGGATAGGCGGGAAAAATGTGGATACATATTAACCCCTTTTGACCATTCAAAGACTAAGTAAAAAAAGCTTAGCGTGTCTGATACAGCTTAATGATTTTCTCTTAGCGTGTCTAACACAAGTCTCGCGCTGGGGGCTAAAACACATTGCAAGAATCTTGGGCTGTAGATTTACCGTTTATTATGTGTATAGAAACTGAAAAAAAAACACGCAGCAAAGTTTATTTTAAACACAATGTTGAACAAATTACGCTCACGTATCAGCTGTCCGGTTGGTCATGGTCATCCGAAACATAGTCCCAAGATGGGTATGGCTAACCGGCAATGTGCGTTTTTTTAGTCTAATACTTCGAAGATTATTTATGGATTTAGTAGTACAAACCCGCCCTACGATAGTTTATGAAACGCCAAAACGAACGCAGCACTTAGCCATAACTGAAATAGAGCCTCAATCCCTTCGGTGGGATGCTCCGAGATGAGCACTGCCGTAGTACAAGCAGATGGATGCAAGAAGCAATGCAACACTTCGCCCATTGTGCTTGTTCACGTACGATCGTTAGGTTATCTGGTATCTTTCAGAGACGGTCATTCCTGTGATAGAAATAAATTTTTTATTCGGGAAGTGGTTCCCAACGTCCTAACTTACGGCTTTACGAAATCGTACGTCGTAAGTTACGACGAAAATTTTTCGAGCAATAGAAAATGGCTCGGAAAAAGAAAACCAATACTTTAATGAAGTCATTTTTTTCTTGCCCAAAGAATAATCTGCTGGAGGTCACACGGGCAATTGCAGAAATCGGACAGGGCTAGGTAATGTGAAAGGCGTGGGGTCCGACTCGCAGCTGATGCATTCATCATTCCAGAATTTCCCCGATGGCGCGCATCAGATCCACTGGACTCCAGAAACCCGCCGTTACTCAACACGACGTCGACTTTTGACATCTCTGGAGGCAGCTACGAGAGGTGGATGGAGTTCCAGACGTCCCAAGGGCCTCGAGACCGACTGGACCTACATGAAGCCTGGTAGTTCGGCAGATGGCACGGTTGGAGTCGACTTCTTCGCTGGTGAGGCTGCCGTAGTGGCGCATGTCATTGAGGCTGGATTGTTGGTAACTGAGGTGAGCTGTTGATTTGCGATACTGAGTAGAATGTAAGACTAAGACTGATGATCGTTGCAGGATGAAGCGGCTGCAAACGATGAGAGCCACGAGAACCAGAGCCATAGTGAGGAAGAGGTTGGGGATCAATGTGAAGGGCAAGCCCGTGAAGATGCAGTGCAGGACGAGAGTTTGGTGCGGGCGTCCCAGATCAACACCAACGTGGAGCTCAGCCAACACACAATGGATGCATTGTTTGGATCCCCAGCACCGAGTGAAGTGGCGCTATCACAGGGAGCTGTAGCTCGTGCATTTGGCTTTCCGCAAGTTGGCCTTGAGGGAGATGTTTCCGAGCCGGATGTACTGGAAGGGGCAAGTCAATTGCAGCACTTGTCAGGCGCTTCGGAAGCTGAAAGTTTGGAGCCTAGATGTGCCTATAACCACGCAACTTCGCCCGCGACGCCAGTTCAAGCATGATGTAAACTTTATGGAGAAGAACGAGAGCCCAAGTGATTACGAGCAGCTGAGCTCGGGAGAAAGCGACGGTGATGCAATAGCAGACAATGATAATGATCCTCTGGAGCTCCGAGGAATAGATGAAGATGACGATGTCATCTCGGATACGGATGCACCTGAGCTGGACGAAGCATTCCTGGCCTCGCTAAGACTAGGAGACGATGAAGGACTAAGCCGAGAAGCCCTCGCAAGAAGAAAAGAAGCTCTCCGGGCAATGCGTTGGACGCCACCTTCATCGAACTTCGAATTCGCGAACGCATACCCGGGTCTTACCGGTGAAGAAGCACAACCAGTTGCTGACCTACGGAAGCTCTGCAATTCACCCCTCGAAACCTTCTTTTTCTTTGCACCGAAGTCTATGTGGGTCAACATTTGCGAAGAAACGAACCGTTACTGCTCGCAGCAGATCCTCCTCAGAGCCGAGCGGATGCGCGCGAAGCAGACCGAGCGACGAGGGACGCCAACGGAATCGGTGAAGCAAATACGACGTCGGCTCCGAATGAAGCCAGATTACGGAACGCACGAGCTTCTCCATGTGATGGGTCTGCTGGTAGCCCATATGCTGTGCCCTCCACAACGGCGATTTGCGCAGCACTGGTCCATGACAGAAGACGGTGCCGTTCCCGCCGGGACCTTCGGCAGATATATGGCACGGAATAGATGCCAAGACATTCTTCGAGACTTGCATTTCGTTGATAACGAAAGCGATCAGACTCGTGACAAGTTGAGGAAGCTTCGTCCGGTTGTCGAGAAGCTACAAGAGCGTTTCCTGGCCGGTTGGACGCTGCCTGCAGCTTTTTTCGTTCGACGAGGGTGTTCTGCCAGCGACCTCTCGACGAAACACCACCAGGATGTTCATGCCGGACAAGCCGCACAGATACGGCTCCAAAATGTTTATGACGTGTGACAGCAAGATGGCGTACTGCCACAGGTAAAACTATTTTTTACTGTTGAATTTTCAATGATGTAACTTACGACTTTAAGGCTGACCTCGTTCTGCTTTGTCGTAACTTTATAGATTCGAAACTTACGTTGGTAAAATGAAAGCTCGCGAAGATCAGGCCGACGCATTTGATCACAAGACGGGAGCTGCAGCAGTAATTCGCAGCCTCAAGGTCGTGCTCGCAAACGATCGCCAAGCCTTTCACGCAGTCACGATAGACCGATATTATTCATCAATCCCGTTAGCTATTGAGCTGCTATCGATGCACGTGTACGTCGTGGGGACGATAATGACTAGGCGACTCGGGTATGACCGCAACGTTATCGAGCGACGAAAGACCCGGCCAAGAAGTATCCCGCGGGGCTCGTTCACGTTTTCACGCTCGCTGACTGTGCCAAACTTGATCGCCTTCCACTGGTGGGATCGTAAACCGGTCCACTACCTGTGTACAGGGTCAGTGATGACAGCATCTATCATCAACCGCAACGTGAAAGGAGAAGGGCCAACGACGGTGGCGTGTCCGAGGGCAGTCAACGATTACCAAGAATGGATGGGCGGAGTGGACGTGCATGACTAACTCCGCCTCCAAGCCTTTTCGATCCAGACGTCGGGTTGTTTTGCAAAATATTACAAGAGCCTATTCTTAGGTCTCATTAATTTGGTCATGGTGAATTCCTACATCTCACACAAGGCTGCGTGTAAATTGGCGAACACACCGGCGATGAAGCGTGGTGAATGGTACGCTGTGCTCCACAGCCAGCTACTTCAGCTGAAAGAACATGATTTCGCAGGAGTGGCGGTCACACCGTCACCCGGAAGCAAGAAGCGCAGACGGAAACGCGTTAGTCATTCCCTAATCCAGTTCGACGCCTGGGTTACAGTATCGGGAGTCCAAAAACGGCGCCAGCGATCTTGCAAAGTATGCGCTTTGCTCCGCGGTGATCGAAAGAAGTCGTTTCAGACGACCTTCTACTGTGAGAACTGCTCCATAGACGACGCCAAGTGCTACCTATGTCCAAAAGCAAGACGTGAGTACAGAGGTACAATGAAGACTTGCTTCCAGATATGGCACGATGATTTTGAGTGCGGGTTCGCCATCCCACCTACGTTGGGCAAGCGCGTTGTCCTCCGGCGCCCTGGAAAGAAAACAGGTGTGCCTCCAACTATCTTCCGTACTTCCTTTTCTGTAATCCCCGAAGTTACGACTTAAAACTCCACTGTAGAAAACAAAGTTGTTAATCTTACGACTAAGCCTAAATTTCACCTGTACAAATCTATATACCTAGCCTCATGTGGATAGTCCACGACTTTACAAACGTCTTGATAAAGAATACGTCATAAGTTACGACGTTCGCTTAACGGTACGAATCCTGAGAACCAAGGGGTTATTATGTGTATAGAAACTGAAAAAAAAACACGCAGCAAAGTTTATTTTAAACACAATGTTGAACAAATTACGCTCACATATCAGCTGTCCGGTTGGTCATGGTCATCCGAAACATAGTCCCAAGATGGGTATGGCTAACCGGCAATGTGCGTTTTTTTAGTCTAATACTTCGAAGATTATTTATGGATTTAGTAGTACAAACCCGCCCTACGATAGTTTATGAAACGCCAAAACGAACGCAGCACTTAGCCATAACTGAAATAGAGCCTCAATCCCTTCGGTGGGATGCTCCGAGATGAGCACTGCCGTAGCACAAGCAGATGGATGCAAGAAGCAATGCAACACTTCGCCCATTGTGCTTGTTCACGTACGATCGTTAGGTTATCTGGTATCTTTCAGAGACGGTCATTCCTGTGACAGAAATAAGTTTTTTCTTCGGGAAGTTACAGCCTCTCCTTCTGAAAAAGGTCCACGTTCGCGGTATTACCTGTCCACCGGAATGATTAAGGAAGCGCTTTTTCGTCTAGGAGCTGCAACAACGTTTGCGGACTGACTCTTAGACATTCGCTCTGTTTATCAATTGAGGATTTGCGAATCATCACATGCTTCACGAATATCTCGTTTGAGTAGCGCTTCGAGACACAATCGCTTCATCATCGGCGAGACAATGGCTACCTCATCAGTGCCTCTTATTCTTACCACAACTCCCATATGGAGTAAGTGATCTGCATTCCTTGCCTTGACACTGTCCTTCCCCTCAAGCACCTGCTCAAGAATCCACCACTCAATGTCTTCCAGTTTGTTTAAATCTTGAAGAATACGATAATAGCTTCGGCTGTACTCTTTCAGGTACATGGAAAACAGCAATCCAGAGAACCACTCCTCCCATCCTTCGAGCTCAAGATGATATTTACCTTCATCAGCCGTGAATCGAACAAGCGATCCCAACACACCGGGGACCCCACCGGACAGGTCCATGATTCCCACCTGAAGTGAGGCTGTAAATGGATAACGCAGCTTCATCTCCATAAAGAAGTCACTCATCTGAGGGATTGAGAACTTTTCAGCTTTTATCATTTCTGAAACGTTGAAGGGGCTCGAGTCATCATCACCACGCAGCACCATGTGATGATTTAGCAACTCGTACTTTCCGACCCCAAGAAACCCCAGGAAGACGCTCGGCGATTGAAATTTCCACATCCGAAGAAGTCCCAGGAAGCTGGTTAACAAATCGGGGTTCTGGAACAGACGATCCATTTCATCCACGATCAGACACAACTTCTTTTTCTCGCGACCAGCGTACGTTGTAACTAACATTAACAGCGAAGTGGAATCATGACACTCGCTTTCCACGTCGACCATTTTCCCTAAGCAACTCCAGAACCTGACGGCGTTACTTGCGTTTTCTTTAGAAACTTCGAAATACACGAATGTGATGCTCGGATGTCCGCAAAACAACATTTCAATGCCGCGAGCAATCGTGCTTTTCCCGAATTGACGAGGGCCATATAGCATATAGATTGGACGATCATTTCCTGAAAAGCCATGTCGAATTCGTTTAAAAGCCTCGATAGTGTCCAAAGGAACGGAGAAGTCGTCTTCCCTCAGTGGTCCAGTGGATGTAATGTATTTCGGGATCTTCTGTTTCTTGGATAAAGGCTCATCCTGCTTGGAGTCGTTCATCTCCGTAGATCGTTGACCCAGCGCACAAGGCCGGTTTTTCTTCACCTTTACCAAAATGTGAATTTGATTAGAAGAAGGTTGACCCATTCTGTTCTCCGTAAATAACCAGTTCTTTAAAGTCTTCGTCGCCTCTACAGCTTTCCCACTAGTCACGTCCAGAATCGAGTTAGGAATTCTCCCACTTCCGAGTTCCTCTGAGACCTCGCTCTCAGCTTCCAACCACTTTCCGTCACTCGTCTTGGCCACGAAAAGCTGCACCTCCCACTCGTCAACGTCCTTCAAGCTCTTTGGGTGTGCATCTAGAATCGCCTTCTTTAACTTGCCCACTGAGGCGCCCTCGTCCAGTTTCACCATGAACGTACTGTCCGCCTCTCCAACGATCACACAAAAAAACACCAGCATCTTATGGCAGAATCGTAAATGATTTCTTAAACCAAAATTTATTGTAAAGTTGATAACTTTTTCAAAATTGATTTGTATCGACAGGTATCATCGATTTTATTGGAAGCTTACAATTTGACATTGGCCTATTTTGAATGCAGTAAGAATTTGTTGGATGTTTATCGGAATCGACCCGAGACTATCGTCACAAGACAAAGAACGTATATATGTACGGAAAACCCATTGTGTGTGCACTAAAATGATGGCACGGCCATCATTTCGATCTTTCGTCCCCAAGCGGCTTGCCTCGTATTACGGCGAAATAGCGATTATCGAATTTTGGTATTAAAATGTGCAAAGGAAAAACGTTATGAATCCGACAAATGCTGCGCATTGCAGCTCCCCATTCACGATCGTAGTCCTAACAAGCCGGAAAAAATAGCTGCAGTGCTCGGTAGCTGTGGACATAGAGGAATACATCCTATCCTTCACAGTGTTGCCAATGAGGGCGATCCATCAAATCGTTTTCTGTATGCCGAGTCAATTCATTTTTTGTCGTAATTTATTTCTTCTTCTTGTATAGCAACCAAATGCTAGCTGTGAAGCTCTCGCTGCATCGGGGTCCAGCTGTGTGGGCGCTGGAGCAAAGCGCTCATATTATCTCCAGATTTCTTGGTCCTTCAGGCTGTTTGCCATTTGACGAAGCCTGTTACTTTGGGTCGATTGACATACTCGACTGGATTTGGAGCGTGAGTCCCAGTTCTGCTGCCGAGAGGACCAGCAATTGGTCACTTGTAAACTTCCTTCGTTCGGATCTGCATTACCATCGCTGGCAGTTTGCCAGCTCGCTAATTGCCGCTGCTTCTCGAGGCGACTTGTCCGTTGTGAAGTGGCTGTTTGATCATTTTTCGAATTGCACAGTCCCTATCGACCTGGTTGATTGCGTTAAAGATTAAGGGCATCTCGTTGTGCTGCAATATTTGTGGCAGCATAGAGAAACAAACCAAACTGAACGACATCACACGAAGTGCACTGTAAAATTTACGAATAGTGGAAATGATATTGAGTGGGGATATGAAGTAATGCAGAAAAGCTGTCGAGAATGGCCAGATACGGCAGTGTCTGGATGGTCTTGGTGACGCCGATCGGATCTCCGCTCTTCGGTATGCGCTGGAAATTGGTGACTTGGAGCTTGCACAATCATTAGTCCCCCCAGACCAGTGCATGTTAGGCTTTGCAACAGGTAGTTCACACGTGAAAGATCTCGAACTATTACTGGATGGTGGGTATATGGCACGAGACAATGAGCTTGCTGCGTCAGCTCTACTAACATTGGCTACTCAAGGTCCTTTGGAGCTCATTCAACAGATTGTGCTACTGCATTCCCCACTGCCAGAACGCCAAGATATCTGGTTAGACAGGTGGCGTATCGCGTTGAGCAATGCATGTGCGCGTGGGGACTTTCCGATCCTTCAGTGGTTTGCTAAGCACCCGCTGGGGGGGTGAAGCATACGAAATGATATCACAAGAAGATGTTTCCCTCCTTAAGATTGCTGCCGAACACGACCATGCTCTCGTGATACAGTTTCTTTACGAACAAGGTTGGACTGATGGATACGAAGTCGCTATGACGAAAGCTGTCAAGAAGAATAACTTGGCTTCAGTGAAATGGCTACTTCGACATTTTTGGCTAGAAGGACGCGTGTACAAAACTCCAGCCTGGGTAGTATCTCGACTGATCAGCGATGGACACTTGAAGATGCTACGTTATTTGCATGATTTGGACCCAATGATTTTGAATCGAGCGAGGGAAACTATTCACAAGCCAAACCGTGAACATGACATTGATTGGTATCGCGAAGATAATGCAACATACTGGGCTGCGAGAAGTGGCAATTTGGAGACACTCAAGTGGGTCCAAGCCAATGTCAAACAGAAAGTCTCCGCCGAATCCCTAAATACCGCTGCACAGCATGGACATCTGGAAGTGCTAAAATGGCTTCATACCCATTACCCAAAAACGCACACCAAAAGTGCACTGATTTGGGCCGCAAAAAATAATCATCTCGAAGTCGTGCAATGGCTGCACTCAAATTGGGCGGAGGAGTGCGATAAAGAAGTGATGCGCCAGGCAGCAAACCATGGCAGCTTTGCCACTGCTAAGTGGCTGTACGCAAATTGCCCTGAGTCACGTACACCGCTCGCAATTGACAAAGCTATTGAATATTGCCATATCGACATCGTGTGCTGGTTGCAATCGCGCTTTCCTGATTTTAAAATCGGAAGCAGCAATCGGAGGAAGTACCCACCGATATGTAGCTTCTCGTCATCTTTTTTCGAAGCACTACTCTATCTTCACACTCAGCATAAATACGTGTTTACATCAAAGTTTCAAAAAAAGCTTCGAGCGCATCTGTCATGTTTTTCATGTTGGAATCTTAAACAAGTATCAAATTGGTTGGATGAAAACTACCCTGCTAACGCCTAGCTGGTGGAATCAATACTTCCATTTTATTTGAAATTACAGAAGCTAAATACTTTGCTTGCCTCGAAAATACCTGAAATCTATCTGCTACTTGAAGTAGAACATTGCTGACTGTCCGTACGTACCTTTCTTTAACATGCCAGTCTCTCGTACGGTGAGAAGTAAGGTTGTGCTGGCGTACTATTCTGCGTCTCTTGCGTAAACTTGAAAGCGGTTCGTGTTGGCGGTGGCGAAGGGGGGTTGGAAACTTTTGACTGCGGGTGATCATGAGGTGTCGTAGGCTGACTCCGAGTCGGAAACGTTCGCCGGTGAGCCTGATCCCCCAGATCGGGTTGTATTCGCTACATTAGGCACCTTCTCGATCGTCTTGGAGGCTTGGTGCCAATTCTCGGTGATCTTGACGTCCGCATGATGACATTTGTTGGTGGCAGATACTATCGATATGACCTATATTTTATCATATTGTGAGACCCAGCGACTTCCTGTTTTTGAAAACATGTAAGCTGATTTTAACATTCCGGTTAAAAAGAACGTTTAACTTTGGGCCATCATTAGGTCATTTCCGTCAAACTTGCCCTTGGAGTTTTGGCCACGGTTTATTTTAGCACACCTCCACTGATTCTTGTGGTGTCTGTCTTCGTCTTCTGTCACACAAGAAACTTCGTCAACAGGCAGACAAGCATTCTATGAGTGTTGGTCACGATAATCAGATTGAATTAAAAGTGAACTCCTCTTACATCTTATAGCCTTTTATTAATAATGACAAATCTCTGTCTCTACATTGTTTTTGCTTCCTGTATTATTAGATACCCTGTAGAAAAAGGAGTTTTGCCGTTTCGCGAAGCACGCTCGAGCAGTTGCGTCTCGCTCTCGCACTTGCCAACATGGCAACACTTGCGGACGTCGGGCTGGTGGCCTTGCGCCGCCAGATACACGCCGAATACGCCTCCCCAGTTCCCCTTGAGAGACTCGAGCGCCTACCCGACGAGGTGGAGGAGGGCAACGTCGAGTATAAGCAGCAGCTGCTGGAGCCGTCACCCGACCGTCTACGCCAACTGACAACACAGATGCATTGGCGTCTTAACGAAGGCAGAGGTATCGCCTTCTACGAGGTCGGTGTAAAGGATAATGGAGAGGTGCTAGGCCTCGCAGAGGACGTCATGCTGCGCTCCCTGGGGACACTAGCGCGGTAAGGGAGTGTGTACTCATCTTTACATGGCTACAAACCGTTGAAGTAGCCAATGTAGCCATATACTAATACTTGCCTATTACGGACATTAGCATGTGCCGTGTGGTTAATGCAGAGATGTCGCTGTCAAGATTCCGTGCGGGACGTGATGCTAGCCACAAAGCAGTCAGGATCCAGGTCACGAGGGTGCTGCAACACAACGCCACTAAGAGACTTCGAGTATCCTTGATCGGAGATTTTGAGAGTGGCAAGTCAACGCTGGTGGGGGTACTGACACGCGGATGTCTGGACGACGGAGCTGGTCTAGCCAGGATGCAGGTGTGTCGCCATCGTCACGAGCTTGAAAATGGGTGCACTTCTAGTGTCAGCGAGCACACGATCGCTGTGGCTTGCAGATGGACACTTCCGTTGTACTGAGGAGCTCCCCACTTGCAACTTTGGCGACAATGACGAAGATACAGAGACGGAAAAGCCCAGAAAACAACAGGAAAGCTTTATCACTCTGAGTGACCTAGCAGGACACAAGAAATACCTGAAGAGTACAGCGTCAGGACTGGCAGGACAGTTCCCAGACTATGCCATGCTTGTGGTCGACGCTGTCCGTGGCGTCCGAGATATGACACGTGAACATCTCAAAATTGCTACTGCACTAAACGTAGCCATCTTCGTGGTAGTAACCAAGACGGATCTCGTGACGGACGAGCGGATACAGCAGTGTCTCGTCGAGGTCGCAGACCTCCTGAAGGCGTTTTGTTCTTGTCAACGACTTCTTTCGGCGCCAACAAACATGGATACATTACAGGACGACCTCCTGAAACTTAGTACAGTACCGGTTTTCCAGATCTCGAACGTAGACGGCATTGGTCTGGACGTGTTGCAAGCGTATCTGGCTATGCTGGAGCCGAAGCGCTTGTGGGCTACTAAAGCCAAGACGCCAGCGGAATTCCAGGTTACTCAAGCGTACGATATTGAAGATGCAGGCACCATTGTGACTGGACTTGTCCATGCTGGCACGCTGTGTGTGGGGGAGCAGATGCTACTCGGACCTGATGCTGATGGTCAGTTTTGCGAGGTATCAGTCGAGAGCATTGAAGTGCAACACAAGGCAGCACAAAGCCTAAGCGCTGGTGAGACTGGAGCTGTGCTGATTCGCTTTCTGGCCACCGCTCCGCCTCTCCATCGTCTCAGAAAAGGCACCATGCTCGTCCATCCGAGTGTTCGACGATGGCTACACGTCAATTTGACGCCGAGTTGCACTTCTTACCGGATGCACGCGCATTTCGCGAGAACTTCGAGGGCCGTAATTCATACAGGTCAAGTACGACAAATGGCCAAGATCGTGCGACTGACCAGCTCCAGTCCAACCAAACTGCAAGCCTGCTACTACAATGTGCCGCTTCGAGTTCATGTACTGGCCGGAATATATCCGTCCAGACTTGCCACTAGTGCTACGTGAAGGGAAAACGCAAGC
>JAANHX010000205.1:0-280765 GCA_011320135.1 Phytophthora betacei | reverse complement strand
CGACGAACTTCTTGGCGATGAGGCGAGGATTGAACATCTTTTTGACGGTGGATCGGAGAGAACTCGTGGTTGCTGGTTGGCTACTTGAGCACAGGAAGGTGAATTGAGGAATGACCAGCACGAGGCGAAGAGATTTCAGTCGCGATAACGACAGTTGATGAGACTAAAGTGTTATTTTGTCTGGATTGGCTGAAACAAATCCTTACCTCTATTTGGTTTGTAGAAAAGATTGATTACGGGAGTGATTGATGCGTCTTTATTAAATGACTTGCAATTTGTAGGTGAACAAAAACAAGTTTCTTTTGCCACGTCACGCATTTTGGTGGTACGCGCAATCAACTAGCGAGACGGTCAAGCGGAAAATCCACCACCGGCACCGACCGGCAGGTCTCCGCTTGGGTTTTCTCATAGATTGCGTTGGTGAAGAAGAACACGTGGACAAGTGAGCCATGCTATCGTAAGCTATGCTTGTTGTCTGTCTCTGTGTTTGTTTGTAGGCCCAACATAGACATCTCCGGCGGTCTCATCAACTGTCACTGAAATCTCTTCGCCTCGTGCTGGTCATTCCTCAATTCACCTTCCTGTGCTCAAGTAGCCAACCAGCAACCACGAGTTCTCTCCGATCCACCGTCAAAAAGATGTTCAATCCTCGCCTCATCGCCAAGAAGTTCGTCGCTCGCGAACAAGGTGAGGGTGCCGGCGCGCGGGTGCACCGATCCATCGGCACCACTCGGCTGCGCAACCTCGACCCGTTCCTCATGCTGGACGAGTTCAACGTGGGTCTCCCCGGTGGCTTCCCGGACCATCCGCACAGAGGTTTCGAGACCGTCACGTACGTTTTGCCCACGTCCAAGGGCCACATGTGCCACGAAGACTTTCTAGGCAACAAGGGCGAGCTGCGTCCCGGAGACCTGCAGTGGATGACCCCAGGAAAGGGAATCATGCACGCTGAGATGCCCAAGAGCGAGGTGCCGGCACACGGACTGCAGCTCTGGATCAACCTGCCCAGTAAGAGTCGCATGGTGGAGCCTAAATACCAGGAGATCAGTCGAGACACCGTCCCGCACGCCTTCAACGACGACAAGAGCATCGAGGCCATCGTCTTTGCCGGGGAAGTCTTCGGGAAGCGTGGTCCCATTGAGACTGTAGCTCCAGTCACCTACGTGCACTTTATGTTGCGAAAAGGAGCCAAGCTCGAGTACCCGATCCCCGAGAGTCACCACGTCTTCGTGTACGCGGTGTCCGGCACGGGCAAGTGCGTGGAGCACTCGATCGAGCCTCACGAAGCCATCGTGCTCGAGATGAAGGGTGACGGTGTGCTGTTGCAGGCAGACGACAACGAAAGCCTCGAGGTGATTGTCATGACGGGGCAGCCACTGGAAGAGTCGGTGGTGCAGTACGGACCCTTCGTCATGAGCACAGAGGACGAGATCCGTCAGACTTTTGAAGATTTCCAACTGGCTAAAAACGGATTCGAGAACGCGCACTCGTGGGCCTCGGAGATCGGCAACCGCCGTCGTTAAACCCACAAGAGGACAGTAGGAGTCGGCAAGAATGATGTCAAGACTTTCGCGGTGATGATGCTTGCCATCCCTTTGATCTATACTGTATGCTAGGATAATCGATCAGCGCTAGGCTATCGAAAAACAATGAATAAGAAATTCGAAGACACACTGATCTTGTCATTTCCGTCAAGCGTTTTGAAAAAAACTATTTACTAGCGACGTTTTTGGTTTTTAGGCTCCCACGAACGCGCGTTTTCAAATCCATTCTTTGCTTGTTGGAAATCCTCAAAAGTTTGTTTAATTTCTTCGATTGAGTTCATCACGAATGGACCATGCTGAACAACAGGTTCATTGAGAGGTTCGCCAGTCATCACGATCACCTCCAGCTTGTCCTTCTCGGCTGCCGTCAGTACCACACCATCTCCGTCCTTCTCCATCACGATCGCCTCGTGTGGCTGGATGGAAGCTCCAACACATTGGCCCCTACCACTGATAGCGTACACGAGCGCGTTGTGCGTTGACGGAATCGGGTACTCGAGCTTGGCTCCTGCGGCCAACATAAAGTGTACGTACGTAACAGGTACCTCCGTTTCAATGAGACCTCGCTGACCGAACACTTCGCCGGCAAAGACAAGAGCCTCAACACTCTTGTCGTCGTTGAAAGCATGCGGTACCGACTCACGCGGGACGTCTTGGTAGCGGGGCTGGATCATTTTACAGTGCTTAGGAAGGTTGACCCATAGCTGGAGACCGGCCGGGTCGTGACTCTTTGGCATTTCCGAGTGCATAATCCCTCGTCCAGCCGTCATCCACTGCAGATCACCAGGTCGCAGTTCGCCTTCATTGCCCAAAAAATCTTCGTATTGAATGTAGCCCTTAGACGTGGGGAGCATGTAGGACACGGTCTCAAATCCACGATGTGGGTGCGCCGGAAAGCCGTCGGGAAGTCCAACGCTCGCTTCGTCCAGCATGAGGAATGGGTCGAGACTGCGCAGTTGAGCTGAACCGATGGAGCGATAGACGCGAGCACCGGCACCTTCGCTTTGTTCGCGAGCTACGAATTGCTTGGCGATTTGACGAGGCTTGAACATGGTAGTTGGAACTTGGGGAGTGTGGATGGTTGCAGCGAACACGGAGAAAAGTAGAATGACCCAAGGAAACCCAGACATCTTGCTTGTTTGATTAGCTTATCAGTGAAGAAGATGACGAGCGGTTTAAACAAGTTCGCACGATTGCGGCCGCGCTGTTGTACGCAATCCCAAGACAAAAACATACGAACGGACTTTATGACATGAAGTTTGTGTTATATTTATCCAGTCGAGTCATTTTTCCTGTCGCTATGTACTTTTATACTTATAAAGTATGGCAAATATAAAAAGGAAAAAAAATGTTTACAGCAAAAAATTGGTTATTTTTTATTTTTTTAGAAGTGTACGGATTACTAGCGATGGCGGCGACGTGGTGCAATGGTGGATCTCCATCCGTGTGCGTCTTCGAATCCATTGGTGCGAAGATCGAAGTCTCTAAGCGTGTTGTGAATGTCTTCTTTTGAAGACATAACAAAGGGTCCATATTGATGCACCGGCTCGTTCAAAGGTTCTCCTGTTATCACCACCACTTCAAGGTTTTCATCTTCCGCTGCCGTTAGCAACACGCCGTCTCCTTCCTTCTCCATCGCAATGGCTTCATGAGCTACAACGTGTGTATTATCACATTTACCGCTCCCCGATAAGCCGTACACAAACACATTGTGATTGGTTGAAATAGAATACTCCATCCTCGCTCCTGGTTTCAACAGAAAATGTACGTACGTCACTGGAGCTTCTGTGTCGACTGGTCCCTTGTAGCCGAACACTTGTCCAGCGAACACAATGGCCTCGATGCTTTTATCAGCATTAAAAGCATGCGGTACGGACTCGCGACTGATTTCTTGGTATCGTGGCGTGATCATCTTCCTCTCTTTCGGCAGGTTCACCCAGAGCTGCAAACCGTGAGCTGGCTCCGTACTGGAGGGCATCTCTGCGTGCATGATGCCTCTGCCGGGCGTCATCCATTGCAAGTCTCCGGGTCGTAATTCCCCTTTATTCTCCATGAAATCCTCATGGCGCATGCCTCCTTTCGACGTTGGGAACACGTACGTGACTGTCTCGAAGCCGCGATGTGGGTGATCCGGGAACCCTCCCGGAAGCCCCACGTGGAACTCGTCTAGAATTAAGAACGGATCAAAGTTGTACAGAACGGGAGACCCGATCGAGCGACGTATGTGCGCTCCAGCACCATCGTTTGTCTCGATTGCTTGGAAGCGCTTGGCTACTTGACGAGAGTTGAACGCGGACATTTGTGGTAGATGAGGGCAAATCGGAAAATGTGGTGCATTGAAGTGTTGACGACGATTTTTGATTACGCCCAATCAGACACAATATTGTGTGTCATTGAAGATATGCAATTTGATTGGAAGAAACGAATTTTCTCCAATTATATGGTCGCAGATTAGAAGTGACTTCGTAATCATAGTGTTTATTACAACGTAGTAGCTTGCAAAAAAACAAATAACCGCTTTATTTTCTCTGTGACGTGTGAGAAACTGCATCATGGCTACAGCCTGACATAAAACCACTGTTCCGTCCGGACAACGTCTTCCTCGTCGAAGTCGTTAAGTTCACTAGCGATAGACGCCGCACTCCTGCTGCTGCTGCATTCTGTATCCGTAAATGACTACCCGCGATGCTTATCGCCTAGAGCGAAGCCATCCCCGGCGGCGTCATAGTCTTCAAACGCTTCTGCGGCTCTACAGAGTCGGCACTCGCTCGAAGGAACATCTGAAAGTGGATCCACGACGGTCTGGATGCTGACGGACAGCATGCAGACGTCGTAGTTTGGGGTAAAATACTCGCTCGTATAACCCATGGCGTCCTCTGCGACCTCGTCGTCGGACTCGGAGACGACGGGTAGCTGGGTGAAGCTGTCGTCTGGGTCGCTGAAGTCTCCATCGTATTCCCCGTCGCTATTGCTGTCTTCGTTTTCGATGTATGAGGGCAATTCTTCAATGCACTTGTGGCCGTTACCGTCCAGAATTCGATTTAGTAACCAACAAGCCGTCGCCATCGCGCCTGCTGTGCCTGCGGCCACAATTGCTTTCGTAATCGCTCGCGTCGCTCGAGATTGCATAGTGAGGTCTGTGTGGTCGTGCTTCTTTTTCACTATGGATGGCTTGCCTGTCATCAACGCGATCGACTGCACGGTCATGGCGACGGATGGTCCCAGTTAAGTATGCGGATAGATCCCGCCGCTGCTGCCAGACATTCCGTGAACTGCCTCGCAATGATGCCAGGTATTCGATTACATCGAAGCATTTCTGATAAATCCGGACGTATTAGGAAAGGCTCCAAAATAATTATTGTGTGCAAAATAATGCATATTTTCAAACGGATAATGTATTTTTGTCTGCTTTTGCTTTTTTCCTTGAGGAATTTATTTTACCATCTTTTTTAGAGAATCAAAAGCCGTTTGCGCTGCTGCGCAATTTATTTTGGCTCTAGATTTAGAGCCATTGACAACTTTTAATTTCTTGCCAATACTGTAATTCAAAATAATTGGTTCTTTCTTAAAGAAAGCTTTTAGGAAGCGCTGGTATTAAAAAAGAAATAGACAGTCGAATGACGGTAAGCTTAAGAAATGTTGGGTTCATAAATTCTATCCATGCAGGTTTATAACTGGGTCTACGGATCCTACCTTCAGATCCATACTAGCTGTAGAGAGCTCCTATGCTGCTCGTCCTCCTCATCGTCCGTTGTGTCACTCACCGGCTCCATTTCGTCGTAGTCTGAAGAGGCCACCGACTGGCGTAGTTCCATCGATTTGTGTTCTCGCACTTCAACAAATTTGCGGTAATTCTTCTTGTCTTCGTAGTAGAAATACAGATTCATTCGATCAGATTGCCAGCCCTGCAGATTCAGCTTGTACGCGAGTCGTTCGCCACCTTCCAGTAGACGCTGCTCCACACCCGTTCTGTCCAGTTCTAGAAAGAGACACAATGAAACCAACACTTTGCACACGCGGTCCGCCCCATACGGGGCCTGGTAAGAACGGAAGTGGCGGATGCGGTAGTTTGCACGCAGTATTGCGAGTATCGTACGCATCATTGCATCCAACGCCTGTGTCCTCTGTGCGAATACGTGCTTGGACTGGTGGTTGAACAGTGTCCGTCTGGGAAACTCGATGCTGCCTAACACAGCGAATAGTGACCAGAACGGACACGATCCTAGAGCGCAACAGCACGCCCGTACGTTCTTGCAGTCGGTGAGGCACAGTAGCTCTCTGTATAGCGTACGACACTCACTGTAGGTGCGTGGAACTTCATGCACCACTGGTACTTTGTGTCTATTAAGTGTCGCGGGGCGATCCAAGTCCTGTCGACGAGTAATCTGTCCGTCGTGGTGGCTGCGATTTCTTGGTTGAATAGCAAAGACATACTCGGGCGACGATGAGCACTCACCGCGCGGGTTCACTCGTGCTACCTGCACGTCGATCTCGCGTAGCAGCGCAGTCTTCATACTAGTAATTCTGAAGTGGTTTCGTACCAATGGTCGGCTAAAATGGGAAGTGGTCATCCAGATCCTGCGATATTTAATGAAGGGATCAGTTACTGACACATGTAATTGCTCTCAACCGTGTGAGGAATGGCCACGGCTACGCTGTCGTTCCAAAGCAGATGGACTCCAATGATAGACCCCAACTCACCGAGAAATTCTTCGGCGTTGATGTGTGTCAAGTCAGAAATGCCCCCTGCTCTCCGCCTCGACACAACCCTTCTGGTGTGTAACGGCGAAATTACAGTTCTTGATGAAAAATTGGTTTGCAGGTAAGGAGCACAATGAGAAGGTACCGGTTTCCCCCTGTCCTAAGCGAACGGCCTGTGCGCAGCTTGTTGTAGGTTTTGGGTTGCTACACAAAATTAGTTGCTAAAACTTAAGATTTAGGTAAATTCACTGATACTTAAGTTGTTTATTTTAGCCAATAAAAAAGTGGACACGGCGGAATTCGAACCCGCGTCCAGTATTCTCGTGATCAAACCAACTGCCACATCCAGCAGCTAACCGGAATAGTTTGTTGAGCATCCGAGGTGACGGTCCCGGCCTACTTCAACGACTCGCAGCGTCAGGCGACTAAATATGCTGGAGCTATTGCTGGTTTGAACGTGCTGCGTATCATTAATGAGCCGACGGCTGCTGCGATTGCCTATGGGCTCGACAAGAAAGGAGGCGAGCACAACGTGCTGATCTTCGATCTCGGAGGCGGCACGTTCGACGTCTCACTGCTAACTATTGAAGACGGGATCTTCGAGGTCAAGGCGACGGCGGGTGACACGCACTTGGGCGGTGAGGACTTCGACAACCGTCTGGTCGAGTTCTTCGTGACCGAGTTCAAGCGTAAGCACCGCAAGGATATGACGTCGAACCAGCGAGCTCTGCGTCGTCTTCGTACGGCGTGCGAACGCGCCAAGCGGACGCTGTCCACTTCGGCGCAGGCGTACATCGAGATTGACTCGCTGTTTGACGGCGTGGACTTCAACTCGACCATCACGCGCGCGCGGTTCGAAGACTTGTGCAGCGATTATTTCCGCAAGACCATGGATCCTGTTGCGCAGGTTTTACGAGACTCTAAACTGTCCAAGAACCAGGTGAACGAGATCGTCCTGGTCGGAGGCTCGACGCGCCCGAAGGTGCAGCAGTTGCTGAAGGATTTCTTCAACGGGAAGGAGCTGTTCAAGTCCATCAACCCGGACGAAGCCGTCGCGTGCGGCGCCACCGTGCAGGCTGCGATTCTGAGTGGCAACGAGTCGTCTTCGAAGCTGCAGGACCTGTTGCTACTGGACGTCGCGCCGTTGTCGCTGGGCCTGGAGACAGCCGGTGGCGTCATGACTAAGCTCATTCCACGCAACACAACGGTGCCGTCGAAAAAGACGCAGTCGTTCTCGACGTACGCCGACAACCAGTCCGGCGTGTTGATTCAGGTGTTCGAGGGCGACCGGACTATGACGCGTGACAACCATCATCTGGCTTGTATCTGCGCTGCCTGCTTTTTCCACTTCGATATCTGTTTTTGCTTGCGCTTTCTGTCTGAGCTAGATAAGGGCGGAAAGAAGTGAGCTATTGCTTCACTCACAGTATGCTTAGATTCCAGATATTGTAGTATGGTACGCTTGTGAGCATAGTCTACAGCAATACGAGTAAACCTCTTTGGCCTTCTGCCAGTTCCAGGTGTGTTCGGCATGTGACAAAGTCAAATGTGTGGCAGGAACAGTCTCATAATTAACTGGTTGTGAGAGTATTTTTAGCTGCGGACATAATTCTTAAATGAAGAAATGTGATTGGCTAAAATAAAAATTCGCTTAGGACAAAACTTCGCTTAGGACAGGGGGAAGGCGGTAAAGAGAAAAGGTTTAAGGTAAACAGGATAGACACGCAACAACGCGGAATGATCAAGTTGGCGTCACCAGCGCCAATACCCCCGCTTTTCCAATTACATGGTATCATTAATAAGAAAGGCGAAAGACACGGTTGTCGAATAAATACGATCCTAAACGAGTTCTAAATGTCAAACTTTATCCTGCAAGTCAAATACTTTTACTGGTAGTACCGGTGCGATATTAAGCTGTTGTCCTAAACCGTAGACCGCGCTTTAAGGACAAATAGAACTAGGACTCGTTTAGCATTATCTTCTTCCGGCTTTACGTTCGGGGTAATATAATAGGATAGGTAAGCGCTCTATAATAATCAATCGTAGACAACGATTGTCGAGTCCGTTCAGCAAATACACCATCAATAAAACCTCGAAGCTTCTAGGCAGTGAAAGACGAAGCGTTCTTGTTGTCTCTACCATCGTCTGGAGTGCATCACCAGGAGATCAACACTTTGGTACATAATACAAGTCGCGGCACGCACAATAGCTACCCTTTGAGGACGATTCCTACACCAAGTTCAAAATACAGCGAACAGTCAGCGACACCACTTGATTTGAAGGTCTCTGTGGCCTCGACTGGCGCGGCTGTATCAGGTCTCATATCGGTCATCCTCAACGAATGCAGTCGCAGCAATGAAAATCATTTTTTCAAAGTGCGTCCGCTGCCTCTTCGTGGTCCCACGCACCGCCTCCATAACACGTCATTAGCGGGCTCCGAGCCACACACACCATAGCGAACCCAAAATTCGGCCCCATCCGTTCGGCCTCGTGGACATATCGCCAGCACGGAGCCCGTCTGTGTGTAAATCACTTTCGAAGTTGTCCTTGCCATTTGGCGCATCACACAGTGTTGTCTGAGGGCGTACTTCATGCCGCATTCCGGTACTTCCCGTCAAGGGCACATAGCTGCTACCTTCACTTCCTCATAGTCACCAGCATGACCATCTCCACACGTATCCGTGGCGAGCTCTTCGCCACGACCAAGCTAAGCGTCGACATTGAGCCTGCGAGTCCGCAACTCATTCGGCTACCGCTCACACGACCACCAGATGTGCCCAGCAGCAAGAAGAAACCCCAGAAGAAACCCAAAAAATTGACAAAGCCCACGAAGTACAAAGTGAACAATGAATTGGAAGATCGACAAACGCCGCACCGTCACGGTTTGCCCTGGACGACCGACGAGCACGATCGCTTCTTACAGGGATTAGAGCGCTACCCGTCCGGCCCCTGGAAAGCTATCGCGGCCTTTGTGGGCACCCGCACGCCGCGCCAGACCATGACGCATGCACAGAAGTACCGTCAGAAGATCCAGCGTCGTCGTCGAGGACTCTTGACCTCTTCACGGCAGCCCGTGCCCGTGACGTCGGAGCTGTACGGAGGACTCATGATCACTACTAACGCTACAGACTGCGATGAAGTGGTCAGAACATCGCCAACGTCGCTGGACGCAGCACTAAAATCGACTGATCAGCAAATATCTCCACTTGAGAGTAACTGGTTCGATAAGGTGGAAGTGAGTGAGCTGGACGCCGCCTTCCGAGCTTTTCTCGAGGCTTACGACGCTACCTCATTCACTATGGAGGACGACATGACCGCTAGTACTATCAGTTCGCTTAGCTTCGACTGCAACGTCTCCATGGACGACAGCGCTTCCATCGTGCTGTAAAATGGCTACATCGTTCTTGCTTGTCAATTAGCTGTAAAATTTAGTAAAGTCATTGGTTGAAATTAACTAAAACTTGCACTTCATTGGTTAGTAATCGAAATATAGCGTTAGTATCTTACTTTCCTTCCGCTGACTATTTAAGCCAGAACGCGTTCGATACTTCCATGATCGCGTCGCAGTCGACCGTGTGTCGACTACTGAAGGCGCGCCGCGCAGAAGTGGCGACTGTGTCGATCTCCGTGCGACCTACGACCATCTTCGATAATCAGGACGTGACGGCACCGTACACGCAATACATTTTTAAACTCCGGAGTGCCACAAACTCTAAAGAGGGGTGGAAGCTTCGTAAACGGTACTCGGACTTCCGTGCGCTTCATCGAAAGCTGCGAGGGACAAAGAGCGAATGGCAAGTGAGTTGTGGCAATCAGGGCGAATCTTTCGCGCTGGTGCTTACGATACTGCAACAAGCGGCAGGTCCAGCGTTCCCTCGGAAGCACATTCGGTGTGATACCATTGCAATTATTCAAGAGAGACGACACAAACTTATGGAGTATTTGGGAGCACTTTTAGCGGCATATGTAGAGCTGGACGTGCTGCTGTGTGCACCAGGAGCGTTGAAAGGCGATTTCCTCGAGGAAATTGTATGTGTTAACGCGGTTTTCGTCGAGATTGAGCGGTTCTTGGAGATCCCACCGGAGCGCAAGGCCATTGAGGCCAAGTTGACCCGAGCAGTAAAGGCATTGAACGATGTGAAACAGAATTCGAATAGTGACGTTAAGACGTCACAGTGCTGTATTTGTTTGGGGGGAAATAACGTCCGTGGGTCTGATGAGGAGACGGAGAAGAGGATGGCACAGCTACCGTGTGCTCATGTTTTCCATGAGGACTGCATCATCCACTGGCTTCAGTGTGGATCTACATGTCCAATGTGTCGTTGCACTGTTGGAAAGGTGGCAAGTCGGCGAGTGGCGGTGGCGCTCGAGTAGTTGCATTTTTTGTTAATTGGTTTAGTTGCTTCGAATAATTTGAATAATACGACCTGGAATTTATTACGAAGCGTGGCATTTGTGTCTGCACTTACGTGTGACAGGCAGCCAAACTTCGTCGGAAGGTGGAATTGGATATCTCGGAAAGCCGATTTCGGCGCTCGTTATGCGCCAATGGTGAGTGATGGTGGACTTATTAGGCATTCCGTCTAGGAAATGTAATGAAAAGACGTATAGAGTGCCGGGGCTGGATTCGTCCTAAAGATATGGCCATCACAGTAATTTTTTTGCGTTGAATGGCTAAATGAAGCCAATGGGCATTTCTACTGTCAGTATCCATTGTTAATCGTTCTATCGTACTGCAATCTGCAAAAGAGAGGCAAGTTGGATTGAATAGTATAAAATCCCTGCGATAAAAAACATTACTTGCTCTTCGTGAAATCCTTTTACAAGATTTACACAGAAGTTGATACAAACTTTGAGTTTTCCGAGACCTGAAAATCTGGATATTTAATGAAAATCCAACTTCGACTTCCAGACTTACCGAAAAGAGTCAACAATAATCCATGCTGAGCAGCGATGCTTAATGCCTTGGTCATTTGACGCGTTGACCTCTGCGACTTGACGAGGGGATCTTAAGTCTACAAGCAAGATCTCGTCAGGATGCCGTCGACCACTTTTGAAATCGTCAAGAGGTGAATAAAACATCAAATAGCTCCCCCCCTACATCGCTGCAACAGGAACAGCTCTACTTTGACACAGGGCCATATAAATGACCATCACACAAAGCGTCCAGCAGGAGTTCCTGGACGACGAGACCAAGGATCTCATCTGTATTCCATGCATCTCAAACTCGCTTCAGCAGCATCCTTCGACTCCAGCACTGTTGCTACAGGCGCCAACACGAACAGCCGAATCGACGAAAGGAGAACGCTGGACAGAAGACGAGCACGAGCGATTCCTACTCGGCATGGAGCTTTTCAAAGAGGGGCCCTGGAAAAAGATCGCAAACGTTGTCGGCACCCGCGATGCTCGACAGATTATGAGCCATGCACAGAAATATCGCCAGAAGATCAAGCGACGCAAGTTGCGGCTGCCGGCAACGGAACCACCACGTTGTGATGACTCTCGTGCTACCTCCACTATCAGAAAGTTGCGAACGACGAGGCCAGTTGAGACCGTAACAACAGCAACAGGTGTAGCGGATCGAGTGGTGGAGAGGTCAAGATCGTGCGATGTATCACCGAGTGTCCAGTCGCCACGGGAAGCGCTGGATGACGCGCCACGTGTGATAAGTGGAAGCGAGCGAAGTCTTGCGGAGAGCAGCGCTGTAGACAGTGCGGACGGCAACACTCAGGGCTCAATAACCGAGGCAGACACTAGCGCGGATACTAGGATGAACCAGCAACTCGACGCGACAGAGCCGCTTGACATCGTCTCGGTGGTCCACAATAGCTGGCTCGGGCCAGATGAGCTGTGGGATTTCCTCGATGGCCGTCCGATCGCTGTGCCTGATGTGGTCGGTGAGCAGATACATGAAGCAGGAAACCATTTGTGAGTTTAAGAGGCGTGGCGACGAGTTACAGCAGCTCGAAACGCAGAAACTTTCTCGTCGTTAGCCAATGCGTGTTCACACGTGGATCGGCCGTGAAGGTAGTAGAGTAGAGTCCAATAATGAGTTACAAGTGTCCGTAGTCATCAAATCTCGAAGCAGTTGGCGTTGCTAGCACGTGCAAGTAATACAAAAAGACTTAGCTCAGTGAGTATTGTTCACCGTGGCGTGCGATTCTGTTGACAATGCAACAAACGAGTAGATCCGATCAAGTATGGGGTCGGTCGCTCACATTCGAGCTCAGTAAGCATGTGTTGATCGTCACCGCGCCGAACAGATAGCCAGAGCTGAATAGTTCAGCCTTAGGCACTTGTGGTGCTGCAGTAGTGCTGAAAGGATGAACATTTTCAAGGGATTTGCAAAAGTCACTTGAAGAGCGTCGATCTTGGAGGGACGCTGAAAACCCAGAAGCCAGAAAGCTGGATCGACTAAAGATTCGCATCCGTCGAAAGTCACAAACACACGATAACTACGTGGCGCTCTCTGCACTAGCACAAGTAGCAACATTGCTGTTACAGTGGCAACGACAACTTCGGCCGAACCGCCGTGAGTCACCAGCAAAAGTGTGCTGTTGCTGTAGCACCAGCTGCCTGCTGATCCGTCCAGCTTTAAAAAAACACTGGGTCGAAAGATACATTGTATTGCAGCCGTTATCGTTGCAGGGCCGACCTCTACAGGCGCCAGTGTTGCACCGCTGGCCCCAACTGGCCCTCCGCGGAAGAAATTCACCGCGATAAGACACTCGACGCGTCCCATGTCGGCGGCCGCAGTCCGGTGGAGCAACGCTGGATTCTGTTTCAATAGCTTCACAACACGTAGCGATGGCTGGTTGTCTTCAAATAGCCGATGGCTTTGGCTGTCCACCGTGGAGAGCTCAGAGTTGATTATTCCTTCTGTAACTTGTCGGAACCTTCACTTCACAATTCCGTTGAGCTATCTTGTCTAAGTATATTTCGTCAAGTGCGTTGGCCTTCAGTTAGACTTTTCTCAACTTGTTGCAGATCTGACCAACACTACATGGAGCGCATTTCAGGCATAGGATCACCAAGGCAATGAATAGCTGCTAACATAACATGCTTGGTAAACGCCATGAAGAGAAAGCTAGACAGTAGCTAGTCCCGAACTCTTCCACGTTTTACATCGAATGTACTTAAATAGGGTTATGCCGTTGAAAATATCTGAGGATGGATTTTCTGTAGGGGAAACCATGGAAGGTCGTTTTCCGACTGCTCGACTTCCCCATCTGTGTGGCTAGAGAGCACGTAGACTACATGTAAGGCCCATCTCACCTTACGCAAAAAAACACAATACATGTAGCCTGCAACACTTTGTCGTGGGGCAAACAAACTGCAACTCTTACCTCATTCTCAAATCTGCGGCTCCCGAGTCAAACGCAACCTACAGCTCATTTTGCCAATGGCCATCACCGCCGACGTCAAGAGCCAATTGTTCAAGCCTAGCTCCAATGCAGGCAGTGGCAGCGAGCTCATCCGGCTACCGTCGGATACGCCGCCTTCGCCCTCCAGCTCGTCAGACGGAGAGAAAATGTCGCCTTCCAACACCAATGGCCGCGCATGGACGGCAGAGGAGCACAACCGCTTCCTCGAAGGTCTCGAGCTGTTCCCTTCGGGGCCGTGGAAGGAGATCGCAGCACATGTGGGTACCCGCACCACCCGTCAGACCATGACCCACGCTCAGAAATACCGCGAGAAGATCGCTCGTCGAAAGCGCGGCCTGCGTTCGTCGGTCATAGAAGCGCGCTCGTTGAAGCGTCGACGTGACCAGAAGAAACGCAACGCGGCAGCGTCACCCTGTTCAGTGGCGGACCCGCAAATGACCTTAATCCCTACACAGTCGGCAAGAAGAGGCGTGGATCCCATGGACTTCCACGGGTGCTTCATGCCTGGGCCAGTGAGCCAGTGCCAATTCTACGGCATGGCTCCAGTCCCTCAAGCAGAGTTCGCCAACTTTGCGGCCATGCTGAGCGATTTTGACCCGCTGCCTATGTCCGAGGAGGAAATCGACTTTATCCTTGAGGCTGCAATGGTGCAAACTCCAGTAGTACAGACACACACCGGGTTCGTCCTCTGACGAGATTTTTTTTCAAGATTCAACAGTAAAAAACAAGCAACTACATGAACCAAGACCAAGAACCAACAAGGATTAACACTCCTAAGCCCCCATTCGCCACGCACATGCATGCTACCGCAGCTACGCCATTGCATGTCAATTTGGAGGCACACTTCGTAGGGATAGTTAGAACTTAGTACGCCCCATGGACACTGCGCAGAATAGAAACATGGTCTATCATTTATTCCCGTTTTCCTGCAATCTGGCCACTTCAACGTCGCATCCAGATGCAAAATTGTCACGATTTTCCTACGACTTGCGGAACTCTTCCGGCAAATTTCTGTTGCGAGATGTGATTCATGAAAATATGATGTTGCAAATGTGACAAAATAAGAATCTAACGTGTAAAATCATTTGCAATTGAGTTGACAACTCCAATTTTCCTACATGTTTTGCAACCAGCTCTAATCCCAGTACTTGATGAGCCCGTCCCAACCGCACGAGACGACCTTGCTGGGCTCGAGTGGATGCCAAATGGCCCCCATAGTCGGACCGCGGTCGTGCGCATGCAGCTTCTTGAGCATCTTGGACGTTTTCCAGTCCCAGAACGCCAGTTTACCTTGGCCATCGCCCGACATGACGAATTGCCCATTCGGAGAGAACCCAATTTGGCACGCATATCCGGCATTCTGGTGACCCCTGAAAGTCTTTTTCCGGTTCATTTTGAACTTGTCACGTGCAGTGTACACGTCGATCTGGTTATTGAGCGATTGGCCGGCAAAGAAGCCACCGCTCGGATGCAGCGTCACAGCCGGCATCGCGTGCATACCCGGCTCGGAAATGTACTTAATCGGGACGGGAATACCCCACTCCCACACCAGCAACTTCTTGTCATCGGAGGTACTCACAAAGCGTTTGTTGTCGTCCACGAACGTCACACTGTTCACAGCCTTTAAGTGGTGGTTGTACTCCTGCACGATCTCGCCGGATCGAGTGTCAAATTGCACCACCATATTGTTCGAGTCGCCCACTACAAACTGCGTGTTGTCGAGCGGGTAGAACTTGACACAGTACGGGACCCGACGCGTTGTGAACGAGTGCACCGCTTGTCCCGTTTCTGTGTCCCATAGCTGGATAAACCGATCGAAGCTGCAACTCAAAAACTGTTTGCCATCACTGCTAAAATTTATACCACGAACAGCAGCTGAGTGGCCTTCGTATACACGTTGGCACTTGCGTTCGTTGTATACGTCCCAGATACGCACAGTGTTGTCCATACTGCCAGAAAGCAACAAGTGACCAAACTTGGGGAACAGCTCGATAGCTTGGACGCCCTTGGTGTGTCCCGTCCACTTGTGTACACACCGTTTGGGTAGGAACACCTGGTGGTCTCCGTCGTCGGGTTTCAGAGAGCGTGGAGGCTCCACCCACGCGCGTCCCTGGTAGTCGTACTCCTGATCTCCTAAGAACGTCGACTTGCCTTCCAATGCTGTCTGGCCAGCCTTCAATCTGGCTGGCAACAAGTGCGACGTCTTCTTCTCTACCATCCGGTCAAAGTCCATCTCCTCATCCACTTCTGACTTCGCTTCGGCCTTACGTCTCTTGGCTTCTTGGTGTTCTTCCCTCAGTGCCTTCTGCTGTTCGTTCATGATGTCTAGCTCAGCATCAGTGAAGTGTTTATTCTTGTTCTTGTATGGAGCCCAAATACCGTCCGAATTTTCGTCTCCAAAGTCTTCAGCTGCTGCTCGTTCCTTGAAAAAAATCTGGTTCTTCCTCTTCTTGGCGTTGCGTCTAGTGAACACGTCTTCCTCGTCCGGGGCGACGATATTGTCGGGAATAATCTCTCCTGGGAGTGCTGGGGCGGATGGAGGGGCCCCTTTGACTCTGTTTCTTGGGATATTGCGGCTTAAAGTCTCGTTGAACGTGTGGTATTGCGCCTCGAAGCTGTAGTCTTCCATGTCTGTCTGCTCCACGATCCCTGTGACCACTTCCTTGCCACTACCGGCACGTAAAGGGTCCATTAGTGCCAGCTCTGTTGAATCGCCGCTTTGAGGCCCCATAAATGGCGCTAAAGTCGACTCTACGGGCAGATTCACGGCCAATCGGCGTTGTGATCCAGCCGATAGAAACGCTGTCTTGTTGGCCTGATCCTGGCTGTCTGAATGCGCGACAAATGGCGCAGAGTTGACTACGGGTAGCGAGAGGGGTGGTGCATCGGTAGAGCGCGGTGATGTCGAGTGTGGGGCGGTCTCATCTTCGCTGGATGCGTACGCACCGAGCGCTTCCATGGTAGTCCTTGGATTGGAAATGGTAGGTGGAGTATACAATATGGTGTTGTTCACACAAGTCTTGAAGCAGTCCCGTTTCTGCCAATGAAGTAGCGTTATCTCTTTTACTCCATCATTTAGAGAGGGAAATATATTATGAAAGGAAGCAACGTTAGTTTTTAAAAGCCAAGTCAGAAAACGTTTGTGTCATTATTAAATATCGAAGGTTAGCTACCCGTTACGACGATGGGATGCGCCACGTTCACCACCGGCCGCCATTTGCCATTTTGTGGTGGAAGAGAGAGAATCAGATCGTCAGCGTTCACATCTCCGTTGCTTCGCTTGTGCGTCAGCTGTGTGCTTTGTTCATCACTTGCCTTCTTGCACTGCGTTTCCTCTCTCTTCTCGTGCAAGCCGCGTCTTCACCCATCAAGTACACGCGTCGCTATCCCCACAAACCCCATGACAGACTCTGTATGGGACCAACATAAGGCCATGCGCGCTTCGTCGCCTCAAATCACGGGTCGACGAGAATCTGAACCCGGTTTCACGGACTCCTCTACGCCCAAAGCGCTGGACATCGCTGTACCCGGTGGATTCCGCCGTCACCACGTTCAAACAGCTCCCCGACCTGTTGTGTCCAAAGCGCTGCGTGACCAGATCATCGACCGCATCAACAGCGTCTACGACCCGTTCATTGGCAACATCTTGAGTCAAGACAATGACGAATACGACGAGATGAACGTCGAGGACCGTGCACGTAGTCTGCTAATGACACCGCCGCCAATGACTCTGCCAGCATATCGTCGAAGCCCCCGAGAGTGAGTCAACTTTGCAAATGTTTGTTGCGTTATCTGATTTGTGCAATTTTGTGATTTGTGTCCTTGCAGATTGGGAACACCGACGGAGAAAACGGAGCTAATCCAGACACAGTCGACCCCACCGAAGTCGAAAGATAGTGACAAAACAACAACGTTGTGGCATGCCTTACTGACTTTGCTCAAGTCGTTTGTGGGGACGGGAATCTTGTTCCTACCCGATGGATTCCGTAGTGGTGGCATTCTCTTCTCGCCTCTATGTTTGACCTTTGTGGCGGCGCTGACACTGTACGCAATGTTGCGCTTGTTGCAATGCCGAGAGCTGGTCGGTGGTACGTACGGTCATGTCGGGTTTAAGGCTTATGGCTCATGGGGCCGCAGGATGGTGCAAGTGTCAATCATCATGATGCAAGCAGGCTTCTGCTGCACGTATGTGATTTTCGTGGCGCAGAACATGGCTGAAGTGCTGGATTTCTGGGGTTACCGTGTGGATACGTCTCTGCTTATCTTGTTGCAAATTGCTGTGTACATTCCGCTGTCTTGGATCCGATACATCAGCTACTTTTCCATCAGCAACCTCATCGCTGATGTGTTTATCTTGTACGGCTTGGCCTTCATCTTGGGCAACAGCTTTTGGCTATTGGCAACTCAAGGACCTGCAAAGGACGTGGTGCTTTTCAACCAGAATGATTATCCGGTTTTTATTGGAACTTCAATTTTCACATTTGAGGGGATTGGCTTGGTGTTGCCTACACAAAGTTCGTTGAATCAGGCGCGCCAGAAACGTTTTCCACGTTTGCTTTCTTGGACGGTGGTCGGTTTGCTCTTCTTCTACTCGTTCTTTGCTGGCTTCAACTATATTACGTTTGGTAGTGGCATTACACCTATGGTCACGTCCAGCCTGCCACGTAATGGCTGGTCCAGCTCGGTGCAGTTCGGATACGCGTTTGCACAACTTTTGTCGTATCCTTTGTTCCTGTTCCCTGCTGTGAAAATTATGGAGGAAATGTTGGGTTTCCCTCGACGTGCGTCGGGTCAGAAGGTGGCTAAGAACTGTTTCCGAGCTGTGGCTGTGCTTGCTACAATTTGCATCGCGTACTTCGGTCAAGATCGTCTCGATCTCTTCGTGTCTATCGTCGGTGCTTTCTGCTGTGGTAAGCTTTGTGATTATTTCGAAGTATTTATTTGCGGATTGTTGAAGTTGCCTCACTTTTACTTTTTTGTTTCAATTTGTGACCAGTTCCGTTGAGTTTGGTGTATCCACCGCTGTTCTACATGAAGTTGAACCCCAACTCGTCGTGGATGGACAAGATTGTCGACTCGTTCGTGATCGTCGTGGGCTTGCTAACGTTCTTCTACGTCACGTACTCGAACCTCCAGTCGTGGAGCAAGTAGCCCACGTAGCTTAGGGCGTCTCAACTGCATCATGTTCGGAAAAATGTCATTTAACTTTACGACAAATTACTTCCAAGTAGACGCAAAAGAATGCAACATAGGCAACAAATTGACAACCAAAAATTAAAAGCAAAATAAAATGCGACATCACTTGCATCTTGTGGAAATAATCTCGATGCGAATTTATTCCATTTGACTTATGATGCCAAATCTTCTGCGGCAACTATGGCATCTTGCCAGCAGATTTCTATGCACTAAAACAAAAAAAGCAAATGTGGTGGGGTCTAAAATGATCAACCCCCAGCCTTCATCCCTAATGCTTAGTCGTCCTCCTCGACCTTCGGGGCGAGGTAGAAGCGCATGTAGCCCATGTCGCCAATGGCGTACTCGACGACGACGGGAATGCCGGGCGACATGCTAAGCGTCACGGTCTCGGACAAAGGCGTGGCCTTGGCGAACATATTTAAATATCGGAGCGCGAACGTAAGCTCCACAGGCTCCTCCATGGTGATGATGACGCGGTCGCTCTCCTTCTCGGCGGCCGTGTTGTTCTTGAGCGTGATGTTACCGGCACCAAGGTCACCCGAGACCGAGAATTTGACGCCCTCCTTGCCAACGGCAATTGTGCACGTGTCACCCATCGTCTGCAGGTCGCGGCAGATACGCTGAAACTCGCCAGCGGGCATACGGACCGTTGCAACATACTCAGTGCCTGGGATACCCAAGTGTTCACTGTCAATGTCCATCAACTTGAGCGAAAAGTCCGAGACACGATCGCCGGCTGCAAAAAATTTTTTGCAAAAGATTAGTCATCATTGCCAGAGGCAACTTTTGCGGCAAATAATTTGCCAACGTACAAGTGGCCTCGAACATGATGTTGAGCGCATCGCCGTTGTCCTCGGCAGAAAGCGACAGAGCGTCGTCATTGCCCGAGCACTTGAGGATCTTGGACAGCGACGCCGTCTGTACACCCAGCGAGATGTTGCGGTCGCAACGGTAGTGCTCGAAGCCCTCGGCACGCAGCAGAAGCGACACTAGGGAAACGTGCGAGCCATCCATGGACTGCAGCGCCAGACCTGACTTGGTGCAGTCGATGTTGCCCTCCGAGATGAGGTCCTTCATGGCCTCCACAATGAGCTTAACGATGCGGCCTTGGGGGAGTCGCGCCTCGAACATGATTGCGTAATGTGTCTAAAGAGAGGGGAGCTAGGAGAGCCTGTGTCTGAACCTGACGAAGCAAATTGCCGACTGTTAGCTACGCTTTTTGGTTGGTGTCAGCGTTGGAGGTTTTTGGCGCGAAAAGGCTGCGGGCAGGAGGACACGAGGACGCAATACTTTATTTTTGTAAGAAATGAGGGAGGGGTGAATTCTCTCCCGCCAAAATATGATTTGGACGAATAGGAAGGAGCGTGCATATGATTGGAAGAGAATTGCAACTGTAACCTTTTGAAATGTACCCTGCACTTCAACGTGTACCCCGATCTGTGTCATGGTAACTTGTCCAGGCGAGCTGAAGGAGGGAGCTTTTTGGCAGGCCATCGTCTGACTCGAGTAGTGGCTTGTAAACGAGGTGGGGCAGCCATTGGGCGATGCGATGTGCCACGAGCACTGGAGATGCACAAATCTGCCACCGGCAGACCAGTTCTATCGAGTGCGACTACCTTAGTTACTTGTTGTGGTAGCGATCGAAGATGTGGATTCAGTCTAGCCTTGGACTTAGGTGTTCGTAATTTATTGCCTTGCTTTGCCATTCGTGTTGGTAGTAGAAAAGTCGGTGATGGTGGAGGGGTACGTCGGTCATTGTTGCTAGGCGGCGTACATTGTAACCTTGAAAGTGGCGAACTACGTAGGGCACTGATGTCACCTTTGCGGCGCATACGACCTTGAGCAAGAAGTGGCCGGACTATTGCATCGCTATCAGCTACCTCTAGCTCAGGTACGTCAGTATCTTGATTTGTTCTTGTGTGCTTGAAAGTGGTGAAAGACTTGGCAATACGACAGCTATGTAGAACGTGGTACTCCACTGCTGCAACGTCCGGAAAAGTATCTTGTAAACAGTATACACACTCGACGGAATTTTGATTTGAAGGCTTGGAGCTCACAAGTGCAAGTTCTTGTCGCGTTTCCAATACTCCACAGTGCTGTCGATGTGTATCAAAATCTGTGATTTTGACGTAAGTCATACATTCCTGAAACAACAACGTCTGTCAATCATCCAGAGCTTTCGCGCTACATATTTTACTTACATCGCAACGCTCGGTTCGACTGGAACATGCGTGAGAATGGTGCGCGATATCCTTCTTTTTAAATGCCAAGCCGCATAAAGAGCACTACAGTCAGCAACAATGAACTCGTCAGTCATCAAGAGAATACAAAAATAATATGTACGTACAGGTATTAACGCGTGGTCGCATTGACGATTGTTCAAGTGTTTCTGCAGCTCTATACGCGTGAAAAACGCATGACATAGTGTACACTTACAGGAGGCAATGTGCTCGTCCCGTTGATGATCTTGTAATGTTTTATCGCTGTCAAACAGGCTAAAGCAGTCTGGACAGTGTCGATGTTTGCTTTCTTGTACGCTCAAGATCTTCTCGTTACATATCGAGCATTGGAGCTACAACAGACGAAAAGAATGTGAGCTATCGTTATCAGATGATTAGTGTTCCATGGCTGTGTACCTTGTGGTACGTCGGGTTCTTGGCACAACGTAGAGTGTGTAGCTCCACGTTTAACGACGATACTTCAGCCAAACACAATTTACACGTGTGGACACTTGTCGAAGCGCGAGAATTGGCAACCTGTTTGCCACCTGAAGTGTCACCAAGCACGGTAGTTGTTGTATCCACTGAACCTCGTAAGTAGTGTGTCTGTGTACCCATCCCAAGAGTGTAACCGGGTGTCGAGAAAGCTCTTTGTGCGGAACGAAGTTGTACCGCTAGTAGAGACAATCCCGAAGCTGCTGCAACAACACGAATTGGTACATTTTTGTCTCGAACAAGTTTTTGAGCCTTCTGCAAGCTCAGGGGAATTCTGCGAAGTGGTTCTTCAGCTGATACAGTAGATACGTTCTCCACGTATCCTCCATCTCGCAACCTTCTTCCGTAACCAGTTACACAGGTCGGAGCAGCTTTCGGAGATGCTGTCGTATCGACCGGATCTGGTAAACTGTCCCATGTTCTTTCACTTGAAGTCGACGTTTTTGCTGTTGACGGTCTTATGGGGTCAGATCCCTATACGGAACATCAAGAAATTAGTAAGACTATCATAAATTATTATGATAAAAATATCAAAGAGTTCACCTCTGGAGGCATGAAGTCTGTCTCTAGATCCACGTCGCCACACAAAGATACTACCGGTGCAGGTTTTAGCTCGGCTACTCGGACGTGATATCGTACGGTGCCGTATTCAATCACAATGGTAGAACCCATGCTCAAAACGGAGTATCTTCGCAGTGCTGTCTCCATTAACAGCTACGAGAGAGAGTTTAGTTAAGAGTTTATATTTTTTAGTAATATGAATTGTTATTTACCTTTGGGCCAATCTCCGCAGTGAGGTCGAGAAAACTTGTGCTCTCTGGCTGGAAACGACAGTAGATACCACGAGGAAGGTTGACAACACTGGTTACCACTACCCAGTCACCTTCTGGTACACCTAAGTTCTGCATTAGCCAGTACGGGAGGAACACTTGTCCATCCGGGGCGCTAAATTCCTGGACAGAGCAATATTGACGAGTGCACACATCTGGATATCGCTCGAAGTGCAAATCTTGGGATGCAGATCGAACCTAGCGAGTTCAAAACACTGTAAAGTCTTTCACCAATTTTATGTCTGCAGAATGTCTAGGTTCTACCATGAACAGCAGAGGAGTCGGGGTCTTCAGGCATTGTAGCTCGAGTAAGATTTTCTATTCATTTCGAGTCAGCAGACGTACACTTCTGCAGTTTCTAAGAGATTACCTTACCGGTGGTAGCACGATCTTGTCGCCAAATTCGAGATGAGGCATGTCTGGACACATACACACACCGGGTTGGCTTGATTTAAATGAAGTACTGCATGAAGAGTATTTTACCGAGGCACGCTACCGAGAAGCATTGCATTTTGTGTGAAGATTTGTGGTCACCGCCATCGTGTCGCAATGGCGAAGGAGGACTTCTCTTCGACATAGGGAGCAACTATATTTAAATTAGTGCGTTTCAAGATAAGCTGAGGATATTGATTGATCAGGCTCATTTATTATATTCCTGAGAGTTTCTATTTTTTCTTGTTTTTTCTGACACGTGAGAATTTATATTCTGTGAAAAAGAGTATAGTTTCTCATGTGTCGAAAAAAGCTCAGTTTCTTTCAAACCGGTATCATTTTGACAGACAGGTATCTTCGAGATCGTTCTAGCATGACTACGACGCGTTGATGTGCCGCTGGTACCTTTAGGTACTTCATCACGGTTAACGCGGAAGATCATTCACGTCAAAGTGGTCATCGGGAAAACTATCTACAGGGCGTCTGCGCCAAAGATGTGTTGTTGTTTCATGCAGAAGTGACCAATTTAACGAAAGGGGGGAGATGGGGTGTTAGGAATATGTTTAGGCGAGAACTTCAGCTAAATTAGCATTATCGCGCCGCTGACATATTTGACTCTGTGGTACCATGCCGTTGCATCCATTTGCTTGTTGTCTCAGCTGTACAAGGGCTGCGATGCATGGTGGTCGGAACGAGGAAGGGCCCAATCTGCGCGACTGTAAATCTGACAGAATCGATGGAGTCAGTTTTTTTATGCTTTTGCGACGGCGGCTCAAATCCCGAAGGAAGTGGGGATCAATCCGTTGAGGAAAATCGGTTTTCCGATAGACGGTAACATCCATAGGCATAAATCACTTTTGTTAGGCACGATCGAGCTCTTCGGTCACCAGCTATCACTTTGCGACTTGCATTAAGTGCTGCAAACGTCCTTTCCTGTCCTCAAGTCCGCCCACTTCACGCCTCAACCTCTGGACACTCCTCGCCAGTGTCTTCAGACATGGTTTCAAGGCGTCAAGTTCAAAACCCACTCGCCGTTATTGGTCCTGTGGACGTCTCCGAGTTGATGGAGTTCTGTTACGTCCGTCTGCGCAGCGTGGATGGGGACGACGCGACCGTTTGTGTTGTGGGGCCCGACATTGGGGATGATGGACCAGAGCTGGTGATGTCAGTCTCCAAAACGAATATCCATGCTGTGGACGCAGCCGAAGCCCGCATATGGCCAGGAAGCAACATAGCTCATGTGGTAGCAATTTTCACCAACTGGTGATGCCAGTCTCCAAAATGTATATCCATGCTGTGGACGCAGCTGAAGCCCGCATATGGCCAGGAAGCAACATAGCTCATGTAGTAGCACTTTTTCACAAACTGGACCCTGTACTGGTCATTGGGCCTATGGAGTCGTCTTGCATTATGAAGTCAACTCGGACGGAACATGACTAAGTGTGCTAGCTGCCGGATATACCGTATCAGTGCCACCTTTTTCGGAACCTGCGCGTGTCATCAAGGACATCCCTGTGTCGGACGCTCTTCAGATCGACGCGACTACTTCCGACATGATTCGAAATCCAAACGAAGTATTGCTCCAGCAAAACAGTGCGATAAATCTTGCCGCAAGCGCAGAGGTGACGTAATGGCGTCGATCAAAGCAACACCATCCGTACCATTTGTGGAAAACGAGTTGACCACTCTCATGCATCCCCACGACCTGACAATGGTGTCTGTCCGCCGGCAACACGCCATGGACGATATGGGGGGAGGGGGGCACACAAGAAAAGTACTCTTAATCTTTATCATGACCCTCAGCCTTCACTACAAGGAGATGTCGAGACGGCGTCAAGGCGGGTGGATGAGCTACTCAGTCTGTTTAGTTTATCCGAAGGTGACAACGTTCAGAAGGTTACAGCGACGCCACGAAAGTGACTTCGGTTTAGACGGGGCGAAGAACGATCAATACGATCGTGGCGCATGGCAAACCATGCACCGATCTGGTGAAAAATCACTTTGTCAGTACGAGCCCTACAGCACCTACCTCGTGACCTCGGCATGTCTAACTATCAGTATCTGGACGCTAATCTTACGACTGAAGAATTGTCCACGGGGCTAAAGAAAAGCAGCAAAATACGCAGGTATCCCCGTGTCAGATCACTTACCGCACTCACTACGAATTGGCGGTGCCACGTCATTCACTACTTACTGAGAAGGTTGAGATCCTCTCGATTAAAATACTTAGCAATGGGTTTCGAGGGGTGTCCGCTTCAGTCAGCCGAACCGACGTCAGATCTTCGCGGCGGATGGTGAAACCTCAACAAACCCAAGGGCGCACAAGCATAAACTTTGGGGCCGCTAACCACGCCCTCAAGCTTGTTCGGGGCAATACAGACGAATTGATCCTGTCAACATTCTGATCTGAACGCGCGAGGAAATGGGGATCAATCCGTTGAGTAGGATCGGTTTTCCGATAGGCGGTAAGTTCCATATGCATAAATTACTATTGTTAGGCAAGATCGAGCTCTTCGATCACTAGAAGTCACTCTGCAAATTGCATCCAGTCAACACCCGCCGCCTTGCGCTTGTTCGAGGCAATTCATACAACTTGATCCTGTCAACATTCTGAATTGAGCGTGTGTGAGGAAAGTATTCAGGCCTTTTTACCAGCTGGACAAGACGACAAGTGGGTTTGATATGGATTCGGTGAGGCGAATGACTCATGGGCACTTGGTATGGGCCAAACTCCGGACAACATCGAATATATGTTGCAAAGCGAGAATGAAATCACGGATCCGTTCACTCTTGTAGATGCCCCAGATGACGAAACATGCACAGTTACAGGATATACTCCTCGTAAATTGGCATTAAGTGTACTGGGTCAGCGCTCACGACACTGGGATGGATTGAGTGCTTTACATTCCGAGCTGAAACGAAAAAAATAGGATTGTCTGACGAGATTTACGTGGGACACTTTATGGACCACTATGACATGTGCGACTATTCGCAAGGGGGTTTATCTCTCACAAATAATATGGCTATGAAATAGCAGGACAAGCTTTCGGAGAATATCGATGCCATGCCTATGGTGCCATGAAAGCCAAAGAGCCCGAACACACCAATTCTGAAAGTGACAGCGACGATGAGGAGGACAATGAGAACAAAACGGATAGCCAGCTGAAATTTCGTAGAATGGAGACAGCATTGGCTCAGGTTGTAGTAGCGATGGGAACGGCTAGCACTTATAATTCAAGAGGTGCGTTTGGTATTGTCACGAGCTACTCAGAGTGGTGGTTTGTCAAGTTGGGGTATGATGACAATGCCTTGAGGCAAAGCAAAACGATCGACCGTGACTGGTTAACTCCAGACATTTCGGTCCCACTAAGCGAAGATTTGGTGTAAACCGTTTGACCTTGTGACCAATGATACGAATTAAGGTGACATATATTGAGTGGTGGCCTTATTATGGCGAACAGGTGTTTGATCGCTCTAAAAATATGGGTATGTTGATCTTTGTTATCATCATTGAATGCCGGATAAAAAAAGTGTTTATCGGCTTAGTTTACTCCTCAAAATGGCAATGCTATGCTGTGAAGGTGAACTTCCGGTGTACTACGTACATTCACCCAGTGGCTGGTCGAGACGTTCCCTCGCTTGCTTAAAATTGACTCTGCTTAAAGTTACCTGCGAGGTGGCAACCCTCCGCTTAAACCTCCATCACGTTCCAACTCGAGCTTCCAGAATTCCACGCTAACTCGAATAAGGCTTATCAGGCTGCGAATAAATATACACAGGACGAGTTTATTGCAGTATTACTGCTATCACATGCCGGAACCCGAGATATACTGTACCCAAAACCGAGACAAAAAGACTTAGAACCGCGTCCGTGAGCCAGAATGCGAAAATGTTTGATTCCTCCAGTTCATACTGATGGGCGTCGATAAAGCGGAAGGATAATATTTCATCATTAGCGATTTCGAGTATATATTGCAGTGACGTCATTTTCACAGCCAGTTAACCTTCATTATATTTAGACGAGGCAAATACTTCTCTAGCCGACCCGCCATTAATAAACATGTCGTCCCGCCACGTATGACCCTGATAATGGTAAAGTTGACCACCCCTCAACGTTCAAGCTACTAAGCAAAACCAAAGCTTCCTCACATAAATAATGCCCAATAATGACCGTGGACGTCCCAACCAAGACGCCGCCAAGTGGAACCAAGATTCCGATGGTAGGACTGGGCGTGTATTTATCTAAACCTGGTTGCGAGACCTATATCGCCGTGCTGTTGGCGTTGAAACTAGGCTATCGGCACATTGACACAGCCTAAGTCTACAAGAACGAAGCCGACGTTGGACGATCCATCTGGGAAAAGCTTATCCTCGAGTACAAAAGGGATTGTTTGTAAGTACAGCCATATTTTGGATGCTTTGCGAGTACAATCTTGAAAGCGGCTGGTTTCAAGTAGAGCTGTCAACCATTTTAATATTTTACGAACATTCAACCTCCTATAGGTTGAGGTATGGTATACTTCACAATCTGTACCTCCTTAACATTCAGCATACAAACCTCAATATATACAAAGTCAGGTAATGTACATCATTTTCAGGGAGCCGAGCCAGACGAAGAAGGAGCACACACCTGGTGTTGCGCTTACCAGTGGCGGGATTAAATGATACTGCGCTCTCAGATGCACTTCAGTGTGAGCGCAAAGAGGGACTTAGAGTGACGCCATCGAGGCCATCGCGTTTGCTTGTACCGCCACTTAGTCTGACGAAACTGAAGGAGCGAGACCTCATCGATAACAGCGAAAGAATGAGTAATTGTATGGCGAGGACTGCGTCTATTTTCTTCACATGTGATTAGACTTCACGAGAAATTCTGGCGATTGGCGCTGTATTTGACTTGCAGAAGAGCTCCAGAACCGATGCGCGTGATATGTATTAGCCTAACTTCGATATTACTGAGCTAGCCAATTTAGTGTGAGCTGCTTTCATCGTAGTTATAAATGCGCTACTGGGGCCGATTCTTTCCTGCTGGCGTGGCAAAGCTCGTGGAGACGAGCAGGGAGTAGCAGCGCATGAGAATATCAAGTGCGATATTGCGTTGGCTTAAATTGAGAAGCAGGGTGATGATAACAGCGATGATGAGACGAAGACGAAGAAGCTTTTAATCAGCTACTCCTCTGTGTGGAAGGGCTCTCACGCGGTATGTACTTCTTCTCTTACCTTCGCAGCTCAACTTTATCGTATTTTAGTCATCCCTGCTCAGAAGTGAGCTTGACATCCAAGCTATCGAGAGTTACTTTTTTGTCTTCCAGCGTCCATGGACTTGGGTAGTGTGATAAAACCATTGCCCAAGTTGAAAGCCACCAAACCTAAAGAAGGGGTGGCTCAAACGTCATTCGCGATCTCGCGCAACGTCGGGTTTTCCATCTTGCGGGACCTGACTAACGGCAAGCACGCTTCGAGGAGAATGTCATGCTTCCTGCAGTACTTCACCTGTGACGGGCAACATTCAAGTTACATATGAAGGTAGCGTTACACAGTTTAATTTACAAAATTAGGTGCAAAAGCATGCGGATAGCGCGTGCTGTGTGGTCTTTATCTGATTGGCTGGAAAGGGGAGTCTTTTCAGCCTATTATAAATTGACACACTCTTAAGCGGTTCAAAAAGTGACCCTGATCTTATTCAGAGTTGAATTTATCTTATTCCAATGGCTTAAGTTTAGCATTGCGAGCTTCCTCATACTAATAGTGTAGGCCAGCAACGGTTGCTCTAGCCCCGTTACATCACCAGCGACGGTCGCATCCACTGATGGAGTTCCACAAGGCACACTGCAGATTTAACTCTCGCTGTTTTAAAAAACGTCTCCAGATGCACCTGACTGAAGTTTGAGACACCAATGTCCTTGAATATACCTTGTTCCTGAAGCTCTTCGAGAGCACGCCAGCTCCTATTGTGTAGTGAGGAATCCCCAGGTACATGCAGCAGAAAAAAGTCGATGTAACCCAGACCAAGCTTTTCGCTACTCTGCCAGTGCTCTTTTATAGCCCCAGCTGTCAATGTAAGGCTTGGAAGTCACGAAAGCTACCTTTCGAGGAATTCCTGAGTCGTGGATGGCTTGATGGCTCACGAGCATACGTATAATTGAGATGCTGTACAAGCACTGTATAATTTTAAAGTGGTTAGCATAATTTGTTTACTCGGATGATTTTACTGGGAGGTATGTAGCGAAGCTAGATACTGGGAAGTCCAACAGGAATTGTTCTGAAGTCAGCTCAGTAAACGTTTGTGCAGCAATCCTATGTATGCTTCCTTAATTGCGAAGTTAGCGTTTTATTCCGAATGAAATCTCGCACTCCAAATATAATAATCTTGAATACAATAACGTAAATGAAAGTAAGCTTTTCCTGCATATCAAATATTGATACACGTCAACTTCTCTTGAAAACTCTGCTCGGATGATCTCTTCAATTTTTCAGTATTAGAAGATAGACAAAACGAGCCACTATCAGCACCAATGTGTGAAGAGCAAAACCAACGTGCATTTGTCGTCGTGCGCCTAAACAACACGTTTTTGAAGAAAGTTTGAAGCAAAAGAGGAAGCTACTGCGTGGAGCATTTCAACGAAGTCTTACGTGTGCTTGGAATCTCAGAAACATCAGCGAGCGACGAGACAGAAACAACGCGCCATACGCCTTCATTATCACGAGTCTCGAATATCTTTCTTAAGAAAAGCTTCGAAGTGGGTAGTCTTAAACCCTTTTGCTTCCTATAGTAGGTCAAGTAAATTGCACTCCATACACAAAAGCTAACAGTTTAGTAAAATCAACACAATTTGCTGGTTGTGTTGACATATACCGCACTGGCGTCTATCACTTTGAATGAGAATCACAATGGGTCACTAGCCATCTAAAACCAAATTAACACTTCGTGCGTGTTTAACGTCGTTTTGTGCTATGCTCGTGGGCCATCAAGCCATCCACGACTCAGGAATTCCTCGAAAGGTAGCTTTCGTGACTTCCAAGCCTTACATTGACAGCTGGGGCTATAAAAGAGCACTGGCAGAGTAGCGAAAAGCTTGGTCTGGGTTACATCGACTTTTTTCTGCTGCATGCACCTGGGGATTCCTCACTACACAATAGGAGCTGGCGTGCTCTCGAAGAGCTTCAGGAACAAGGTATATTCAAGGACATTGGTGTCTCAAACTTCAGTCAGGTGCATCTGGAGACGTTTTTAAAACAGCGAGAGTTAAATCTGCAGTGTGCCTTGTGGAACTCCATCAGTGGATGCGACCGTCGCTGGTGATGTAACGGGGCTAGAGCAACCGTTGCTGGCCTACACTATTAGTATGAGGAAGCTCGCAATGCTAAACTTAAGCCATTGGAATAAGATAAATTCAACTCTGAATAAGATCAGGGTCACTTTTTGAACCGCTTAAGAGTGTGTCAATTTATAATAGGCTGAAAAGACTCCCCTTTCCAGCCAATCAGATAAAGACCACACAGCACGCGCTATCCGCATGCTTTTGCACCTAATTTTGTAAATTAAACTGTGTAACGCTACCTTCATATGTAACTTGAATGTTGCCCGTCACAGGTGAAGTACTGCAGGAAGCATGACATTCTCCTCGAAGCGTGCTTGCCGTTAGTCAGGTCCCGCAAGATGGAAAACCCGACGTTGCGCGAGATCGCAAATGACGTTGGAGCCACTCCTCTTTAAGATTTGGTGGCTTTCAGCTTGGACAATGGTTTTATCACACTACCCAAGTCCGTGGACGCTGGACGACAAAAGTAACCCTCTATAGCTTGGATGTCAAGCTCACTTCTGAGCAGGGATGACCAAAATACGATAAAGTTGAATTGGGAAGGTAAGAGAAGAAGTACATAACGCGTGAGAGCCCTTCCACACAGAGAAACAACTGGGTAAAACCAAACACCGCAATATATTATTGCAATATTGCTAGCATCTACAGGCAATGTTCTACCGTGGCCACGTCGTAGTAGGCTGTGTTCATTGGCATGAACATGATCATCTCCAGCGTCGTAGGCGACAGGCGTTGGCGATCGTGGCGCAACACAACACGAGAAATGCCAAAGAGCATTATCACGATGTTGGACGTAAGAGGAATCGTGTGTAGGAGAACATAGGAAGCAGACTTAGCGCTTACCTTGCGACGCTTGAGTACTCGATCTGCGAATCCTTCCTTGGTCAACGATGGTTGAGCTGCTGCTATCACGGGCCTTAGCCCGCGCTTGAAGGGCTCTAGTGCAGAGGCCTCTTCCTCCGTCTGTATCGACGCTTGACCTGCAAGCACGTTCACCGTGGCCTTCTCAAAGGCAACAAGTGAATAATTTTTGCATCGGGAGCTAAACAAAAGATTAAGCAAAAAAGGGTTAGATAAAGCGCAAAGTTTTCACTAAAGAATAGCAGCAACCATGCCTTACCCAAGTAGATTGCGAACGTCGGCTGAATCTCTATAAGTGCATGATTTAGGTCGCGTGCATCTAGTAGCGTTAGTGTATCCGATTACGGGCGCTTGGAGACAGACTTGACGTATCGAAGGCCCGCAAGGGGCATAGCCAGCTTGCGATGTGTAACGCGGGAAGAAAGAAAGTCGCCAATGGCTTCTTCGTCCGCCGAGATAAACTCTCGCATGCGGAAATATCGATCCAGCATCGAAAAAGTGAATGACCACCGCGTGTCCTGGCGCAACATTGGTGACAAAGGCGTTTTGGTCTTATTATTATTTTTGGGATTCACAAAAATTACAATCTAAAAATTAGTAAGAAAGAAAAATTACTTCGGTTGAGCCGCCTGCTTCACCATTTGCAGCTTACGCATTAGACCTCGCGGCTGCTGTCGTAATGCTTCAGATACTCACGCACGGTCAGGTATAGACGGTGACTCGCGCAGCCGATGTGCGGGACAGAAGCAGGTTTTCTAGCCCTTATTGACGGCGCCGTTGTCGCCAACCAAAACCTGACAACAGTCGATTGACTTCCCAAAGAACGGGAGAGATCATATGGCCGTCAGCATTGAGATGATCATCTGGCATGTGCCTCACCGGGGCTAGTGACAGTAGTGGGTACTTAGGACGATCTTCACGACCCTCGTAGCAGCCACAGACGGTCAAGTAGTGCTCTGTACCGTGCGTCCACCCGTCGATGATGAGGTCAATTCGTTAGGCATATCTTTGTCAATCTTCGTCTCAACAGCCTTGCCAAAGACCCCATCAGGGATGTCAAAGTGGTCACAGAAATTGGGTTCAACTTGGTGTACCTGAACATCAGGTACATGAATTAGTAACGGGTTCACATACGAAAATAGTAGCGAAATTACGTACTGGCGGATTTCCTTAGACTCACAAAACCAGATCGGCAGGCTACATGTCACCACCCACCGCACCAGCGCGGCTCGACACTTTTTGGCTTACCCACGGCAGCAGCGCTCTGCTTGCAGCAACGCAAGCGTCACGCATGTCGCTCTCGTAGTTAGGATGCTTGGTCTGGACATGGGACACCAAATTGGTGTACCCGGTCTTGGGTGTGTGCTTTCGTCACTTACCGCAGGTCTGGCACGAGTAGTAGCCCGTAGACTTCTCTTCATCGTTGGAGAAGGAATAAGTTGCTTGTTTTGCTAAATGTTTGTTTACAAGTGAGCCATTCAGACTGAGCTGCGACACGAGAAATAGATGAATGGTCCGGCAAATTCTAAAATCTGGTTGGAGCTCGGGATCCTGTGAAATAGATTTCCAATTTTACGAAATGAAAACACGAATAACGGTTGTGAGTAGGACAAGCACTAACATAAATATTTTACCTGGAAATGGTCGGAAAAAAATATGTATCTATTTTTGGGTATTCGAGAAGCTCGCAGGTATCACATGCGTCTAGCTTCCGTTGAACCGGTACAGGCAGTATTGGCATTATTGCTTTCACATTTTTACATTTTCACGTAAAAAGATTTGATACGACATTAAAAACATTTTTACACAGCATTTTAACATTGTTGCCGTAAAACGATTGTGTCGCACGTTTGTGATTTATTGAACCTGTGGAGCAAGCTATGAAGCTCTCATGGATCTACTTCCTGGACTGCAGGATGTATCGGGCCCAGCCAAACGTGGACGCCTTCCTAGTACCCTCAGCACCAATTTCTACCGTTTAAATGAGCGGTGCAACAAGACCATGTGGTGGACGGTGTGTAAATACTGCTTCGCAGCTCATGTTAAAGACCGATCGATGATACCGTTCCCGACTCACGTTTATGGACGCAAAGAAATCTGGCAAAAGCACTTCGCGGACTGCTCGTACTACACTGGGGCCACCGGGAACGCGTTTCAGAGCGAGGGTGGCTCTAACATGGGTCAACTCGATGGTGCCAAGCAACAATGAACGTCACCTCCAGAATTTAGTGCAGCTGAGAAAATGATATTTTGGCGATTGTTGCTGGAATTTCAGGCAGAAGCCTTGCTTCCTGACTCGTTTGTGGAGTTAATGTCGCTTAGAGGCTTGTTTGTCTTTTTAAATGCTCGTTGTGGAGGGATTGGATCCATTCCACATCGCCATGTATTGAGCGGTCGGGTATTGAATGGAAACGCTGAGTTGCACTCGATGGAGCAACGTGACAGTGTTCGAGCGATTTAGAACCGAAGTGGCGGAAGGGTAAACTTCTTGTCGATCGTGTGGGAAACGATTGCAAAGCTGCATGTACTGGGATGTGTAATTGCATTGTTTGGACGGATTTTGACTTACAGTTTAAAAGCTACTGGTGATCAACATGCGGTCTTGCAATTGCCGAGCAGATGGAAGGGGTGATTGACGAGCTTTTGGCATCTGAGTGAAAAGTAGGTGGAGTTGTGACTGACAATGCCGGCCAATGTAGTCGTGCACGCCGTATATTGGCACCTCGCTTCCCAAATATCGCCTTTTTACATTGCTTCACACACAATATCAACAACCTGGTGGAAGCTGTTTTAAAATCGGAGTTTAAAAGGGTTTCCGAAGAAGCTGCAGGGGTTGCGAGTTTTCTGAACACTTCTACTGCTAAACGGCTGATTTGGGCTGCTAAATCAATGCGCAAGCGATATGGTGATAGGTTTGCTGTTTTCACGCTGTGTGAAACTAGGTGGAACTCTATGCAGGCTTGTTTTGCTTCGCTACTACGTGTACGCGGAGCCTTAGAAGATATGGCCTTCACATATCGGAGCAGCCCGGATCTCACGAACAGAATTCGAGTTTTAGGGGATGCTAAGTTTTGGACGAAGCTGGAGACTGCAGAGAAAATTGTAAGACCATTGTGTACTGCTTCATTTCGTCTACAAATGGACGAAAATACCGTAGCCGATGTGGTTATCTCACTTATGGATTGTTATCGTGGGTTTGCGTCGACAGAACTGGGTGATTCTCTCACAGATTTAGTGGAAGCTCGTTGGAATGCCTGTGAGCAACCCCTCTTTATATTAGGATTCTTTCTTCACCCTAAGTATGTCGTAGAAGCACGAAGTCTACCTCCAACTGTGATTACTGAAATGGACGATGTGTGTCAAATTGCCCAATATTACTTTCGTCGCTTTGTAAACGACGATGACTGTGGGCTACGCGGTGAAATGTTCGATTGGATTCAGGAAACTTATAGATCTTCACGTTCTACTGACTTCAACGGTGATGTTCTGTCAACGTTTTGGGAGTACGGGAAAAATACGAAAAAGAACTGCAAACTGCCTCTGCTTGCTATCACAATATTTTCGATTGCCGTTCACACGCAACATGCGAGCGTTTATTCAGTGAGCTGGTGATGATCCAGACCCCGAAGCGAAATCGAATGGCAGTTGAAAAACAATGAAGCACCAGATAATGCGCCAATACGTTCGTAAAAAAACCGCTGCGAGAAAGTGAAGTCAGTAAACTCTAAAAAAAACTGCTTCGAACAGCTGACCCTCGAGAACGACAGCGCATTGCCACACCGCTAAACTCTGCTCAGACAACACCGGCTAACCCGACTCCGGCCTTCAATCGAACTGCTCCACCAACACCTGCTGCTACGCGAACGCCTGCTCGTGAACTCCAAGGTGGTAATGAATCTCCTCATCCACATCCTCCAGTCCAAAGTCCCCACCATTGGCACGCGTTTTAACTCCTGTTTTGCGCGAAGTTCAAGTCAATTCTGGTGACAGAGTTGGTCAATAGCCCGTCACAACCCCACTGCGTCATCCCTTTGCGTTAACTGAAACTACTTCGCCAGATCCGCCCACTGATGCACGCGCAAATGGTAAAATTCGACAACAAGCGGCTCCTTCTCACGATAAGACCATCGAAAATTTGGCTGGGGAACTCGATGCAGTTGCTCTTAATAACAGGCAGCTAGACGAGTATATTGAGCATTTCGACTGGGAGGAGATTGGAGAGTACGGAGATGAAGCCATAGTTGAAATGTGGGACAGTATTTGAATACGCAAAGAATCTTCACTTCTTCTAGTAGCATCGTAAATGCTGACCCCAATACGGAAAGAACCGGTGACAAAGAAAATACCAGGAATGAAAATGAAGATTCCTCCATGCCATGTACAACGACAAGGATCGGGTCACATGCAGATCCAATTCCAGCGCCAAGCCGACAGCCTTACACACAGAACAATGACACAAACATTCCCCAAGAGAAGAGGCTGTCTGGAATTCGGTCCCGAAAGACAAGCCTAGCGTCGCATGTAGTTGACAACTGAATGCAGAAACCAAAGTTGTAGGTCGTGCGTAAGTTGCCATGGTGTATGTGCACCCACAATACAACCATTGTCAATGTGTTTGGTAGCCGTTCCATCTTCCGGGAAAACTTTATGTTGTTTGTGGCCAAAACACCTTTGATCGGACAGAGTGTTTGACTGCTCAAGCTTGGACGCGTTTTGAGTGCATTTCTCCCTCACGGTTCAGCGAGAATGTGCCGGGCGGCACCAACATTATCGTGTAGAATGCGTCCCGTAATGAAGTACTTGGTGCCTAACAAGCCAGTCCCTACCCGCAATACAGAGGAGAAAATGTTGATACTTGAGGTCAATTGAATCGAGAGCGCCAACTTGGTCTTGACGATGTCCTTCAACGCGGCAAACGGGGACGCGAACATGCAAGCGTTGATGGAGACGCCCAAATGTATGCTTGAATCGCATCATTTAGCACCACCAGCCTCGCTAACGAGTCAACACAGAATGATAAGAGAGAAGTCCCCACATGGAATCGTTTCATTACTTTGCAGCACGTTTTCCAGCGCTATACAGCAAACCTTAGCCCTGTGATTCCAGATCTGGGCGTGCATGAAGCCAGCAGTAAGTTTTCAATTTATCAGTGACTCTCCACACATCCACTGTCTTATATCGCTGTAAAAGCGCAGAAAAATACCGGTCACATACTCCACGCAACACTGTTGTAGCTTCTGTACATTCATGCAGTGGTTCATCCACAGATCTAGTCTTCTCACCGCGGTATTTACTGTTGCCACACTCGCATTTGCCTCTCCAACTGCTTTAACAACTCTTTATACTTCGAAAACACCGTGAGCACGTTCTTCTGTGACAGGAACAGCATCACATCCAGCTTCTGGCAGCATCAAGGTCACTCTCTCGCTTTGTATGTGGCTGTCATCTCCTCAAGCGGTTTGGTAATCACACACCTCTTCACAGCTGCACCAAGATGAACTCTGTCCGCTTAGCTGGTCGTTACTTAGCCATCCACGTGAGTCCGAAGCTGTTTGCGATACTGGAGACTCTAGAGCTGCACGTATCTGTCCCAGCGCTTCTGCATACGACCGATTGGTATGCAATCCCAATGAGAAGAACGGGCGGCGGTGCATTATATTCTCCACAGTGACCTGGTATTGGCGCCAGTAGACGCATTCTCGGACCTGAAACTTGTCAATTTGCGCGCTACGTTGTGTTTTCAAGGCACGCAATGCTGCGCAGAAAGCTAGTGTAAGCTGCTATTCGTCTTCGCCAGTAGGAGGCTGCTCGGACGCCGCCATAGTCGCAGCAGCCATGCGATGGTCGGACTGAGATATCGTACATAATTCCACGTTTTTAATCCTTTTTTACATTTTACAAGGGTTTCCACGTAAATAAAGTAAAAACGCATTTAAAATAACAACACTGTCATTGACATCACATACTGCATTTTATCATCAAGAGTTTTAAACAAAAACTCACCACTTTCAACTTTTGGCCCGTGACGTCAGCCCTCTCGAAATCGATGCGAATCAGTGTTTACACAATCCAACTGAGATTTTCTTCTCCTGTGTGGCATTTCCCAATTTCCCAACACAGCTAGGCACCACTCCCTCTAGAGTCAATGAGTGCCATTACGACGAAGACGCTGCCCAGTGGGGCCAAGATTCCTGCTGTCGGACTCGGCGTGTACCAGTCCGAACCCGGTCCCGAAACTTACAACGCCGTGCTCTCGGCTCTTAAGTTAGGATACCGTCACATCGACACTGCTCAGTACTATGAGAACGAAGCCGACGTCGGCCGTGCCGTAAAGGACTCGGGTATCCCTCGTGAGGAGATCTTCGTCACCAGCAAGCTATTCATACTGAATTGGGGATATGAAAGGCTCTGGAGACCACGAGGGCCAGTAACGAGAAGCTCGGGCTCGGATACATCGACCTGTATCTACTTCACGCCCCAGGCGACGTAGCCACACGCGAAGAGACTTGGCGTGCACTTGAGGAGCTGCATGAACAGGGAGTTCTCAAGGACATTGGCGTGTCCAACTTTGGTGAAGCTCATCTCGAAAAACTCTTGAAAACTGCCAAAGTGAAGCCCGCAGTGAACCAGGTGGAGCTGCATCCGTGGCTCATGCGTCCCACGTTGGTGAAATATTGCAAGGAGCACGACATCTTGCTTGAGGCGTACTCACCGCTTGCTAAGGCTATTAAGCTCACGAACCCAACGCTACTTGAGATCGCCACCGAGGTGGATGCAACTCCCGCTCAAGTGCTAGTGGCTTTCAGTCTGGCGAACGACTTAATCACGTTGCCAAAGTCCGTGAACCCTGAGCGCCAGAAGGCCAATTTGGAAGCTGCGAACGTCAAGCTGACACCTGCGCAGATCGCCAAGCTCGCCGCACTGGACGAGTACTTGGTCACGGGCTGGGACCCCATCAAGGACCATGCTGTCTAAATGAAACCTTTTTCGAAATTTAATCTTTTATCAATGCAATTTTTCTGGTCTCTTAAAGAAAACGATGTGGTACTGTAGCTCAACCCTTTTAATGTGTTGAATGATGCAAATGGTTATAATCTACGCTACCATTGCATGTTAGTACCGGTACTTCAAGACGCTGGATACCTGTGCAAAATGTTCCGTTATCTAATTCTCTCCTAGATCTGCATGTATATTTACAGTAGATTAAGGACAGTTTTGCCGTGTCGATAAGACGAAGGTGCAAGCAACTTGGTTTTTTTAAATCGTAATCTATTTTTGAGCCTTAAATCCTCCCAGCATAAAACTTCATTCCTCATTTTTCCAGCTGCGAAACAAGCTCCCTCTCAACTTGCATCATTTTCCACCCTACATGAGTGCCAACATTCCTACTAAAAAGCTTCCCAGTGGGTCTGAAATCCCTATCGTCGGGTTGGGTGTGTACCAGTCGGAGCCTGGCCCCGAGACCTATAACGCCGTGCTTTCGGCACTTAAACTGGGCTACCGGCACATCGACACTGCCCAGTACTACGACAATGAAGCCGACGTTGGTCATGCTATCAAGGACTCGGGAATTCCTCGAGAGGAAATCTTTGTGACAAGCAAGTTGTCCATTTTCAACTGGGGGTACGATAAGGCGATTGAGACCACAAGAGCGAGCAACGAGAAACTTGGTCTTGGGTACATCGATCTGTATCTACTCCATGCCCCGGGCGACGTTGCTACGCGCGATGAAAGTTGGCGTGCACTTGAGGAACTACATGGACAAGGGATTCTGAAAGATATTGGAGTCTCCAACTTTGGTGAGGCTCATCTTGAGAAGTTGCTGAAGACGGCCAAAGTGAAGCCTGCAGTGAACCAGGTGGAGTTGCATCCTTGGCTCATGCGTCCGACGTTGGTGAAGTATTGCCAAGAGCAGGACATTCTGCTTGAGGCGTACTCGCCATTAGCCAGAGCTCAGAAAATGGACAATCCCACACTAGTTGGGATTGCAAAGGAGGTGGGTGCCACTCCAGCTCAAGTGCTTGTCGCCTTCAGCTTGGCCAATGGGTTTATTACATTGCCCAAGTCTGTTCACGAAGAACGTCAGAAATCCAACTTGGAAGCTGCTACGATCAAGCTGACGGATGCTCAGATTGCAAAGCTTGCAGCATTGGACGAGTATCTGGTTACTTGCTGGGACCCCATCAAGGATCATGCCGTGTAAGGGCTTTGTCTGAACTAGCAGAGTATTTCCATTTACGGTATTAATAACAAAACTACCCAATTCTGGCAAATAATCAACCCAAATTTGCTCATTTTTGGCCTTTAGTGTCAAGACTCTCGAGTTTCTTCGTGGCTCGCGCTCGCTCACGTTCGTCCATGCGGTCTCTTGACCGCGCAGTGCCAAGCATAATTGACTTTATCGCGGCCGTGTTCGGTGCAACCCGTCGCGATTCTTTCGGGCTGTCCAGGCGACGAATTCTATGCGATTCTCTCCCTTCTTCTCGATGTCGGTTGTCACGCTGAACCAGTGCACCAAGCGTCAGAATACGATTTTTTCAAAGAATAATTGCAGAACGAGACATACACGAGGCGCTAGACGAGCATGACCAGCGTCTCGGCGTGAGCGACGATCTCGGCGTCTGGGACGGCTGTCGAGTGGGCTCCGGCTCCGGCTGCGACTTCGTGAATTGCGACGGGTAGAGCGCCGAAATCGACGCGAGAAGTGGTCGGAGTTGCCGGAAGACGACGAGCTACCGCATGAGCTGCTTGAAGATCGCCGCCGACGGCTCCTTCGCGAGCAGCGTCGGTGGGTGTCACGCGCGTCCATCCTCAATCCATGTGTCATAAATTTGGCGACCCCCGTTTTAGTGTTGCTGTAGAAAAACATTACCTGAATAATCGCATATTGGATGTAGGGACATTTGCTATAATTTTCATGTTTTGATAGCCTGTATAATCTAGTCAGGGGCTGTGTGTCGGCTGTGAAACAGTGGGACACTTGTGCACGCATTCACCGCTAACTCTAGCAACTGGATCACTTTCAGAATTCCTCGGTCGACAACAACAGTATGATTTTTGCGTTTTGGCTGTAGATTACCACGGCAACTTTAGCTCCTTGCCACGTTTCACTCACTATTTTCGCTTTCGTGTTGGTAACAGACAGTTTGATTGAAAAAGTCCCATCACAATTGGGCTATTTCCAGGCTGCCCAGACCCGATGGCCGACCTCAATCTTTCCGTTCCTTCGGCATCTCAGCTCCGCCCTTGCCACGAGCCTGAGCCGTCAACCCCCTTAACACCGGATATAAAGCCGCGCCACCGCACGAGTGACGCGGGCTCTTCTACGGCGGCGTCAGAAGTCTCCACGTGCATGGCATCACCCTCCTTCCTCTTCGAGACAGCCCCAACATCCACGTTGCAGCTAGACGGTCGCGCTAGCTCCGCCGGTTCCTCGGACTTTGACGAACTGGAGGACGCACAGGTGCAACAATTGCCAACAAGCCACACCGAGATGCCACATCTCGACCTCAACAAAGTGGAAAACACGCAGTCTTTATCGTACCAAGGCGTCCTGAGTCCTCGCCAGCAGAGTGGCAAACGGTACCACGGTGGTTATCTACAGCACCGCGTCCCAAAAGCCGCTGGCTTGCTCAAGAGCTGGAAACGGAAATATTTCCGTCTTCGAGAGCATGGACTCGTATGCTACAAGACACAGGACACCGCAGCATCGCTGTTTGAGGTTAAATTCACACGCAACTCGGTGCTGGAACACTATAGAAATCAAACACAACAAGCACCAAATACGCCCAAACAACGTGCAGGCGCCAGTGACACATCGGAAAAGCGCCGACGAACGTGGACTTCATCCAGCTCATCGTTGACGCTTGTACTGACGCACGTCGAGATCACAGGACACCAAACACCTGCCAATGCTGTCGATGTGCCAGTATTTCTAAAGGCAGAAGACGAAGCCGACTACGCCGCATGGACAGAGTGTATACAGTTCATGCTCGAAGCTCGAAAACGCCACGAGAAGACGTCACACGATCATGTTCAGCCGAGCTCTGTGGATCTCACCAGCACCGTAACAGAAGTGGGGACATTTGACGCCTTTTCTGCTAGGTATATGTTGATGAAGGAGATCGGCGAAGGCTCCTTCTCGATCGTTCATCGTGCAGTCAACCGCATGACTGGACAGGTATGTGCAGTAAAGTGCTGCAAGATCTCGCAGGCGCTGGAAGAAGAGGAGCGACTGCTACGCACTCTGTCGCACCCCAACGTCGTCAGTCTCGAAGGTGTTTACGAGCGCGACACGAATCTCCATTACGTGGTCATGGACTATTTGAAAGACGGCGACTTGTGCGACCAGCTCATTGAACGCCAACGTCTTCCAGAACCGGAAGCTCGACGCATCATTCGTCAGGTAGTCGAGGGACTCGCGTATTTGCATCGTCGCTGTGTGCTTCATCGTGATATTAAACCGGAGAATATCCTGATCCACGGGAACATGGTGAAAATTGCAGATTTCGGGCTGGCCAAGCAGCTCGAGAGCTCTTCAACGATGCTCAAGCGCAGCTGTGGCACGCTGGAATATGCCGCTCCAGAGCTGCTGTGTGGACAGCCGTATGGCTTGAAATCCGACGTCTTCAGTCTTGGTATCGTGCTGTATGTGCTGCTCTTCGGTGCCTTCCCGTTCAGTGTGGAGTCTGCAGCAGCGTTGCAGTGTATGGATCACTTTCCAACCGGTGTAGACGTACGGGACATGAGCTGCTTGAGTCTCTCGAATGTGCAGTGGCGGACGGTGAGTCCCTTGGCACAAGACGTTCTGCTGCAGATGCTGAAGACAAACGACGTCGAGCGAATCTCTGCTGAAGAATTACTGAGCCATCCGTGGTTTGACCATGTCGATGCTAACGCCAGCAACGCACAAGAGCTGGAACGTGTTCGTATCGAAGACTGCGAAGCTCTGGGATTCGCCGAGTTGCTGTCTCGTGGCTTCCAAGTTGTCAAATATGGCTACAAGCCATCGACAACGCCACACTCCACTTCTTTGACCGTCAACTTCATGGATGAAAGCGTCACTTGGACCGCCAGGAAGAATGCAGTGTCGACCAACAGAACTTCTGGTAAGCGTGGACGTATCATCCAGCTTCGTGAGATCATGGAGATCCGAGAGGGTCACTCTACCGAGGCGTTCCTATCGCTCAAGTCTGCGCCACCTTCCGAGCTCTGCCTGTCCATCATTTGTCCATGGCGAACTCTCGATCTGGTGGTGGAGACTCCGCGTCAACGCGAATTTGTGGTGCGTGGCCTCCGACGACTGCTCCCCAGCCACTCACCGTAGTTTATATCTTTTGGCGAGCCACAAAACAATAGTGTTAAGTTAGATATCATCGGTGGATACCTACCGACAGGGTGTTGTTGATATTTATAAAGCATCCGTGGAGTGTACACCTTCCGTTAAAGTTGCCACCGTTAGTCGATCGTGAACATTTCGAGCTCTTCGTCCTTGACTTTCTCCTCCGAGATCCCGTGAGTCTCTAGAAATTGCAGACTGAAGAGAAGTTGCTGCAGATATTCACGGAATTCCAGCACATGCTCATCCCGGAACATCGTTGGGGTCAGTGACGACGTCAAGTTGTTGTCCAGATCTTCACGCGTCACGCCGGCAGGGAAGCAGTGGACGATTGACGCAGCGTACATGAGCAGAAAGACGCCGCAGTCCGAACTGTTGCTCTGCAAAGGGATCTAAGAGGAAATCAATTAGCACACAGACGTCAATCGTAACTAAACGAGTGCTGCGTACGTTTGGCTCGAGGAGACCGATGCTTTCCGAGTCGAACATCGTCACTATCGACTCGTTCGGATCCAGTTTTTCTTCATCTTTCGACACACTGACAGCACTGGCAGCGTAACGAGCTTTCCACTCGCATTCCAGATAGTCGCGTAGCATTTTTGTAAACTTCTTTTTCCGGTGACAGCGCAGAGAGTCCAGGAACAACAGACAGGGAGGGTTAGCGAGTCGATCTTCTTGACACGACTGCACTTCCTCTTCCTCAACCTCTTCTTCCGCACTGTCACCGCCGTTAGCCTCTACGTCTGATGGCCGTTGCGATTCTCCATCGCCATCCACCAAGTCCACCACTTCTTTCTTGTCCGTAGCGAGCTTTTGACGCCGACGTCGAACTTTCCGGTGCTTTTTGATAATAGCTGAGCCTGGATTGCAAAACACAGCGACACTCCAGTGGAAGCTACGTGCCGCAGGTCATATCTACGGTTAGAGATACACAGTCGTGATAGAAACAAAGAGCAGTACCTGTCATTGATAGGAATAAATAAGAAGCGCTTGTCGAAGAGGTTCGTCTCCTTCTGCGTCCAGCGCGCAACTCGCGCGAATCGTTCGTCTGGGTCTGCCTTTGTTAGCTCGTGAGCTCCGTTGGTGCCATTCAGCTGCGTGAAAAAGTGGGAGGAGAAGAAATACGTCTGCTGCTGCTGCCACGGAGGCAAATGGCGCCAGAGAAATCTACACACCGTTCAAACACGTCAGTACCACGAGCATAATTCCCGTTTTGTTGCCATACGCACCGTAGATAGAAGTCGATGATATTATCGTTCAGAAACTCCCCAGGAACAAGGCGGTCCACGTCGCCGAGCGTCACTGAGATCCGTCCCGACGTGTCCGAGCCATCGTACGGATAATTGAGCAACACTTCGTTGCGACGACTCTCAATCCTCCTGCGTTTCAGCTTCTCGTCCTCACGTCGACTTGTAGCTGCTCGTTTCCTGCTCTCTGTTTTGTCGCTTGTTTTCTCCTCCTGGGATGGAGAAGATGCTGCCGAGTTGTCTCTCGTACCCTGTTCGTCTTGATGGGTGTTCTGAATAACCACCACGTTGCCCACAGCGCTGTCTGCACCTAAATCTCGATACTGCCTGTCTATATCGACAGCGATCGGCGCTTTCTTCTCGTCCAAGTCCGGCGGTATGCGACCACTATCACGAGACAAATTCAGCGCTCGGCCTCGCGTTGAACCGCCACGGTCTCGCACAACTGACGGGTTCTCATCCTCTTCCAACACAGAAGGTTGTGGCGTTGGACGAAAGAAGCTAGCCACACTGCCGAGCGCTTGCCTAGCCCCGCTCCCCACTCTCGACGCCAAGCTACGACCGGCGCCTGAAGACGAGCTGGGTTTCACCTCGACACGACGCGGGTATCGTGACCTAAAAGGCATGTCCAGCTTCAAAAACTGCCGCACTTCGGTCTCCCTGCATCAAATTGGGAGCAAAATCACGACGTGTTAGAGCTGCTTGCTAGTGCGTAATCAGCATGCAAGCTTACGACAATTTTTCCTTGAAGAGATGCGCCAATTTCGGATTGTTGTCGCCCATACTCTGGCAGCGCATATAGTCGATTTCCTCGTCAAAGTAAAACACGACGCCGTACACCTCTATATCAACAGGAAATACACAAAAATAACCCACCATTCAGCATAATTGGACACTGCTGTCAGAAAGGAGACACATACTTGGTGTTGCCTTCCCCTTAGCCTCGTTTTCTTCGCATACTTTTGCGAATATGGGGTCGTAGAAGGTCGCGAATTCCGACCTTCCTCTGGAGTTATCCAGCTCCAGCAGCAGGATGTACGGCGAGCGATTGACTCGAGAGAAGCTGGCAAGAAGCACACAATGATAAGAGTTTTATCCACCCTAGCATACCCCTCATGACGTACCAGAAGCGCACCATGTGCGCATACTTGACACTCCCCTGCCACCGCGCCTTGTTGTCTTTCCATATCGTCAGCTCTACTCGATCTTGCCCGAATTCGAGCTCACAACGGTCAAACATTTGGCCGCAGATGCTCGTGCGTGCTGCCGAGATGACCTCGTGGAGCTCGTCCGGGGCTGGAGAGCTGCGTGCGCTGCTACTTTCACGACGACTGGAGCCAAAAGCCTCTCTTCGCGGCTTCTTGGGCGTGGATCGCTCTTCTACGTTGAAGAAGAAGTTGAGTGGTGGCTTTTTGCTCTCTTCCTGTCTACCAGGCGACTGGGAGGCACTGCTGCTCGGCCACTCCACGTCATCCTTGTGCTCGCTGTGCTGCATCTCGCTGTCGTCGTACTCCCGTTCCTGCGCTCTAGTTTGGCGTCGATTTGTACCGTTATTGTAGGCGACATCGATGGAGAGATCCAGGACTGAAGGCCCGCGTTTAGGCGAAGAGAGTGCGGACAAGTCGTGGTGGCGTGACGCCGGAGACTTTGCATCGTCAGTAGAGTCGCCGTCCACGTCAATGAGACAGAGGACGGACGAGCGGCTAGCCACTGCAAGCGGATGGCGCCTGTCAGATGCCTGCGAAGCCGACGGAGACGTCAGGCCAAGCCGCATGGCTGCTCTTCCGTTGACAGTGTAATACTGGAAGGTGTTGCCAAGTCTGTCATTGAAATGGATAGTGACATTGAGTGATGGTCATGCTTGATGACAGGGGAACATATGTGCTTCGATGGGATGGAAAAGCGCAGCGAAAAAACCCGGTTTTTTTTGTAAGCTTGTTTTTCCCAGGACAGACAACGCAGATGGGAAAGGACCCAGGCGTCGGACGGAAATCGTAGCAGTACTGTAATGGGGAATATCAACTGGGGACGGTTGCGACTGATCGTAGGCAGCCGGCCGCCGTCGTCCTCTCCTCGGCTTGCTGTTGTTCGGCTCGTAACGCAATAAAGGCAGAAAAGGGAGCCTAATTTCCAGATGGGTGTGCTACCAGAAGAACCGGTATAAAGTTAGAGAGTGCAACCGCAGCAAGCTCGGATGCCGGCTTGAGCGATGCGGCCATCTGCTGTATGAACGATGGGAAGCATGCCGTCGGCAGCAAGGGATGTTTTGCTGCCAACGGCTTTCTTCCTTAACTTGGTATTTTGACGACTCCATCCAAACAAAGCACTATTGCAGAGGGGTCGAGTGCCTAAATAAATCGAACGTCTTTTCGACGCAAGGGTTGTCCCTTGACATCATTTCCGGACGGTGTATATTGACGTATACATGATGTTTTCTTGAATCCGGAATTGTCGATGGGCATTTTTCCAAATGAAAGAGATCCGATTGGCCACAATCCGAAGGAAGTTACACAGATGCCGGCTTCCTCCAGTTTTTTCCCCAGCTCGCTCTCCACACAGTTTTTGTATGCCTCCTGCGCCCCTGTCCCAGAAGCCCGTGCTGCGGTTTTTCTTCCCCCCCTCCCTCCATCGCAGGACCTCATTTCCGCTTTCGCTCGGTGGCGCACAACTCGTCTCCGGTCTAAACGACGCTCCTCTCGCCGTTCAACCCGCAAAATATGGTGACCAAGACATCCACGTCCTCCAGCGCTCCCGCTTCTGATGCTCCTGCGAGCGTATCGTCAGCCAGCGCTACGTCCACATCAACAGCTTCGTCTACTGTCGTGGCAACAACGCCGGCAGCAGCGGCTAGCGACTGCCTGAAGGCCCCTCCTTCCGGGGCGGCCTCCCCGTCTAGTGTCGATGCGTCTCCCGAGACGTCAGCTTCAGCCCAGCGCTTCACGCGTGTTCCTCCCGCCGTTCTTCAGAGCGTGAAGGCGTCGCTGACTTATCGGAAAAGCTGCCTGAAGCGCTCGAAGTCGTCGGTTCTGCCGCCTTTGACGTGCTGTGAAGGCGAGACGCCTACAGCCATAATAACGGAGGACAAGGCAGAAAAGAAAGAAGAAAGAAAGTCTGTACAGAAGAACCGTCGGCGCTGCTGGGAGTGTAAGGTGAAGGTAGGCCTGACGGCTGTCAAGTGCCGCTGCGACTACACGTTCTGTGGCAAGCACCGGTACGCTGAGGAACACAAGTGTGCGTTCAACTTTAAAACGGCGGGCAAACGCAAGCTTGAAGAAGATAATCCCGTCGTGGTACCCTCAAAAGTCGCTCGGATTAACTAAGCCACTGGTAGAGTCCAGATCTTCCTTTTCGTCTGAATCAGTCATCCATGGACATTTTGAGTTCGTGGGTCTATGGGTGCTGATGCTGATTCAGTGTCCGACTTTTCCCGACATCTTCCCAACTCATAGAAAGAAGTTAAGGGTCGCCCCGCCCCTATGCGCTTCGAGACCGTTGTGACGACCTGACGCGTTTTGGGTGTGCAAGGCGACTGTAGTCTAAATAGCAGGCTGGCGTGGCTGCCGCCGCTCCAGCTCGTGTCCCGCCGCGTTCTCAGCGTAGTGCACGCTCCAGTTCAGCGCGGACCGAGCTTAATAACGTAGTGTAAGTAAAGTAGTATTTCTGCAATTATCTGTTCTTATTCGAAGGTCTTGTTCAGCTGTGGTATTTTCTGTGGGTTTTATCAAGTAAGACTTCTCGGCGCACGACGGGAGAAAGCGATAGGGAGCGTAACGAGCAACAGAAAAACTGTGTCCAGTGTGCTAAAACAGGCGATGGCGAGGATATGTTCGAGAAGGTGGCGCGCGCATCCCTATCTTCTGCCGCGATGATACAAAAATCTAGGTTAACAAAATTTGGTTCTTTTTCTCAACAAAACTGTTGCTTTGCATACCGGTACGTATCCGGATCTGGGCAGTTGACTGTGAACTTTACACTGGCAAATTCCAAGAGGATGTTGCACGTGCCAGCAATTTCTTGAACAGATTGCTGTCGCCCGAGGTCAGCGCCAAGGCGGACGGCATGACCGTCTCGTTCTGGCGCTGTACCGCCTCTGGTTTCGCTTCCAGCGTGATGCGTTGGGAGGAGTCCCATTTTAGCAGTTGCGCGACCACTTCAGGCATGTCCTTAGGCAGTTCGCTCAACTCGACATCGCCTCGGAGAACCTCGGCGTATAACTTGGCTGCGGACACTTTCTCCTCATCCTGCCTGCAACTGGCGCGACACAGGCCCTCGGCATACAATTTTCCCGTGGTGGGGCATTGAAATTTGTGCAAGAAATACATCCACTCGACGTCAGCGAACACGAGTTGCGACTGAATCTCGTACGGTCGGAATGGTGGAATCGGGTGTCGGAAGCGGACGGCCTGCGAGGCTACCTGTAACGCTCGGCGGTGGCGAGCTACGTTGCCTAGAATTCCGGTCACCCTGCTCGCCAATACAGCAAAAAAAGAAAAAAATGAAATAAGAATGTGCATCAGTGTTTGCCGTTGAAAACTGAAAATAGTTGCCAGTTTAGACCAACGCACGCGCAAAAGTGCCATCGCGCCAGCTCCATATTGGAGAGGTACGACGCATTGTTCAGATGCAAGTTAATGTCGCAGTCCAGGAAGCCAGGTCGCGCTCGCCAAACTGACGGATACGTGATGCCCATACCTGGGTGGATGCGCGATTTGTTCAGCGCTCGATGCACCAGACCTGCACCCACATTCCACATTATACGCCCAACCATGGTTGCGAACAAGTAATGTCTAAGCTTATGGCACCGTCTTTCATTGGGACGACGTGAAAATTCCGACGTGAAAACAATGACAAATTCAGTATATTTTGTCCAATTTCTGGCCAAGTTCATGGACCTCTTCATTTCCTGCCAGATGCGAGCGCTGACCTTCTCGGGCGGGGGCGAAGGCGGGCTTGACTCCAGTTCCAGCTCGGCCTTGTGACCAGCATCTCGCATACTGACATTGCACGCACTGTCCCACTGTAAAAAGCTTTTCACCACTTCGGGTATCTCGTTCGGTGCTTCAATCATCTCGCCGTCACTCACTTCTGCAAAAAGCTTGTTCGCAGATACCCGACGACGGCCTTTCATTATGACGCCACGCACGAGCCCTTCCGCGAACTGCTTTCCAGTCGTGGGGTCCTGGAATCGATGCAACAGGTAGTTCCAGTCGTCGTCCCAGTATATCACCTGCGTCTTGATCTCGTACGCGTGGAAAGGAGGGATGGCATGGCGATAGCGAACAGCCTGCGAGCCCACGAGGACCATGCGGCGGTTCTTGATTGCCTGCCACAAGATGCCATTGGCACTGTACGAACACAAATCAAGCACAGTCAACGCTCGTACTAATGTTTGATAGCTGAAAGAAACCGTACGCGGTAAGGTGCCAACGCGCGAGCTCCATGTTGTAGAGGAAAGACGCATTATTGAGGTGGAGATTGACATCGCAGTCAAGCAGTCCCGTTCTCCCCTTCCACACGGACGGATAGCTCACGCCCATGACTCCTTTGCCCATCGACTGCTTGTTCGCCAGCCGATACACCAACCCAGCGCTGATGTTCCAGAACGCACGTAGCACCATGATGTTGGACACCTCGTTGCACTTACCAACTGATTCCGAAACTGGAAAAAATCTTCCCTGGAAATCCGCTTTAATCCATACTCTTTGTATACACATGTATACATCAGTGTCAAATTGCAGCAATAAAAAAAGAGAAAAAAAACAGTCGTTTTCTCTTCTTCTTTGCTCGTTTTCTTTTTAGGTTTTATCCGGACAGGCAGTCAACTGACAGAACTTAACCCATTTTAAAAAACACGTTGCCAGTTTGAGATCTTTGACGCGTCCCAGTCGAAATGCTGCTGCCATCCGTGCTAGGAGCCGACGACAAGCTCGGTCCGATCCTTCTCGGTCTAGCAACGGCTACCGCAGTCGTCACATTCTTCTCGGTATGCAAGAAGAGCCCACCCCCTGATGGTGTTATCCCAGTGTCTTTTCTTCCAGGAATCCCTTTGCTTGGCAACACATTTGAGATGGTTGCCAACATTCCACGCATCCAGGACTGGATCTCGAATCACTTCCAAAAACGCAACGGAAATCCGATCGGCGCTCGATTAGTCGGGAAGAACAAGCTCATCTACTTGGCCAAACCAGAACATTTCGAACAGGTGTTAAAAACCCAATCTAGTAATTTTAGCAAAGGAATCGACGTGCACGTGGTCTTCTCAGACTTCATGGGAAACGGCATCTTGCTCGTCAATGGAGATCGCTGGAAATACCACAGAAAAGTGCTTGTGAATCTCTTCAGTGCTCGAGCCATGCGCGAGTTCATGACTCCAGTAGTTCAGAAAAATGTCCATGTTCTAATGGAAATTTTGTCAAATGCGAGTGACACTGGCGAAGAAATTGACATTTACAGACTGATGAACAAATTCACGTTCGAGACATTTACTGAAATCGGCTTTGGACAGCAGCTTGGGAATTTGAAATCGATCAAAGATCACCCGTTTGAAGTCGCATTCGATGAAGCACATCACATTTGTACCGAGAGATTTTCATACCCAGTTTGGCTATGGAAACTCAAACGCTGGTTAAATGTGGGAAGTGAACATCTACTTCGGGATTCCATGGTGGTAATCAATAAGTATCTGATGGAAACGATCTCTACTGCGATAATGCGACGTGAACAAGGACACAACCGATCAGTAAATAAAGACATCGTGTCCATTATTCTCGACTCCATGGAGAAAAGCGGACAACCAATTACTCCTTCTGACATTCGGGACATTGCCTTTGCTGGAATGATTGCTGGTCGGGACACAACTGCAGATGCTCTAAGCTGGTTAATGCATGAACTTCACCATCATCCACGTGTACTGGAAAAACTGCGCGAAGAACTAATGACAAAGTTGCCTCAATTCGGAAATTTACAGAACTATGTACCGTCCATGGACGAAGTTCAGGATCTTCCCTATTTGGAGGCAACAATTCGGGAAGTTTTGCGCTTAGTTCCCTCAGTTCCAATCATTCCGTACCATTGCTATCATGACACGGTGTTCCCCGATGGCACATTTATCCCCGCTGATTCCGCTGTGTTACTGTCGACGTACTCCACCGCTCGACTTGAATGTGTATGGGGACCTGACGCCTCATCGTTCGTGCCTGAGCGATTTCTCGATCCGAAAACGGGCGAATTGCTGAAAATGTCATCAACAGAATTCGTGGCTTTCAGTGCTGGATCTCGAGTGTGTGTTGGTCGCAACTTGGCAATGCTGGAGCTGAAACTGGTACTGTCGTGTCTGGTGAGCTACTTTCGGCTGGTAGAACTGAATGGCCAGGACGTCACATACGGCAACGGCGTAACTATCAGGATGAAGAACCCGCTCATGATGAAGGTCGAAACAGTTTCCAATACTAGTGCCTAGTACCCATGACTGCTGGTAAAAAATGTTCTCGGGACAAGGCAATTATGCGTGTGAATTTTTTCAAGTACACAGTAAAAATAAAATTATCGTGATTGCTACGAAAAGATTCCTCCGTACTTTACTCACAGCAAGGAGCTGCTGATACTCTGGTACACAGGATCGGGAAATGTAACGTGTGGCATGACAAAAAGGTAAGATAATTTAAATTTAGTAAATTCGAAATCTTTGCAGCTTTGTACAAATTAAAGAAGCGCTAGATATTTCTTACCGTACGGTAGTTAAAACACTTGCACAAATACAGCGTGCATGCGAGCTGAGGCAAGTGCTACTCAGGGCCTCCGAACATGGCATTTATATTTATGAGAATAAAACTCCGCATTAAATTATCCGATGAAGTGTAAATTGGTGGTTAAATAAATAATGGTATTGTTTCATCAACCGAAATAAATTATGCCATTAATAATTTTTATTTATGAAGATTCAAGCGCTCCAAAATTAACATTTTCAAAGTCAAGCCTCGCTAGTGGGTGACAAGAATACCTCGCATCTTCCTTTGCGATCTGATTTGCAACACGGAGAGCTCGAAATCCAAATAAAATTGAGAAAGTATTATTGTTTCGGATAAAATTACAGAAAATTGCTTGTTGTCGCTTAGTATTGCAACTAATCCTCAAGTGACCCACGATCATGACCTCCCGAAAGGCAGGTCAGGGTTGCAGCCATATCGAGGTGATTTCTGAAATGAAAAATGATACTTGCAGTTTGTTTCCATACATTATGCACTTCTCCAATCCCCCAAAATAACTAATCTAGTGCAGGGGTTCCGAAAATGGTATTTTTATTAGATGTAGTTTTTATTTTGCAGTAAAATAATTTATTTTCGAGCTCCCATTTCAAAATCAAATAATTTATTCCGCGCTCTGGCAAAACAGCAATAAAAATAGCTTTAAGTGCTTAGAGCACCACGGGTGCAAAAATTAAATGAGCTTGATGGAGTCCTACGGACCAGCGGTCCAGCTGAACCGCAATCTACAATCGATCTGCCGCGCTCTTGCCCTCTCATTTTGATGGTTGGTCGCTGAACCGAGCCTGGCCGCTAGATAAAAGATATGGTAGTCATTTTGGCAGAAAATGTCTGCAAAAAAGTCAAATCTGACCTCCCCTAGTATCGATAAGTATGCGGCTCCCGCTATGACTACTTAGTAGGGGATTGTCTGGAGCAGGCTTATATGTAGGACCTGTCTAAGGTGAGATCGTATATCGTGATATCCTGTTGTACTCGATAAGAAGTGACTTCACCGTATCGGAAACATCCTAGATTGTACTGTCGTTTCAAGTGGGCATTAATCGGAGGTCAGACAAATTCGAGCTCGCTCAATTTCGCTAAGGTTTTCTAAAGGGGATAAGAGTAAAAATAATTTAAGCGTAGTCAGAGGGTTCTGGTGCCTTAGGTCCCAGTGGATGTCGAGTTATGGCTAGTCAAATATAGTCTCGGTTTCAGGATTGTTTTATCGATTTATTATAAATAAATTTGTTGACCACCCAGTACAAAATATAGATGGACCCATATTTCGCTACCCTGATTTCTCTGTCAGCAAAAAGGAAGATGTGCACATTGCCTTCAACAGGAGCTGCGCATTTAGAGAACTTGTTCAGCAGCAAGCCACGCAGTATATGACCCGCTTTAGTGTATTGTTTTTTTATGGTAAAGAGGACATCAATCGACGTCTGTTAATGCAAAAATTAAGATACAGTACGGATCAAATCACTTTTATTTATTTACTACCCCCCCCCCCCCCAATGGCATTGATTTGGAATTATTGCGTCCTAAAGTACATGTTAAACAAATAGACAAAATTGGCAATTTACCTTCATAATATTTCGCCATGTTGAGACTTCATTCAACAAAACATTCCATGCAACTCCGAATAATAACCAATGATAAGTGTCAGGTGTAAACAGAATTTCGAAACAAATTAGAATTCAAATATTTAGTTCGCACATTTTAATCTCTCAGCTCTTTGTTGCACAACTGAAAACGAAACCACGATAAATGAGAGAGTCCGAGCCGGACATTAAATTAACGCACGTTCTCTATTTGCTTGTAGCCATAATAGCCAGCCAAACTTTGTGCTCAAATTTGAGGGTTTTAGACCTACAGCTCTTCCAATTATATTACCTAATTCCTCGCGTACTTTTTCGCTCAACTTCTTTAAGAAGACATGTTTCTACTTGATTCTCAACCGTTTCAACACGACTATAGCCAGAATCCAACTCCTGCATCATGCAGACGAAACTACTTATGTAAAAGCTCAAGGCGAAATTACAGTACGATCGAATGCCGCAATGTTGAATCGACCAAGCTTGTACACCGGCACCACCATTTATATCGCAGTAGATCGTCGATGAGAACCCTGCATGCGAGTTTCATCCGATAGATTACTTTATGTCCTGCATATGTAGAGTAATATACGTAGTACCAACACCATTTACCAGGCTGGTTGGCTGTGTATAGTAGGCAACGACATCATACAAGCATTAAGGCTAACGCGTCTATTTCTTATTAAAAAACTACTCGTTAGTAGGTACGCGAATAGCAAGCTATTTAACGATCTTGCCTGGACAGTCGGTAAGCTAAGCGCGTCTGGGCCTCACTTCACTTGGAATTTGATCGATGCCCAGCTCCCACTCGTAATAATGTTTGTACTGACTCACAATCGACTTTTCATGAGCACCAACACTGGCCACGTCTGTTGCTGGTATCTTGAAAACTGTCATGAGCACGTCCCTTGGCTCTACATTACCCTCCAACCATCGCTCGAACAGCGCATTTTGATATACAGTGGCGGTGGCTTTCGCTTCTGGTATGTCCATGGCCTTTGACACCATAATAGCAAACTCTTTATCTCCGCCAAAGCCATTTCTGTAGGCCATGAAGATATCCGTTGTGTCTTGGGGATTCCTGATGTTGGAAAATTTAATGAAATCGTCCAGTCTGCGCAGCTTCCAGCTCGTGAGAGATCTAGGACCATCATCAGCGATCTTGAGTATCTTGAAAACGTCTTCGACCGATTTACCAGATGTGAGCCAATATAGCAACTGTAGGAACTGTAGCCCTGTCATGTCATCAGTTCTTGCAGTCCCAAGTGCCTTAGCTAAAACATCATCGCCATAGTGCGCCGCAAGCACCCCGATCAATGACACTCGGCTGTCAGGGTATTTCGTGTTAAACATGTCCACGTAGTGATCCAGAGTCTTCAGCTTGGGACTGACAACAGCCTCATCCACGTGGTTGTTGAGCTTCAGCTTCGCCAAAACATCAGACACAGGTGTTCCCTTACTAAGCCAAGCCTTTAACTTGATGGTGTCGACGACCTTGGAAGCGCCAGCCTTAAATGGAGACGCGAGCTTGTCCAAATTAGTGATCACTCTCTCCTCATCTCCCTTATCGGCTGCGAGTGTTGCTGATAGTGTGTCTGCAGATACAGCACTCTCTTTACTAGAGAAGGAATCTCTCTTACCTGTTTTTGCTGAATCATGTGCACTACACGTATTAATATTAATACATGTCGTCACCAGTAAAATGGCTGCAATCGCTAGCACCATATATGCTCGCATGGTGGGTGCTTTGCTGAAAATAAAATGAGGCGCTGTCGTGCAGTACTTTATACGGTGGTAATCCACTTGCAGCAATGCAATGATAATGCCATGTTGTGGACACATTGAAAATTGTAATACTTAAATATAACACAACCGAAAACCAGCTCATGTGATTGGTCAAAAGCTTGAACCTAAGCAATTTTTGAACTTTTTCAAGACAGAGAAACGATTTAGATCTGCGAAACCAAAAAAATCCCTTTATAAACGAATGGAGGCATTCTGGCGTTTACCTCGTTGTTGCTAATCTGCGCTGTAGCAAAAAAATTCTTGTAGTGCTAGTCAAGCACGTTTTCTTAAAGATGTCATTGAGTTAAACCACAGTAGGGGTTAATTCCCGCCCGGGATTTTGCGGGGGTCTGGTAAAATAAACATTTACCTAGCCCTAATTCGCTAATATTCCGGGGGAGCTGCCGCCCCCCAGGTACAAACCAGATACGTCTCTAAACTCCGCCTTAGCTTGATGGGCATTCCATGCAAGTCGGTAGAGGCCGTACTCTACCATCAGAGGCGGCAATGTGATGCTATCCGAGCTCGTAGCCAGTGAGTCGGTGTTAGTTATTAACCCCCCCCCCACACACACACACTTATAGGTTGTATTTGACGGCATGTGACCAAAAGGTGCGCCATGCCCTGTTTTTCCACATGTTGTATATACTACATGTTAAAGACCATGAAATGCACAGGGTTAGGCTGAAAAATGCACAGAACACGCACACAAAACTCCTCAGATTTGTCACAAAGGTTGCTGACCCTCGCCTCGTGTAACCCACTGATTTCACACATTCGAGAAAAAGCAACGTGGACCAGAGATGGTTGGCCGACGCAAAACGCGTCGCGAGTCAGAAGCCTTCCTTGCCCGCCTGGAAGGCAACAGCTCGGAGGATCGGGTGCGCTTGACTGCCCAACACCCAGCATACCTGATGGAGAGAGGGAGACGGATGCTGACTTCGGGAACGAGGCGGCGGGGGCAGCGCAGACGACTACGGTGGCCGCACCAACGACGGAGGCCGCGCAAACGACGAAGGTAAGGCAGACGAAGACGGCTATGACTCGTGGACGATCCATTCCGGCGCTTCCGAGCCGACCACCTGTTGGAAAGACGACGTCGTACATTGCAGCGACAAAGAAGCTGCGGGCAGCGCGTCTCGCAATTGAGGCCAAAGCGGAGAAAAACCTGAAAAGGGGAAGAAGAAGATGACCAAGGCCCAGCGCGAAGCTTTGACGAAGGAAAGGAACGCGTTCAAAGAAATGGAAGCTGTAGCCCGTGTGGAGTCTATATCTGCTCGACGTGATGCCGAGAAAGCAAGGGAACGTGCGCACGTGACCGACGAAGAACACAGCGGGGCTGAAGCGCGTGAAGCAGCGCTGAAAGCACTAGCAGCAGCAAGGAGGAAGGAATCGGCAAAGTCTCCCGCAGCGAAGAAGCAGAAGAAAACCGCCAGTCCGCACCTTGCTGAACCAGTTGAGGATTCAGATGCAGACGACGAGAGTATGCTGTCTGCATCAAAGTACGTGATTCGCGACATGCTGAATATACTACATTCACTAATTGTATTCATGTTGTTTCAGATCACCACCAATACCAGTCGAAGCCACAACACTGCCTCCAACCAGACATCTAACGGCCAGGTAACTTCTGCGATGATGTATATACTGCATTGAAGAAGAAGAGGAGTTGCAACGGGGACTCAGCTACTTCAATCGCTGCCTCCGTTGGTCCATTGTCACCACTGTATAGACTCGGGTATGGTTCTGCTCGTTCAGGATGCGATGCGGTATCTAAATATCATACAGCATATACCACATTAGTTTCATGTTGTATATACATCATCTCACAAACCTTACCAAACTCCCAGCCGTCCACTCGCATCTTCTTCAGCATCATCATCCTGCGCAAGCGCTTGCATCTCGTCTTTTGTCAGCGAGTCTTAATTGTTTGTGGTTGTGTTCCAGTCACGTCGCAGCTTGCCGATAGCTGCCTGCAGACGTCGCTTCTCCAGCTCTCTTTGGGTTTTCCTCTTGTCACGATTGAGGAGCGCTGTACCATCCAAACTACCATCACTATCACTTGAAAGAATTTCATCTGCATCTTCGCTTAGCAGGTCGTTGTCAGCATCTGATCCTCTCTGGGCATCGTCCGTGTGCTTTGCAGACAAGCTCTGCTCCTCAATATACCAGTCATCCGAATCTTCGCCTTCGCCATCCAAGTCCGAGTTGAGAGCTCCATTATCATAATCTTCAACGGATGCATTCATAGATGGAGCGGAAGACGTGAGTGGCTCAGTCGTATCCATACTCAAAACCCTGTCCCAAAGTAGTTCACATCACGCGTCAATATACATCTTCTATGCGTTCACGCCTCGTCGGCTTTGGCGCCCGATTGCTACTGAGAGTAATCGATACTATCACCAGCATCTCAACGGACGGGTCGACAGAATACATGCGAAGCGAGTGGCGGATGATACAGAGTTGACTAGGGAAGCTGTGATGTTGCGGGAGACCAAGAAACACAAGGGCATAAAGCCAGAGGACATTGTGCATTGTATCGGTCTCCTTATCTCGAGAATGTTGGTCCCTCACAAGCGCCGTTTTGTGGATCACTGGGGGTACGACCCGGGTAGGCGCGGTCCCAAAAGGCACATTTGGCGACTTCGTGGGAAAGTCGCGCTTTGAGCGCATCATGCAAAACCTGCATTTTACCGACAACACGGACCCGAGAGCTGAAACGGACCGCGCCTGGAAAGTCCGCTCTGTAGTGGACACGCTACAGCAGACTTTTGCAAGGGGATACAACGTTCCTCCCGTTGTGTCGTTCGACGAGGCCATGATTCCATCATGAAGTCGTCACAACGTGACCAGGCAATTTATGAAGGACAAGCCCCACAAAGGGGGCACAAAACTGTTTATGACATGCTGTGCTGACACAGCGTATTGTCTACGGTACGTAGTTCGACGGCCTCCGTCGTGGAGTATTTGGTTTTGTGGCTAAGTCTCACATGTTGTATTTGTCTACCTTTGTATTGTTTGGAATGCTGTATTGTGCTGCATCAAAGTCTGGAAGTATTTTGTGGAACTAACCAGCACCCAGACGAGCTCGGAGGTCAATCAACGATCCGATTTTCAGCAGACCCGAACTCTGGCCCTGCAGCGGTTATCCGTAATCTACATGAAGTTCTTCCTGCCCCAGAAGAAGGTGTCTACCACGCTGTGGTGACGGATCGCTTCTATACGTCGATCCAGCTAGCTTTGCAGCTCCTGACTCGGAATGTATACACGGTTGGCACTATACAGCCAAACAAGAAAGGGTTTCCACCAGCCCTAGTGACCAAAGCAGCAACTCGTCCAACTCATATTCCCCGCGGGACCAGCACGATCGCCGTTGCAAAGGGCTGCGATCTTCTACAGGTATTGCTTTGGTGGGACCGCCTTCCTGTCTACCATCTCTCGACTGGCAGCAGTACATCTATTGAAACCTGCGGTAAGTTACTTTTGGGTCGTGTCTTAGTGATTACGACTTCCTAACTTATGCTGTTGTTGTTGTACCATCGAAGGGCGGCATCTACGTGGCGGCAGAAAGGAAATCATGCCCTGCCCATCAGCGATGCGCGACTATCATCGCTGGATGGGCGGGGTTGATATCCACGATCAGCTAAGTCTACAGCGCTATTCGCTGCAACTCTCGGTGCGCTTTCGAAAGTACTACAAGACGGTCTTCTTAGGCCTAGTCGACATGGCACTCGTGAATGCCTATATCATTTCCCGTGAGGCTCGGAAAATGGTTGGTGAAGGTGCTGATCATGCCGAGTTTTTAGTAGAGTTACAGGCGCAGCTTTTGCAGGTCACTTCGGCTGACTTCATTGATGAGGTATATACAACATGTTTGCCGGCGATCATGTGGTAGATGCTGTATCGTATCGGACTCGTTTATTACCATGCAGACATTTTCACCAGCACCTTCCGACCAAAATGTGGCCTCAATATCGGCTGCCCACAAATTGACCGAGTTTCCAGAGTGGACCCAGATCCGGGAAGGTGTTCGGAAGAGACCACAGCACCAGTGCAAGGTCTGCTCGGTTCGCAAGCAGAAGGTCGGCCAGCGCAGTGCAACACGGTTCTATTTCAAGGCATGCAGCGACGGCAACAAGTAGTAAGTGTGACAGTGGCTTATGCAATCGTACTTTGACTAATTGTGCTTCTTCATGCACAGTGTCTACCTCTGTGACCGAGTCCGGCCGGGCCACTACCCAGGCAACATCATGACATGCCACCAAATCTGGCATGCCATGTGGAAGAACGGAGAGGCGCGGCCTCACCCTCGTGTTGGTCGTGGAATCCAGATGCGCAGCCCGGCAAAGAAGCGCCGACGCGCCGCTAGTGATAGGGAAGAAGGCGGCGGCGCGGAAGAGGGAGGCGCTGGCAGCGGTGCTGTGGAGGGGGGGGGCTGGTTCCGACACTGATGGCGGCGCTGAAGAAAGAAGTGGTGGGGAGGTATGTGCTGGAGAGGACGATAGCGAGTAAGAGTGGGCTTGTCGATGAATACTAACCTGATTTAATATAAATGTGTTGCAATCATTGATGACTGTACACATAGCCATTGCACTTCGTACATGGCATGTTCGAGCCCTGTAAAAGGGACACTTCTAATATGCTGGATATACGTCTTCTTCAGGTTTGTTGGCGCAGCGTGGGCGTCTTAGACAACTTGTGGATACATAGCGCTGCGAAGAAGCTCGCAATCAATGTATCACCGCGCGTCGGATCTTCCCGCTGTGCAGAAAACGTATTCGTACTTACGGAGGTCTTTACAAAATTTAAGTTTAGCCTATTTTTAACATGTTGTATATACAACATGTGGGGTCGTAGACAGGGGGCGAAAATAGCGGGGGGGGGGGGGGTTAAATAGAAAAAAAATCTGAAAAGTTTTAATTTAATTTGTATGATAATAATAATAATATTCGATACGATATATGTTTCCTTGGTTTTTTAAGAAATACTTACGATAGATGTTTCATTGGTGCTCTCAAAAAAAAAAATTTAGAGCTAAGAAGCGATACGAGTTAGCTCCCGTTCTTCCCATCTTCGATACCCTGATTTAAGTATTTACCGAGAGCGGAAGAAAAGACGCCGAGAACTGGGACTCCACGACAACGATGCAGAAGGTGAAGAACGCGAAACTAATGAGGTATAATTAGTGTGCGTGCGCATCTGCAATGGTGTAATGAACATCGTTCAAAACGACGGCTTGCTCTAGGCAGGCCATGCATGTATGCGATCTTTTCAAGAAAATATCCTAGAGGATACGTCAGAGTAGATTATCATAAGATCAGTACAGACGACACCTTTATTATTATTGATCCACACAAAATTAAAAAAAATAATTTGACACTAATCCCTTCTTCTTTTTTTTTTTTTTTACTGAATTGGCCATAATCTACCTGCTTATTCTACCATTAAACTAAATCAAATGTTTCTTAAAGTTTTTTGTTGGTTCTTTTGTCGTGCACTTGCCATTGCAACTTGGTCACTCGATGGTATGAGTAGCAAAATGGGAGGTTATCGTGGTACTTGGACGCGTGCTACACGCATTCAAGCTTTTTAGCTCTGGAAGGTAGATCTTTGTTCGTAATGCAGATCCACAATTCAGTTTTTATGCCGCGAAGACTCACTAGATTACCAAAGCAAGCGCTAGACCATTTCCTTCTCTTTCTGCGCCAGCGAGCCATAATTGGGGAAAATTGGTACATGTAGGAGCTTAAGCTGTTTCACCCTACGAAAACATGGACGCAAGGGCGCACCGAGCTCCCAATACTGCCGGTGCTAGCAGAGCAATATCTAGTTTCGAAATGTTTCAATATATCTAAATTGCGGCTAAATTTATTAAATGAATGCCTTATATTGGAGTATTTACAACGGCATAATGTGGCCCTGATCCACTTTAGTATTTTCCGAATTCTGGTGACAGTTCACGACCTCTAATACCATTGTGAGTGCTACTGTAAGTGGCCGTGGAGTGTTGAGATCCAATCACCTGCCCTAAGCATCGAATGCTGGTGTGACAGAACATGCCGGTGGTGAAACGACTAATACGGAATGTATTTAGCGATTATTGCTCGACAATTGTATTCGTAGCTAGACAACGACCAACGACCTCCTGCAACCATACTTCGTTGGCGAGTTATTTCGCCTGAACTCGGACATTCTTCGCTTTCGCTAACATGTCATCGTAGAATTTGATATACCGCGAAAGCTGCGCTTCGGTCTTGAACTGTCCGAGTTTCCTCAACGTTTGTGGGTCCCTTTTGCTGTTATAAAGTTGCTTGAACCACTGCGTTTCCGGATTCTTTGGATCTCCTAGAACCTGAATTGATTTCATTTCCTTCGGAGCAACACTGAGTTTGTGTTTTGAGATCGATTCTTTTAGAGCTGCAGCGAGCTTCTTCTTCTTCGGTTTCAAGAGGGTAGCCATTGCTTTCGGTGCTGTGCGTTCTTCCGAAAATGCTGATAGCTTCAAGTTGTCCTCTCCCTCGTGGATGGATCGAAGAAATCTTCTATGGACAGCACCAGCGGGTGTCATGAATGCCGGACCGGTTGCCAGATTACCGGGTAGGTTAGACTCTGCAGTTGTCGGGCTACTAGTAAGTACATGTACTGCTAGCACGGCAAACGCGTAGAACATCTTGCTCATGGTCCTGGTAGGTTTCTAGCTGATGGTCTTGCGTCCACGCTAAAAGTCGAAGTGGACAAGTGGCAGCACAAAAGGGTGAATGGACGACGTGCCAGTGGCACGTCCTCTATTACATGGACCTTTTATAAAGTGAATACAGTTCTACCCCCTGAATATGCAACCTTCAAAACACGTATTTAACACCACTTAACCAATGTAATACTGTACTGTATCCTTTACACGTCCTGCTCCTGTCCGTAAATAATTTAGAGTCAATATAGTAATACTGTACTGTTTCCTGTACACGTCCTGCTCTCTTTGTAGGAGAACGAGTGATTTACACCCAACAGTACGGCCTTCCCACACCAAAAATGGGTGAGCACCCATAGACTATGCAAACACAACACGCTGTGGAGGAATCACAAATAGATTTGACCGCCTTTGCACGCTGCCACTTCTGCGCAGACGCGCCACAGGGGTCAAATAAGACCCAATCAGAACACAACTAGAGCTGTCGAAAATAGCCCAATCAGAGCCAGACACTACAGCCCAATCAAAGTTCCCACATTTCTCGATTCAAAAATTTGAATGTTTAATTTTGAACTTCACAATCTACGCGACCCCGCTTGGCAGGATGCCGAAGCGGATCGACTGGAAGGACGTGGCGCTTGGCATCTCCGCCCTTGACGCCGAGGGGGTGCTGAGCACCTTGAAGACGTACGAGGTGACCAAGTGCAACCAACTGGCGTGTGTGGTGTGCCCAGAGGACGCCACACACAAGATACGCTACCGCCTACTGAAGTGTGCGTCGGAATCGTGTGCTACGTCGATTTCCTCGCATGGGCAGGCTTGCCCGTGGCGAGGGAAGACTTTATCGTGTATGCCGAACAACGTGGTGTCGATCTTCCAGGTGGGGGAGCACGTAACAGCAGCCAGATCCCCCAGAAAGAAGCGTTTGACGCCCAGCCAGAAAACCTATGTTAGGGAGCTGACTCTACACCACCTTCGGCCAATGAGAATTAGGCACTCTATGACGCGGAAGTTTGATATGGTGCTCCAGGACCTTCCGAGCCTGAGCACCGTCCAAAACTTCGTGCAGCACTACTCGCGAACTCACTTGACGCGAAACGATCGCGTGGACGATTTACGTAAGTGGATCCACGAGCGTGCATTCACTGGGGACGAAGCCTTGGATCAGCCTTTCACTTATGTGTGGGACCTGGACGTGGATGGTAAGCCTGTCGTAGGCAACGGTTGTAAGGAGCGGCCGTTCGTCGTCGGCTTAGCTACCAAGACGCTAATGATGCGATTGATGAGGCCTTCTGAGTCGTTCATTCTGCATGTAGACGCTACATACAAGCTCAACTACCGGGGGTACCCAGTTATTGTGATCGGAATATCCGATACCTCGCGTGTGTTTCACCTAGTATCACTGTTTATTGTATCCGGTGAAAACCAAGCCATTATACAGTCGACGCTCATGGCGCTGCGTCGACTGTACGGTGTACTCACAGGATACAAACTGACTGGTGGTGCAGTACGTCATGGCTGACGCCGACCAGGCCCAGTACAACGCCGCCAACGCTGTTTTTGGCAACAACCCGCGGTTCACTAGTCTAATGTGTTTCTTCCACGTGATGGAGAAAGTGTACACGGCGATTAAGGCGTTTCCCTCGGATACTAAGGCTACTATAGTGCGCGATCTGTACGATATGCATTTTGCGCGCAGCCACAACGAGTTCGTGCGGATGCGGGAGGACTTTTTAAACCGTCTGATGGAAGTTCGGGAGCTGACGACATTTGCGCAGTACATTAACTGCCAATGGCTGAAGGGACGCTTCTCTACCTGGCAGCTCTATTGGACTCCCAGCGGGCTCGCATCCACGAACAATCCGGTGGAGACGTTTAACGCTGTGCTGAAGCGTGATTACACCCTCCGACGTAGACTGAAAATGGGAGCGTTGCTACAGGAACTAAGTAATTGCTGTCAGGATAAATCTGCAAGCGAGCGAGCCTTCAGTCTGGAGGTGGTTCCATCTCCAACTCTCGTACGCAGGGTCTCTGAGATGATCCGTGAGGAGCTTCTGTATGAGGGCTGGCGCGATCCAGGTGATATTCCAAGCGCTGGACTCGTGCGTGTAATTTCATGTCCAGCTAAACGCATTCAAGTTTCCCCCAATACACGCAGCGAAGAGGGTATCGCGGTGAGTTCCCAGATGGGCGTAAACTACGCCAGGATGGAGTTCGAGGGGCAGCTGTACGGAGGCTGGATGGCTGACACCACCCGTATGTGGTGTCAATGTAGCTACTGGTTCGGCTTTGGCGTGTGTGTGCACGTCCTCTTCGCGTAGCGAACACTCGAGTACTTGGACTGTCGCGGGCAGGAGATATTGGTTACGCGCGGCAAGCAGAAGAACACTACGGAAGGTCTGATCTCGCGAAGCGGCCATCGTGGTGGCCGTCCACTGGGTGTTGGCCCAGCATTGACATATTGAGATCCCGCATGTGCGCGCGATCTACTTAACTAGCGCCGGGATGCCTTTTGCATGGTATGAGTTGATCTAATAATCAGCCAATCGAGGACTTTAATATCATCGACGATATAGTGTGTGTTTTTTGCTTTGACAGTACATCAACAACAAAAATAGAGCTTTAAGAAGAACCCTTCGATGGTATTCTTACCCAACCTCTTTAGTAAAAAGATCATCGTCGAAATTTGAGCAATCTTCTAATATTAAGGATGCTGGGCCTTCTTTTCTGCATGAAGAACTTTGATTATCGCATCTTTCTTGACGGTCTTTGGAGAAATTCCTCGCATGTATAGTACGCGAACAATATATCACTACACGATACCGTCGAGATACGAAGTCGTACTCTATTTTTATAAACGCTGGATTTAAATTCGTTTAAACTAAGTCTGTGAAGGTCGCTTCTTCCAACACTGGTCGCACGCGCATTTGAACCTGATATTATTACCGTACGAGACCGTGATCTGGGCTCCAACATCGACAGTAGCTACCATACGGCACAGCACCTTAACCTGCGTCCTATTCTGCATTTTCACGAACTCTACGTTGGGGCAGCAGGAGTGCTGAAAGAATCTTGCGGTCGTTCCAGCAGCCAACGCCTCGATATACACAAAGTTTCCCCGCGTGGTTTTCTCATTCAACAGCATGGTGAAGCCGCTGTTCTGCTTCATGGCCTCCTTGGGTTGGCCTTCGCGCATAGCCTCATACTCCTGCAACTTTCCACAGTACTCGGCGACGATCTCTCCTGCCCATAACTTCTGCATTGTGTACACACCCAGGCCTAGGCACCGAGTATCGTAGATCCTTAGGCCTGGGTGATTACGTGGCGCGTTGCTGCATAGCGCGTCGAGACGGCAGATCTCCGGCGTGCAGTAGAATGCCATGTCCGCGTTCTGACAGCAGTGCGCGAAGCAGTCTCCGATGCATAGGCAGGGGTCAACGTCGCCAGCGTCGACGAAGTTAAGCCCCTCCGGCACAATGTTCTCCGAGATCTGCGCCACGCAGTCCGGAAAGGGAACAGGCTCCATAACCTCTGGCATATCGTCGTCGGGGTCAGGTAGAGTGGGCGCGATATACCCCGGTTTATTTTTGCGCACTTTGGCCAACTTCAGTCGCATGCCAGGGATTCGCAACAAGTCCTTCATTGTCTTCACCTTCAAGGTGTGCGCATGATAGATGCTGGTGCCGCTGCGAGTTGGGGCGCGTCTATTCTGGTAGCGTTTCTTTCTTGATTTACTCACGTGGTAGTCAACCTTTCTCACCTTGCGTCTGTGATACTGTGCCTCGCGCTGTGCGAGTGTAGGGCCCGCCAAAATCTCACGTAGAGATACCAGCTGAGATGGAGTAGGCTGACTAGATTCTTCCTGTTGCTCTGTCTGCTCAGGTTGGCTAGGAGAGTCTGGTACGTTGTCTTCTGCCTTTTCCTCGGATTCCAGACAGCCCGGAAACAGCCCGACACAAGCTTGTACGTGCGTAATTTGCACCAATGGCACTTCACCTCCTCACCGTCACGATTTAGCACCTTCTTGATCATCATGGTTGGCGGGATGATCTCATCCGTCGTGACAACGATCGGGGCCGCCGCCTTGTCGAGCGAATCATCCACGCGCGTAACAACAGCAGTCCTGTAGCCACGGGGGTCGCCGGCGACATACATCTGAGTGTAGTAGGTGATCGTGTCCCCAGCGTACAGCTTCATAGGCGGAAGCTGCGCGGAGGACAGCCCGACCATGGCGGTGTGTAGGATGCGGTGGCTGGCGTCTTGAGGCCAGGAGCCAATATTTGCTTCCAAACAACGAAGAGGTTTTGGGTCACATTCAAGTAACACACATCCTCCGAACTCGTACTGCATTTGGCTGACGCGGGTGCGTCAGCCCCATTAGCCCTAGCCTGGGGCCCCCACGGTCTGGGTCTATCAGAAAGGCCGGGTCTGTTGCCCCGCCCCTGTCTTTTTGTGTTGGAATCTTGATGTGTTGGTCAAATCGGTTCGTGTGAAAATAAGGTTATCTCCTTTGTAGTGATACCGTTGGAAGCTGGACCTTCTGGGCTGCCGTATTTGTGAATACCGGAAAGTGTATCAGACGACCCCTACGCTAAGACTTCGGAAGTATTAGCCCTCCCTTACAAAGCTAGATATAACAACGGTTTTTAAAATAAAAACAGCCCTCTTTTCTTTAACCAAGCATGATTGGGGGCACGTCTCTCGAAATTTATCAAACCAGTCACAATGGAATTGTTGCCGTCCATACCATATACTACAGGCAACAATTCTATGATGTGCTTACAACGACGGGTAAAGAATTACAGAACTTCACGCTTCATACAAGGGTTTGGTGCACTCACGGTGTACCGCTTTCCAGCGTGGCAAAGTCCATTGAAGGCCAATGCAGCAGCACGCAATGGTATCCTTGTCACGTTACAGCAATGGATAGTGATTCGTCCAAATAACGACAAGAGTTTGTACTGAGCTAAAGTTATGAATGTGGGAGAGTGTGCACCATTTTAAAAAATGCATGGTACAGGTAGCACGAGCTTAGATTAATACAGTACATTTCGCAATCACATTGTCAAATATGTTCATGTACAGTACCTGTGCGAATCATCCAACCTCGCAGGCTTTATTGGTCTCACCTTCCGGATTAGGCGGGGATCACTGTACGGTACTAATCGATTACGAACGACCTGGTTTTTTGTACATCATCATAGACCATCGTGGTCTTCGGACAGCTGTATTGTGCTTTGCAGATGAAATGTCCATCCGTTTTATAGCGAAAAATTCTAGAGATACCGTAAAAGTGTAGACTCTAAGTGTGTACTCTAAGTGTGTTTTCCGGTATGCCGAAATGTGGGATCGGTAATTCGATCTGAGACATGTATTTCAAATATTCAAAGAAATCGAACGCGCGGGAGTTGTGGCTCGCCGATTCGCATCGGCTAGCTCGCGTTCCATGAACTCTTGGGCTGCTTGGCGTTGTTGGTCGGACGTCGCTGAGCTCAGCAGCGACGCGATTACAGCCTCACCAGACACCGCCGCGAGGCGGTGAAGGGCTTCCCACTCGACATTTTAGCAATTGGAGTGCTATTCATTTGTAAGAAGGATTCGCGTGGGGAAGAGTAAATGGTACGGAAACTTGTTCCGTTTGTTAGACTGCCTATACTGACGTGTGACGTGCTGGGGCTATACGGCAGAGTAAACGCGAAGAAGATCCCGATGGGCAGGTGGAGCGGGGTCACATCCTTCTCCAAGGTCGAGATCGTCTATTAAACCTTCGCGCTAGCCGCGAGAACCTCGAGAGAACCAGAGAGCTGCCAAATTCTCAACCGCTCCGGCAAGCGACGCAATCTGCTGCGATAAAGCTAGTGGAGGAAGTTCTGAACGAAGAGGCCGTGAAGGCTCAGGTACAGCAAATGCGTGTGGAGTACGCAGCAATGCACGGGCCTTCGAAAATGATGCCAAGGGAGCGGGCTACGGCACCACCGCAACGTCATACGAATCGACTTAGCCAGCGCGTTTGCCGACAAGGACGTTTCTCCGAGAATGAGGTGGCGGATGGAGTATCGGTGGGCACACTGGGAGAAGAAGATGAAGAAACGCGGCTAAACAAATCATGTCGTTCGCCAGTTGATGATGTTGCTGCAGCGCGACAGTTTTTCGAGCTGAGTGGCTCGTCATCAGACGAGGGCTCGCCTGTACCTTTTGTCGCCACACAATTGCCGCTACTTGGAAGCGAACTGAAGTATCTGACGGATAATACGGTGCTGGAAGCCCCAGTTCGGGCCCAATATGAGAAATCTAAAGACTCACATTTCGAGAAACCCGATGAAGCACAGTTCGGGATACGTGAAAGCGCGCACTTCGGGATACCTGATAGCAAACATTTCGAGAATCCAGATGAAGTCAATTTGGATATACTGGAAAACTACGGCAACTGCAGCGACGGTGTTTTGAACGGCTTCCCTTCGAGGTGGAGCTCTTGGAAACAATTCATGACGGACTTAAATCGTTTAGTGCCCGGACCAACCAGTGTTTTATTATTCGATCGTCACAGACCGTGAAAAAAAAAGGAATATGCAGATGAATGACGGTATTCGACACTTTCCAATTGCATGGAAGCACTACTTCAAAACGCTAGTGTGTACGCACGGACACAAGCAACGACCACGCGGCAAAGGAATCCGAGTCCACAGATCGGTGCGCTACACAGGTTGTACCGCGAAGGTACACGCGCTGTTATCGAGTATGGGAACACGACACTACATTTACGTTCGCAGTTCTGGCATTCACAGCCACAACCCGAGTAGCACGTTGTGGGACTATTACGCAGCCAATCGAACAATTCAAGATCCCGCGCTACTCGCCACAGTCTCTGACATGCGCGGTGCTGGTTCCTCGCCTAAAGGCATTCTTGCTTGGATCCGCAAACAGACAGGTTATCTACGTAGCGGCTGACTAATTCCACAAATTACTTAATGTTTTTTGTGTGATTTTATTTACATATAGGGAAGAAAACGAAGCTCAAAGATGTGCATAACATGCTGCAGGAGCTTAAACATGCAGCAAAGGGGTCAACTACAGACGTTGAAAGAACCGAAAGCGTGCTACGTGAGTTTACCAAGCACGACGAGGGGAACACGGCAAAGATATTCGTGGACACCACCAGAGAGGTGGCTGTAGCGGTGGTCGTTCAAACCTCTGGGATGAAAAGACTTTTCGAAGCTTTTCCTCAAGTTGTAATGGTAGATACAACTCACGACACAAACACGAACGCATACAAGCTTTTCAGCTTCGTTGTGCATGACTGTTTTGGAAAGGTACACTAGTAATGTGTTTATGGAATCATTTCGACAGTTAACGAACCTAGTTAATGTTTGCGTAGAGTCAGTACGTTCAACACGCATTGGTTGAACTGACGTCAGTAATTTTTATCATAATACGTTTCGCAGGACTACATTCTACAGCAAATTAAGGAGTTACCCCTTCGTTTATTCTCCGCTGGAAAAGAGGCTATCGATGGATACCGTTCGCTCAGCTTTCGACGAAACCAATGGCTCAGCACGACAGCCATGATAACAACGATGAAAGTGTTGGCTGAGAAGTACACTGACGTCGGTGTGGTGAGTCCCTCCTTTCGCGAGCCAAAGGAACCCGACCGAAAGAGAATAGTCGCAAATGCTTATAAGGCATTCACACCCACCAAGAGCAAGTTGATTGGGGCGCTAAACTACGATGGAGCACACTGGGTAGCCTTCTTCATTGACGTGGGGGATCGGGTCTGCATACTCTTTGATCCACTACAAGAGGATATGAACTACGCAAAAATTAAAGCAAGCATCAAGGAAGTGGTGGAACCTCTGTTGCCTGTAAATACCGAGCTGACGTACGACAACTACACATCGTGCTTTCAGCAGGACAGCGACAACTGTGGATTGTGGTGCCTCATTGTTCTTGAGCTAAGTTTAACTGGTATGCCATGGCACAAGGGATTGTACAAGCTGGTCCCGTATCTGCGACTGCGTTTCCTGAGCCTGTGCTTGGGCTACGTTGAGGAAAAGCGATAATGCTGAGTGTTGAATCTCGTATTGAATTGCGACTTAAACTTTTCATCGTACTGCATTTATGAATGCTTCCTTTTGCTTTTGTTTCACTAAAATGGCTGCATTTACTTGCTCAACCTGTACAGTAACGTTCGTAGAGATCTACATTAACTGAATTCGCAGAATTTGCTCTATGCATTCCTAAAGAAGATCATTTTGTTGGTATACGTTTTTTTTATTGCGTTGCTGCTGTGAGTGGTGTAGCCGTAAGTGTATGCGCTGTTGTTATGAGTGCTGTAGCCGTTGCTTCGTCTCGGTAATAGTGAAAGTGATTTCGTGCTCTGTTTTATCGCGGTGCTGTGGTATCTGCTGCTACGGTGTTGTACTGTGAAGGTGTTGCTGTGAGTTCTGCAGATTTCTCTATATTTAGAGACATGATGTTGTTAGAGTGCAGCCCTCTTTGGCAAAGCACGGCCAAGATAAAAAAAACACGATCTGCTGTTTCGTGTTTTTTTTCGGTATCTCTAGCAAGAGCTGTTTTATAGCCTAGGATCTTTTAATTGGCTATATCAAGCATGGTCGGAGCATTAAATCACGAGTCAAAAATGAGATGATAAGATGCAGGCTATAATATTGTTTTTGCACCAAAGAGTTGTTTTGACTTGGCATTTGTAAGAGCAGCCGGGAGGGATTACCCGGCTCTCCTGTGGAAAGGCATAATATAATGTAAGAGGTCGTCACCAGCCGCGCCTCGCTCGCGATGAATAGATTCTCTCACCTGGCAAGTGCAATGCGCGGCTCGCTGGTGAGCTCGGCGCTGGACCCGCCTCCGCAAAAAACCGCGCGGTCCTGCTTCGCGGGCTCCCTGCGCGGGTTTGCTGCGGCTACGCGACCTTGCACCCGCTCGACTAAGTTGGCGCCATAGTTGCGTCGCCCCACCCCGAAAGGTGCTACTGTGCATTTGAGCGTGTTGCACACGGTGTTTTTTGCAATTTTGTCCTCCCTGACGAGATATTTACAGATAGAAAACAAGTTTTTCGAGGGAATGTACCGGAGAATCACCACCACTAATTGTATCACTTCTAAATTTCGCTCTTCACACAAAAATCTCTCAGCTCTTAAGGGATTCACACCATGCGTCTGGCAATTATGCGGTCTGCTACGGCTATCGCCATTTACTTTGCAGCCTGCAGTGCAATCGACCAAACCAAGGTCCTGACGTATGGGACTCCAGCTCACTACATACACGATTCTGCCGGCAGAAGACTTCTTCGCAAGAACGAAGAGAACGAAGAAACGTCTGAGGAGCGAGCCCCAAATTTCAATTTGGCGAATTTTAGTGAGGAGATGTTTAATGTGGCTGCGTTGACGAATAAAGCAGATGCCAAAAAGCTGGCTAAACAACTCATGGGTAATGATGAGCTGGCGGATGCTGCATACATTTGGTGGCAGTACAAGGGGGGCTCCCCGCGCGGGTTTGTTGCGGCTACGCGACCTCGCACCCGCTCGCCTTAGTTGGCGCCGTAGCTGCGTCGTCCCGCCCCGAAAGGTGCTTTTGTGCTTTTGAGCGTGCTGCACACCGTTTCAAACGGTGTTTTTGCAATTTTGTCTGGTGGACCGTGATGATCAGTGATGATAACAAAGTACAGTACCAGGTCGTTCGTAATTGATTAGTACCTGTACAGTAATCCCCGCCTAATCCTGAAAGGTGCCTGCGAGCTTGGATGATTCGCACAGGTACATGAACATGTACAGTACAGCACCCCGTTTTCGCGCCCTTAGACATTTAATAAACTTTCGGATGTAATGGAGTCTGATTCCAAATGAACTCTAAGTTTTTCAGCTAAAATCTGATTTATTTGCAAATCATATATGTTCTACCCCCGCGAAAACGGGGTGCAGTACTGTATCACAGTGTGATTGCGAAGTGTATTGTATTAATCTAGACTCCATCCATTTTTTTTAATGATGCTACACTTTCCCGCATTGACAACTTCGGCTCGGCAGAACTGTCCCTCGCATTGTAGTAGCTTGTACCGCATGCTGTGCTCTGAGTAGCCACCACACGCAGTACAAGCCATAATGTTGCTCTTTCCGGTACTATGTGACTTGAGCTGCGAAAACAAGGCGTCTGCTTCATCGGCGCTAAGCTCACCGCCGAGCTGTCTCCACGGCAGCACCCTCGGCATCTTCCGGTCGACGGGTTTGAGTGTGAGGGGGCCGCCTCGACGTGATTGGCTGTCGGTGAGACTGGATGTGTGGTCCCTTGCTCAAGCTGCGGCCGTCCACGCACAGTGTGGCGGTACCATATTATGAGGTGCTGCCCTGTATTTTTTGTCGAAAATACGCATTTTAATGTGTTTTTCATGGTGAGAATGTGCCAAAACGCAACTTGGGGTGTTTACAGGCATTTGAGGTGCCAACGCAACAATTAAGTGTGCAATTCACTGGTTCTCTCACAAATGTACGGATCACGCGTTGAAGTTGGTCAGGCGAGTGTCGATTCTATTGCCGCTGCTAAAATAGCGGACGGTTTGCTGTTCAGGGCCAGCAATGCTGGCACCGTGACCTTTTGTGTGACCTTCGTCTTGCTTCGTACAAGCTATGCAGGCCTCCCATCTTGCGCCTACAGCCCAACGAAAAACGGAACCCAGGGGGTTAGGACAGCAAATCTTAATTACGATAATATCGTAGCAAAACAGCAGGGCTGATTAACATAATATGTTAATCTATAATATATTAATCAGCCCTGCTGTTTTGCTCCGAGATGCGTGTTTCCTTTCGGAGATCAGCCTCGCAAGGAAACGCCGTGCAACCGTGTCTACCCCGCAGTACGTGCCGCGAGTGAGAAGGGGACATCGAGTTTGCTGACTACAAGACGAAATAACATGTGCGCTCTGCTGAGTGTGCTAGCAGGAAAAACATAAGACTTTTAGTCGTGGCTATATTCTATTCTATGTTGGATTTCCAACTACTGTACTACAAGCTATGGTACGCAACATCGGTTAGCTCGTTCATCATACATGTAGTTTTCACGCCAGCTATTTTTGTTTTGTTTTTTTATATTGTGGAGGGTATGTTCACAAGTTTGTTACCGATGAAAATTAATATAAACTAGCACTAACTATATATATTATATGAAAGAAAACACGGGCGTTCCCAGATTTTTGCCTTTACAGCTTTGTAAACGCTTTCAAGTGAAGTTCAGTTTGTAAACAAAGATGACGAGATTTGCCCAATCGGCTGGTATTCATACCGATACGTATTACCCTCATGGATTATAGTAGATTTTCAATTTAATAAAACCTAACCTTGAGTTCCAAAACATCCGAATGTTTAGTACCAAATGAAACTCATCGTGATGTAATCTCTAAAAGGAAACCGAGAATCTTTAAGCTACAGTGATTGAATAGCTCTGAGTGTAGCCAAATTGAGCGATCATTAAACCAATATACAAGCGGGTCTTGCCCAGCTCCAACATAATGATGATTTTGTACTGTTTAAGTTGTACATATCCCTCAGAAATAAGCCTGAATTATTCGGATATGCCACTGACTAAAACCTAATTTTTACATATGGATTTCCGGCTGGAATGGACAAGCGTCCGATCGCAATGCACATGTGTGGTAAAATACAACAAGGCTCTGAACAGGCCAGCACATCCGTCCTCAGTTTAGAATTGTCCCAGTCGACCAACAACCCATAGCCCAACATGACAATTTCGGAGACTGTGAAGAGCGCCTTATTTGTAGGAGACGTCAAAGACAAACAGTTGATTCGACTTCCAACTCGAGCCGCTGAAGCTGCTCAGTCAAAACGAAGACGGCGTTCCCGGCGCCGTGACCCACCGACCGAGAGGAGTCGACAGTTATGGAAGGTCGATGAGCACGACCGATTCCTCGAGGCGTTGGAACTCCATCCGTCTGGGCCCTGGAAAGCGATCGCTGACTACATCGGGACACGAACGGCACGCCAGACAATGACACATGCTCAGAAATACCGACAGAAGATCGAGCGACGAAAGTTGAAACCCCGCAAGGACAGCATCGATTCATCTTGCGATATGTCTTCGGAAGACGAGCTCACCAGCCCATCAGCCGAAACGCTGACAGCTAAAGCAGCAACTATTCTGCTAGATGAAGCCACTGAGCTCTCAGTGCTCTTGGAGTTCGTAAATAGCTTTCAACCAAGCGAGATCGAGCCCACAACTCCTCTTTTATATTCGCACGACAGCGTCTTAATGGTAGGAGTTCATTTCTAGCTAAAAATGCAGGTGGTAGCTACCAGTAGATGCGATGAGTAATTGTTAATAGATGTAAGATGCAAAGGAAACGAGATGGCTTTGAGTGCACTTTGATGCATTATCGAGTGCATAATATAGTTGAGGTGCCGAAAGTGGGGGATCAAATAACAACGCAAAGGGACCTTTAAGGCGTATCTCGTCGACGGGCTGTGCTCTTAATCAGCTCTTCACTGCTCTTTACCTTGAGCTAATTGAATCTCGACCACTGTATTATCCTGCATAGGGAATATCTTCGCCATCGACTTATTGATATCTACGTTTTTTTTTATTGTGACACGATTACCACAGCGATAAGAACTAACTCTTTCATTTTTGGGCGCTAACACTAGCTAAGACTCGACCGTTTTGTAGCTACCGGTACACTCGATAATTCATCACAGTGCACCCGAAATCATTTCTGCCCCATTCAAAGCAGCTAACTTTCTTGAAGTATTTTCAGCCAGCTGACAAGAGTTTCTAATTTCCTGATTACCTTCTCGAAAACTAGGAACGCGTCTTATTTGCTTGTGCTGTGACCGTAGTCCAGTGCAAGTATCCAATAGGTCTGCATGTGACAGCAGACTTCTCCATCATATCGTTATGATCAGCTATTAAACGACGGTCCTAATTTCAATATCACTCGTGTTGAAAGCAACACATTTTTTTTCACTCCAAGAGATCAAGTAAACAGCTAAGGAACTACATGGTGGCGACCAGAACAGCTGCGTAAAATGATCCAGGTGTTACCGAACTCAATAACTTGAGAACATGCCTTAGTTCTAAGACTCAATCAACCAGTAAGAGCTCAAATTGAAGCATCTTCCATGCAAGCGTTTTTCGTTGATGTCACGGCCACGAGCTGCGGCCCTTCTCACTCCCGGCACGTACATGTACTGCGGGGTATTATAGACAGCGTTTCCTTGCGAATCTGGTCTCCGCGAGCGAAACAGCAGGACTGATTAACAGATCGAAGTTAAGATTTGTGTCCTAACCCGCTGGGTTCCGTTTTTCGTTGGGCTGGAGGCGCAAGATGGGAGGCCTGCATAGCTCGTACGAAGCAAGACGAACGCCACACAAAAGGTCACGGTGCCAGCATTGCTGGCCCAGAACAGCAAACCGTCCGCTATTTTAGCAGCGGCAATAGAATCGGCACTCGCCTGACCAACTTCAACGCGTGATCCGTACATTTGGTTCACATGAACTGCCCACTTTTCTGCTCCAAAATCCACTTTCTTAGCCGATCGAAACAACACAAATATCGATTATTAGTGGGGTTTGCCAAAGAGACCGGTAGCGAATGGGGTTAATGGTGTCTGAACACAGCCCACCCAGACCAGAATACATGTAATCAGCTTGGTTTCAATTAACCCATTTGCCTCGAATTGTCCCGGGTGATTATCCCCTGAGGTCGAATCGGTGTGTGCACCCTTTCCTTTGTCCTACGTTTGTCGATCAATTCAGCGGGTGTGCAGCACATACAGTAGTGCAGCGTGCCACTCGCTTCGAGAAATAAATCTGGATAATAGCCAGGGACTTATATCTTCAGATGAACCAGCTTGGAAAGGACACCACACTCTCCACCTGAGCGCTCACTATTAATACCTCATGTCGGGCACGTCTGGCAAAATGCAACACGGCACAGCTCCTGAACACGAGACCACATGCTTATTTCATCTCACTTTTCATTTGCTTCAGTGAGCAACACACACGGCAGTGGACCTGAACACTACCCATCCGTACTACATACATACCCTGTACCTCATCAGCATGACGATTTCTGATGTCGTTCAGAGCGGATTATTCGAAGGGGACAGCGAGGACCAGCAACAACTGATCCGGATCCCCATTCGTGCCGACGAGAGTAACGGATCCAAGAGGAGGCGACGCTCTCGTCGTCAAGACCCACCCAGCGAGAGGAGTCTTCTCCTTTGGACTACCGACGAGCACGACCGATTCCTCGAGGCGCTAGAGCTTTATCCGTCTGGGCCGTGGAAGATCATAGCTGACCATGTTGGCACACGAACCACCCGGCAAACCATGACGCACGCCCAGAAGTACCGTCAGAAGATCGAGCGTCGCAAGCTCAAAGAGAACAGAGACAGCATCGAGAGCGCTGAATCGTCGTCCCAGGATTCTAGCTCTCACACTCGAGAAGCGTCGATGCCGGAGCCCATGACCACTCCAGTGTTCGATGCCACGGAGCATGCCGTGCTGCTCGAGTTCCTCGACAACTTCCATCCGAGCGAGATCGACCACGACGAGCCGTTGCCCTACACGCAAGACGGCGATTTTTTGCTGGAAGTCGACGACTTCGAATGTAATACGTCGATGGAAACGAGCCTTGGAACACGTTATAGTTGAAGCTGAGTCGTTAGATTTAATTTTGCGTTAATCGAAATAAACCAGTGCTTTCTCCACTTCACCAGCAACGGCCCCAGCAGCAGCCACCTCGTTTAATACCTTCTCTTAGTTTCAGAGCTTCTAGACTGGTACATTGGTATCACTTCGATGGCTTTCGACACGAGTGTAGTCTCCGCTGGCCTAACCATAATCAGGCCTCGTACAATATCCGCGACGTTCAATCAAGTTTGTTCGGTCGTCGCTGTACATGTGACCAGGCTCAGGATCGGCCGCATCTTGTCGGGCGCAATACTGTACAGTACGTGGGACGCAGAGGCGTCTCCGCCGTTCGAATCGCTATGTGCGCTTTTGATTCAAGTGGTGTTGGAGCTCATGTGGAGCTCATGGGGTTTCACCTGTCTTTTGTATCGGAAAATCCGTTTTTCAATCAAATGCCGGTGTCAAGTCGATTTCGACCTTTTTATGACGAGAGCCGTTAAAAGCCACTTCCCATGCTTACCCTCCGAAAAAGACCTATCTCTCATCACGGGTGGAAATGAACAAAGTGATCATAACCCACTTGATAAATCTCCCACCCGCTTCACAGCAGCCCAATATGCGGGTTTTTCGATTATCGACTTGTCTTTCTTTCGCACCCAATGCCGTTCCTCACTCCGCCCATCTATCAGGTGCTCACCGCAATGTATCAGGAAAATTTCCACTCTGAAGACGATCGGTCGCACCAACAACGGCGCGAACGTATCCTTCGGTTGAAGCGCCCCAACGCCAACGTGTTTAGCCTTTCACATTGAAGTCAAATCCTCATTCTCGTTTTCGCATCGTAGTGCACACACCTCCAAAAAGTGCCATCACACTTCTCAAAAACCCAAACACCATGACCATCTCCTCCGTCGTACAGAACGGTTTTTTCCAGGATGGAAACCAACTCATCCGGATTCCCCCACGATCAGCTGAGAAGGTGACAGCAGCTCGACGTCGTGCTCGTCTCGCCCGTGAAAAGTCCAAGAAGCGTATGAACGAGCGCAGTCGATTGCTCTGGACCACTGAGGAGCATGAACGCTTCCTCGAAGCTCTGGAGATGTACCCTTCAGGACCGTGGAAGATTATTGCAAACTATGTCGGCACTCGTTCGACCAGACAAGCAATGACTCACGCACAGAAATACCGTCAGAAGATTGAGCGGCGTAAGCAGAAGCAACTCAAGCTGAGCAGCGACGCCAGTATGACCATCGATCAACTTGATGCCCTGTTCCCATGCTCGCCGACTACCGTTGATAATATCAACTTTACTATTCCGACGGAGACTCCAAAGCCAGTTGAACGAGCAGTTGGCTGTGACGCAACAGCGGAAATCGATGACGTTGAGCACGCGTTGACTATGGAGTTTCTGGACGAATTCCAGCCTCTCACGATCGATTGCGAAGAGCCTCTCACTGGTCTGGAAGGGTTTTCAAATGACGATCCGTTCTGGCTCGACATTGGGGCTATTAGCGCCTCGATCGCTACTTCAGCGGCACCAGTGTGCACTCGCTCAAATTAAGTTTTTTTTAGGACTAGGATTAAACTCGAGTGCCGAGTTACCGTAATTGTCAGTGGACAGTAGTAGAATGCAGTGAAATGCTTATGAATCAAAGGACTTTTTGGACCGCCACAATTTCGAATGTAAGCTTAAAATTTGGTTCAAATCTTCAGAAAGAAATCTTACTGGAGTTGCAGCCGTTGCTCAAGCTCAAAATGCGATCGCGGGCATCCTCTATGGTGGATAAATTTGGGTTGAGCGTCTTTCTCGCATTGGCACATTGACGGTGTCTGGATCAGCGACAATATCACCATGTAGCAACGATAAAAAAGATTGGCATCCAAATTCTAAAAAGAAGCTCTAGATTTGGTGCATATTCTGCTGCGTGTTCATCTACATGTACCTACGCGCTCTGCTGCTTCTTGGCCAACTGGAAATCCTCCATACCCTGTAGCCACGACGCTACTGTAAGACCTTCGGGGCAATACGAGCACACCACGCCCAGTGCACTCACGTCGTGCACGTTCTCCATATCGTCGTCATTGAACAGCATGTCTTCAAACACGATGCCGCTCTGCTCCTTCAGCTGCTTGAAATGCGTCGTTTTGCTGCCTGGGAAGATGGTGACGAAGTCTGCGATGTCTTCCAGCGTCTTCTTGATCACTTGCTCGCCATCTTCACCACGCAGCGTCACGTCCATCAGATCCAGAACCTTCGTCGCTGTCTCAATCTCCTCCGTACGTGACGCCACGCCGATCTTCGTGTTACGGAACTGAGGGTCCGTCTTCAATACACTCAGCACCGCGTGAATCTCCGGGTAGAAGTGGACTTGCCAGCCAATGGCATCAGTAACGTCACCCGTGATGGGGTCCTTGGTGATCTTTTCGTTGTGCAACTCATCCATGGCCGGGAACCACATAGTGAAGTCGAGGTCAAAGACCACGAGTTGCGGAATGTAGGTCCATTTACGAAAGACCCGAGCAGCGAATTCCGGGTCTTTGCTCTCAGTAGAGCGGTTTTTCCCCGGTGCGAGGTCTTTCGGCATACTTTTGACTTGGTTCTAGTTGCTTTGCTTTCAAAGTAAATTGAAGAATGAGGTTCTGTTTCCAAACTATGGCACTCTTTTGAAGGTCTCTTCTATCACCATAGAGGCTTATGCAGATGCCATAAGATCGCAAAATCTCTCGCCACATCATAATCGATTGCTCACACCATAAGGAACGGGGCGGATGGCGCGAGAATCACAGCCAACGGCACATGCATGCAGCGTCGTCACAGCAGTGGACTCACGTCCCCCGCCTCGTGGTGTTCGATCTCGACTACACGCTCTGGTGTCCGTACATCGACGTGTTGAATGGCGGCCCGTTCACCAAGACCGACGACCCAGGGACGGTCCTTGATCGCTATGGGGAGGAACTGAGTTTACTGCCAGAAGTGCAGAAGGTGCTCACAGCCCTTGAGACGGACGCACAGTTCGAGGGGACGAAGATTGCCATTGCGTCGCGTACAGGGGAGATTGAGGCTGCGAAGGAATGTATGCGACTTATTGAGGTGGATATTAAGGGCGAGCTGAAGACTTTGGACCAAATTGCGAGCTTTGTGGAGGTCTATCCGACGTGCAAAGTTGCGCACTTTAATCAGTTCTTGCAGCATCGTGGAGTGGCGTACAAGGACATGCTCTTCTTCGACGATGAGTATCGCAATGTACAAGATGTATCGAGACTGGGAGTCACGTGCCAATTCTGCCAAGACGGAGTCACCTGGAGCTCGTGGGTGGAAGGAATGCAGGCTTACCAAAACGAGAAGCAAAAGTAAAATGACTATATATGTAGGTTTTCATCAACAGTACCTGTACCTACTCCAAAATGGCTTACCCCTTACATCAATCAAATACCGGTAAAAGGACAAAATCTTTGATGCACTCTCACGTGAAAAAATACCCATTCCGTTAAAAAGGGTCATGGCTTCGCCGGATGAGCTGCGCTTCCTGCAGTGGCTGCAGGACAACGGCGCGACGTTCCCAAAGCTGCAGTGGCCAGTGGCGACGCCCAATGGATTGCGTGGCGCCGTGGCCACGGAGGACATTGCGACGAACGAGCCCATGCTCAGCATCCCTCGGCACCTCCTCATTTCGGAGGAAATGTGCTGGCAGGACCCGCAGCTAGGCCCCGTGTTCAGGAGCAATCGCGACGTTTTCACGCGTGATGATCCTGTTATGGCGCTCTTCATCGTACGCGAGCTGTTATTGGAGCAGCGCTCCTTTTTCCATCCGTACCTAGCCATCCTGCCGTACCCCGAAAGCGTACAGGACTGGACACACGACGAGCTTCGAGAACTGCACGATGAGCGTCTCGTGGATGCAGCGGTGCGACGATCCTCCGAGATCAATATCTACTACCGACGGGTGATGACGAGACTGCAGGAAAAGTACGCGGGGGAGTTCCCCGAGACGCTCTACACTTTTGACAAATTTAAGTTCGCATGGAAAACGATCCAAGCGAGGACGTTTGGGCGGAGACTGCCCTGGACGGCTCTCGTGCCGCTCGCAGACTGCCTCAACCACAACACTGTTGCCACCAAATACGACTTCGACGTGAACAGCAGCGGACTGTTTCGACTCTATCCGTCGGCCACCACGAGCTTTGCGAAGGACTCGGAGGTGTTCAACTCGTACGGACGCCGGTCCAACTTCCAGCTACTGCTTGACTATGGCTTTGCACTGACTGATAATGAATGGGACTATGTCGACGTCGAGATTGGTAAGGATCGTGCTGGTCCGTGGCGCTTGATGAAGCAAGTGATCCGTATCGACCGTCAGAGCTCGCTGGAGGAAATATTGCTACCGAACTTCCTCGCAGATACGACGCCAAATGGAGACCAAAATGAAGCTGCAGCCGCGTGTACCGAAGTTTCGACACTTTGCGATGCATTGCAATGGCTGCGCGGTATTCTGACCGAAACGATAGCCGAGTGGGGGGTTGCCGAACACGACCAACACCTACTGATACAACAAGAAGGTGCTTCTGATCGCCTTCGTGCAGCCATCACCTACAGAACAGGTAGACGACAGATTGTGCTTGGAGTTCTCACACAGATTGACAAGAAGCTAGATATTACAAGAAGAAGCAAGTCATTTGCCTGCGAAAAATAAATTGATGCCGCAATAATTGCAATAATTTCTTCTCAATACATGTAATCTACGGTGTGCTACTTAATGAGTACCGGTATGAGGCATTATTAGGTTTGTGGCCTAATCGAAATATCCTTTTTTCTGGTTTCTAGCAAATATTCTAAAAAAACTGCCGTTTAGAGGTTTTGGAAATCAGCATAATTTTCTTTACAAGCCGACTTTTGAGAAAACATACTACGCTTTCGACCTGAAGAGTTGAAACCAAACTAACACGCATTTGTAAGAATACAGTATACCAACGCAGTAGGTGGATGCGATCAACGGCCATGGTATTAGGTAATTCGAGATCATACCTGCAGTAGCCACATGATCGCGTGAATATTATTCAAAGAGTCCAGTGTGTAACCGCGTCGACAACGTTGATCACGTGAATATACTAATTTGAATTCACGTGATCAACGGTTGACAAAACTGGTTTTCTTTTGACTTTGACGACTGGCTTGTGGTGAATGTCAACCGGCAAAGTAATCCGCTAGTGGAGTCAATACATCTAAATTAAGGTCAAGGAAATTGGGTTTTCACTTCGCAATTTACTCGCCAGCAATCAGGACCACGTCCACAGAGCTACGCGTAGTAAATTAACAAGATGCGTACTTTTTCGGTCGTATTGCTGTTTTCTGCTGCTGTCTTAACATGCGCTGAGAGCACTTCGAAGCATACCACGATCGCACACAGTTTTGATGATATCAATGTTCCTGCTCAAAGATTTTTAAGAACTGATGATTCCGAGATCAAGAATGACGAAGATAGGGTCAGCATTGCAAACATCGCAAGCGCAGTTAAGACCAGCCCATCGAAGCTCGTCGAGTCCGCGAAACTGAAGGCTTTTCTGCTTCGAGAAAACAGAGGAGTGGGCGTTATGAACAGTTTAAAGTTTGGAGCTGACCCCACGGCTGCTTTGAGAAGCTCGAAACTGGACGCTTTGAACAAGTACATTGCGATGTTCAACAACAAGTACCCGGATAATCCCATCTCACTACTAAGTGTTTTCACTTCCCGCTACGGAGACGATGGTGTGGCGAAAGCGCTAGTGTATACGGAAAGGAACGTAGGGTCTACAACGGAGCTGGCGGCGCTAGCAAAGAAGCTGCGGGCTGAGCAGCTAACCACTTGGTTGGACGGTGGTAGATCCGTCGATGATGCTTTCAAGCTACTCAAGCTTCGCGACGATGGGTATCTAGCGTTCACAAGTCGAAAGTTGGAGGTACTGGATGATTACATTGCAAAGTTCAACAATGAGAAAGGCGGTCAAGAATCATTACTCAAGACCTTGACGAGGGGTTTTGGCGGCGAAAAAAAGTTGTTAAGCATTCTAGCGACAGCAGAACGCAACCCTTACACACACTTGAGGGCCACGGAGCTGGGGAACCTCAAAAAGTGGCAACATGACAAGGTGGAGCCATCGAAGGTCATGAAGCTACTAAAGTTGGATGGAGAAGTGGAGAACGCACTGAAAAGCAGTCAACTGAGGAGACTTGACGAGTACATCAACGAGTTTAACAGCATAAATCGGAACAGTGAGGTGACGTTGCTCGAGACGCTGATAAAGAAATATAACGAGGCTGACGTGGCAAAGGCACTCGTGTCTGCAGGGAAGGACGAGAAAATACTCGCTGAACGTCTGCAGAAACAGCAGTTGGAAGGTTGGTCGAAGAGTCATTCGTCCGTGGTCGATGTTTTCATGCGTCTTGGGCTAGGGAACACTCCCACTGCCGTTATTAGCCGCAATGTACAAGCGCTGGACAACTACATCACGTTATACAACCTGAAGAATCCTACAGCAAAAGAATCTGTGGTCGGCGTATATGTGAAAGTTTTCGGCGCAGCTGAGGTGAACAGCATGCTGGAGAGAATTCCTAGGTCTGCGAAGCTATATGGGCTATTCAGGGACGGCTAGTCCATCGCTTTCACTTTTGAAGGCAATCAGAGGGAATGCCGAAGATTTAAGCGTTCTTAATACGATAGATTAAAGTGGTTGTACCAGCGTACAAAACACTAGCTTACAGTGAAGGTAATGCTGACACCGAATCGATCAATTGTTCTTTCCTGGTTATTCTCCATAAAGGTTCAAATAGATACCTGTCAGCATCCTACACCAGATTGGCTACACAGCAGCCTTTACACCGGTTATAGATCGGTTTTCGGGTCAGTATTGGTGGGGGCGTTAAAAGCACGTGGGTTAATATTGGTACTTGTAGTCGAAGTAGCAATCAATCGAACTAAAGCAAGATTTGAATTTTCACATTTCGAGCAGTGAAGGAACCGGTATGTGAATTCCGCAAAAGTACCGTCGATCTGATCCATTTCTAAAGAGCAGGAAATTTGTAAGCGAATAATCAATGATTTTTTTTTAAACACCGACCCAGTACCGGAACAAAAAGCCTTTATTTCGAATCGACATCGGTCTAGATTCCACTTGCTCGTATCGACTCAGAACAAAGAGGGCTTGTAGATGTGTGTTTCCGCTTTATTACCAGGGTCAAGGTAGCGATTTTGTGTCAGTCACTCTTGTGAAATCTATTTCTTACTGTAGTACAGTACTGCACCCCTTTTTCGCGCCCTTGGACCTTTGATAAACTTCCGGATGTAATGATTCTAAATCCAAAATTTGCAATAATTTTTCAGCTAAAGTATAATTTATTTGCAAATCCTATATGGTCCGCACCCGCGAAAACGGGGTGCAGTCAGACGTTGGTAGTACCCTAAAAAAACCCGGTAGTAGTAGTACGTACTATCGGAGCATTTCTAGCGTAAGCATATTGAGGATAGTATCGATTCTACAAAGTGGTAGTAGTAGTAGTACTATTTGATTACTATCTGGTCTACTAGTTTTGACTGTTTGCCTTCCGAGCATCCCGCTTCAATTTCACCAGCTCGTCTCTGTTGTGCCTGAACAGAAGCTGTTTTTCAGCACGTCTACAGTCCGTCCTGGTCCTAAGTGGACCCATAACTATCCCTCCCGTCGAAAAGACTCGCTCCTGGTACGCCGATGACGAGATTTTTCCAAGATGGATGCGCGCAAGTAAGGCTATAGAGGGGAACTGCTGCTCTCCTACCTCGTTGAACCACCTCAAGACATCGATGTACATGTATAGCCCCAGTAATGCCCAGTACATTCCATCGTGGGAGTCGATCGACATCTCCTTTGACAGCTCTTCCCTCGAGATATCAGGATTCTGGTGCTGAGCAACTTCTAACCACTCCGGCTCCAAGTCCATCCACTCCATTATCACAGCATCGGCTCTAGAGTTCAGTTCAGTCTCTTTGACTTCATCACGTGTTTTGCTCGCACGGATTGGAGCTCCTTGAAAAGGTTCATCTTCGTCGTCCCAACCGGTTGAAGCCGGTGATGAGAATGGCGAGATAGACTCTTGGCTTAGCAAGGTAGACTGCGACGACTGCTGAGAGAGCGAAATCTTTCCGCTTTTAGCCAGCTGCGTAAATACTTGTCTGTGCTCTTCACGCAGGAAATCGAGACCGTTTTTGTAGTTAGCTTTCTCCTCCTTACGCGGAATGTCGCCAACCGCTGCAATTTTTTTGCGCTTGACTTGGTACGTGGATCCAGCAAGCCACAGGCAACTGCTTCCTTGGTCACCTTAGGGAATCGCGCTTGTAGCTGCAACAATGTTCTTTTGAGGCATCTTTTGCCAGCGTCCGAGAAGTGGTCGAGCCTCTTTACAACGCGACGATGGGAAACTTCGTTTGCGTCCTTTGCGCCTGGAGCCTCTAACGCCATTCCATCAAACTTGAAAGCCTTCAACTTTTTTTCAGCAAGTCGTCTGAAGACTACCATGTTTGATGACACGAGATTCTCGTTTTGCGCTTCTACAAGTGCAAGGTTTGCAATGAAGTTGGTTACTGCCTCCATTTCGACGGCGAGCTTCCAATCGTCGGCCGTTAGAGCTGTCCACACGGTACTTGTATCTTTGCCGGACTGAAAAAAACGCCTGGAAAGCCGCATAGTTTATTATTATGCCTTCGGATTAATTTGCAGGTGTCGGCGACTCGAACGTCCTGGTCGGTCATGGGCTTGAGCTCTGGATAGGACAGAGCCTCCTGGATTTTCTTCAATGCCGCGCGCTGTTTGGCTGATCTGAAGTGGTTGTTCAGATTGCGAAGCTTCCGAATCACGTTTCCACCCTCCTCAAGAGCTCCTCCAGGCGTTACTATCTTGACTACTTTGTCCCAGGAAGTAGTAGAGTCGTTCCATTTAGTGACGGTCTGAATATTGTCTTTTGGTCCGTTCCGTATCCAATGCACAGGTTTAGTAGATGCATAGAACAGCTCTCTTGCTCTGTGTCGATGTGATCAGCAACGGTTTTAGCAGAAGAAGTCGTGTCCGACATGGTGAATCGAGTCATGCGCCGGATGTCGACATTTTACCTCGTCTGAAGAGAGTTCTCGATGACCTTCGCCACACTAGGCGCGTCGTGACCATCATTTTTCACGCAAGCTAGCACCGCAATAAATCGAAATCGCCATGAACTATCGATGAAAGCAACAGACGCACCAACAATGCTCTCCTTCCCGCAGCTTGTCCAAATGTCGTGCATAAGGTTGAGAAACTTGGTCTGACAGGCATTTGTAAACTCTGTAGATAGTAAATCTCCGACAAGCTCACAGAATAACTGGAACTGCCCGTTCAACAGCCGATCGTGCTTATCACGGCCCAAAATGGGGAACGAGGGATCGCCAGTAGCCGCGCGGATGACATCTTTGAAAGGCTCAGACGCACATAATGTGTATGGCAGCCCTTGGGAAACAAGAAACTTTGAGATGAGAACATTCAAAGTCTTCTCGTTCGCGCGGCAAAATCGCTTGCCTGTAGGGCTGGAAGAAGTAGCTTCTGCGGAAGTAACAATAGCAGTTTCTCGTGTCAGGTCCAAAACTGTATGAGCCTCTGCCTCTGCCGACTGGACGTCCGTTTTTGCTTTGTCGTTTGAACTCTGCTCTGCTAACACTGCCAACGGGTGGTCGGCGTGAATCAGCTTGATGTGGTCCTTTGCATTAATAGCGTGCTTCTTGTTGCATATAGCCTCTTCCCAACTGTACATGTTCGTCCTCGCTCGAGATTTTATTTCTTGGCAACACAGCAGGCAAATATCTCGATACGTAACGGCAGACGGTTTCCACGGATTCTGCTTTTTGTAGGAGACTTCCAGGGTGTGAATATGATCCCACACGTCGTCGGGACATCTCGGTCGTCTTGCGTGTTTAACCGAAAGCGGAATGCCAAGCTCTGACACCGGCGGTGCAGGCACCGGAGACGGTGTTTCCAGACGATCCCCAACGCGTGCCTTGGACTGAGAAACAGCCTTTTCAGTTGTCTTCGCCGAGGTAGCTTTCTTCTTTCCCGCCGAAGTGTTTTTAGTAGTAGTAATACTAGTGGAAGCCGTTTTTGTAGTAGGCTTGCGTCGCTTTAGTGCCGGCTCGACATCTGCGTCTACAGGGAGATCCGGCGAAGGTATGAAGTCGGAATCTGACCCAACCCAAATGTTAGTCGACGCGTTGGAAGACGCCGCTCGTTTCTCAGGGACCGAAGCCAGTGATGCGGCCGTCTTGGTGGATGGATACACGACTCGTACACAGGCTTGACTACAAAACCTACAAGATAATGATAATGAATGAAGACCGCAAGAAATTAGACGATACAACGCTCCTACCTCTCGTTTAACGCTGACTGGGCGCCTTCATACACCCCAATAGAACACATGTGGTGAACGTGCTTTCCGCACAGAGTACACGGGTCCGTTTTATGTTCGTTGCCTTCTTGGCAGCCCATCACCGAGCAACCCATATTTGCTCTTGCCAATTAGACTTCGTGTGAGGCGCGCTTTCCGGTTGAACCAAATTGGCTACTGTTGGACGAGAGCCACACGATAACTGTTCGACGAGAGCCACACGATCTATAGTTGCGAAAAGAACTTACCTTGCTCGTTTAGGGTGCCCTGAAATAGTCGTTGAATAGTACTATCGTACCACGGCGAGACAGTGATATTACTACCAATAGTGAATACCACATAATCGGTAGTAATATGACTACTATTGCAATAGTATTAATAGTAGTATGACTCAAGTTTACTATTTCAAAAAAGACTACCAACCCCTGGGTGCAGTACTGTACTAGAATGCTCATGATCATACCGAATTACCTTAGTTATGCATTACACCCAATCTGCAGTGCAGAGACCAGAAATTGCGTGTCCCGGCTATCGGTATCTTCGAACAAACATTCTATTTAAATTTGAGCAAGTTCACGAAAAAGATCATCAAAGTCGTCGTCTAGCGTAAACTGCTCTACACTAGTGTCGATCAAATCGGAATGTACCATAGCTTGAAATATCTCTTCATCCGCTTGTAAGGCCTCTATACGTCTTGGTGCGTCGAAGACATCTGCCAACTCCAGGATGCCGTGAACGCGTGGATACCGGCTTCGTTAGCTTCTGCGAGTGCCTGCAACCTTAGCATCATTGGTGTGACTGGCACCCCTTCGTCCCGTAGGTCCCCGACCCAGCGAACAAGTTTCAACTCTACTGAGTAAGGTAGAGCGGTAGCTACACCATTACAACGTGCCTTCATCTTCTTGGCTTCTTTAGGGACTGTCGCAGAGAGAAGTTCAAACTCGAAGCAGCAATAGCAACGCGCCGCCGTCACCCAGTCGGGCTTGTGCTGGACGAGCTGGCAGCATCTAACGACCAAGACACCTTGAACAGGATCTGTGAAGTCAGGACTCACCGCTTGTTGACGGCTATGATGATTGCTCTGCATATTGTGCATGTCGCGCTAATGATGGCGCTGGACATTGAGCGTAGGACAGGAAGGCTCCACAGGGGCTGCCTAAGGAAGTAGCAAGTGGGAGTTTAACGTGCTAGCTCAATCAATTCATTCTACAACTTACCGCTTCCGGATCACCTCGGGTTGTTCGACAAAGTTAACTTTGCGCAACCGAAGCGTTGCGTTTGTTACGGAAGGTTGCAGCAGTGCACCTGAGCCTTCAACCGCACCCCCAAGTACGCTGGTCTCCAAGTTCACGGAGACGGAATGCCTGGGACGCGCTTCATGGTCGACTCGGATGGAGATGTCGAGATTACCGTGCCTCAGCCGTATGAGTTTATCTCTGCCCCACAGCTGACTACGTGGGAGCAGAGCGCTCTGATCACCTGGTATCGTGGCTGGAACCACTACAAGGATAAGATCCAGCAGCGTTGGTTGGTCACTGGAGAGGACTATACGAGTGTGATTTCTACGGTCAAGGGAGCTGTGAAGCCTGAGGTTCTGCAAACGATGGCCCGCTTTCTTTTAAAAGGAAAGCCGATCAAGTCGGTCACGGACGAAGAGATCCTACAGCTCGTCCGTCAGCGTTGTCAAACGCTGAAGAACGAGTATATCCCGGACGTCAAGACGCTGTTCAAGCGAGAGCTCCGGATGGACCTCTCGGTAGACGACTGTGACGCGCGTGTCTTTCAGTACTTCCAGGACTTCACGCGCATCGTGGAGGAGAACGGACTGCAGGGTCTAAAAGGGACAACGGACCCTACGAACCCTGGTCACAAGGACCGCTTGAAGAAGCGGTGTAGGCTACTGGTGGAGAACTTACAGCCTATACTATTACAGGACCAAGTCCAAAGGCTGATCGAGTTTGAGAGGCACGACTGTCGCACAGACGATGTTGCTCTCTACGATCTCATCCTGGAGCATGCGAAAGCACAGCAATGCTTTTTCAGCCAGTCCAAGGATAGTGCAGCAGCCGCTAAAAGGAAGGCGGGAGTACCGGCGCTGCCTGCTGCGGCGGTCGCGTCGAAGCAACCAGCTCCGCCACCGTCATCCAAGCCATCGAAGTTTACGCCAGGCACGCGGAACAGTGGGGGGAAACCCGAGTACTACTGTCCGTGCCCCAAAGCCATCTGTGCCACCGACGGAGGGATGTCTTTTCTGCAAGGGGCCCCACCGGTTGAGAGAGTGCCCCACTGCAACGGAACAGCAGCGCAGGAGCGTATTAGAGCAATTCAGAGAGTTCAAGCAACTGCACACGGACTCAATCCGGTTAAAGGCAGCTGGTGCCGGACGCACCAAACACATGGCGAGGCTGAACGATGTACTTGAAGTGCCCTATCTGGCGGATACTGGGGCTGACCGCAGTATTATCCCTTCTGGTGCGCTGCATGCACTGGAAGCTGCCGCTCCACAACTGACCGTTAGCCAGCTTTCCAAGCCAGTGACGGTTATATTGGTTGACGGGAGGACGACCAGTTGCGCGAAGGAGGTGCTGCTGGATCTGCAACTGACAACAGCGGCCGGTGTCGTTAATGTCCGTCAGGTACCATGTCTGGTGATGACCAGTGAGGATGACGAGCTACTTGTCGGTAGTGACACACTAGCATCGTTGGGCATTAGCGTTGAGGACATGCTTGCTCAGTTAGCTGGGTCTTCCATCTTGGCGACGGAGGAGGATGAGTTTCCTGTGGGATATGAGCTACTTGTTACTCGAGACCCAAAGTGAAACAGAACTGGTTGCTACTCAAATGGGAATTATCGACCAACCTGTGCAGAATGGTTTCCCAGTTGAACGACGAAATGAGTTGGAATTGCTGCTCAGTAAGTACGATGACATTTGGGGAAATCAAGCAAGCCCCGGTCCACCAGCCAGAGTTGAGCCACTGCAGGTGACAATTCAGGAGGGTACCGTGCCGGTCCGCTGTCATGGGCGGCCCTACCCGCCTCTTCAGAGAACCTTCATTTGGGAATACGTCAGTCAACCCCTCAAGCGAGGCTTGATCAGGAAGAACAACTCGTCTAGAGGGGCGAGTCCTGTCGTGCCTGTACGAAAGCCGGGTACTGAGGATCAATTCAGGCTCACCATCGACAATCGCGTGGTGAACTCAAAAACAGTGCCACTGGCAGGTCGGATGCCCACGCAAGAGGAAGTTCTCGATGCTGTGCGTGGATCTAAATATTTCGCTCGTTTCGATTTACCCGAAGGCTTTTGGCAATTTCCTGATATTATATCGCGTTGGCGCTCGTCGACGGTTGTCACGGCAGCTGCGGTTCGTACACGCCGCGACCGGACCGTGCCTGTGTCGGAAATTTCACAGTTGCGGCCTTTGCAAGACCAGGAATTTGTGTTTCCAACACTTGACGATGTTCGGGAGGCTCAAGAAGTAGCTGGATGCCAGGCTCGAGAACGCCTTCGTGAGCCCTCCTATGAGGAAGGAGGGGTGGTGATGGTGAGTGGCAAGCCCTGGGTTCCGTCTACAGCCAAGGATCTCCTGGCTAGAATTTTTGTCGTTGCTCACTGTGGCTCGCATGGCCATCGAGGACAAGATGTAATGTGCACCGTGCTCGAAGACAGGTTTCACATCCCGTTGCTGACCAAGAAAGTGGCAATTTTTATCGGAAATTGCCTCCTCGGCAAGCATGTGAAAGGCCCGAAGCAGATAACGAGGCCTTACGGACCAACCTACACAGCTACCAAGCGCAATGAAGCCGTGCATTATGATTTCTTGTACCTGGGCGAGAGTTACGGAGACACTGCGTACGTGCTCGTGATGAAGGACTCTCTGACCCATTACTGCGAGTTGTTTCCATGCCAGTCGCCGACGGCATTCGTTGCCGCTGAGTCGCTACTTGAATGGTACAAGCGTTTTGGGTGTCCAGAAACTTTGATGTCGGATCAGGGCACTCACTTTCGCAACCACATGATAGAGCTCCTGTGCGCGCGACTCAAGATTCAGCAGAACTTTTCGCCAGTGTATTCCCCGTGGCTCAATGGGACTGTTGATCGCCTGAATAAGGACGTGTTGCAAGTCATGAGGGTGCTACTGATCGAGCATGGACTGGACTTTCATGAGTGGAGCTACCTGTTGCCTGCTGTGCAGGCAAACCTCAATCATACTCCCGTTCGATCTTTCAATGACCATTCACCAATCGAGTTATTTACCGGACTGGAAGCGCCCTCAGCGTTAGATTGTGTGGTACGGAGGGCCTCTGGACATGAGGATCTGCTTACGGTGAACATGGAAGTAGCCTCCAGGTTTTTAGATAAGCTGCGGAAGTCGCTGCACGGGCTACACAAGGAAGTCCTGGATGAAAAGGAACGTAAGCGATTGCAGGACATGGTCGCGCACAAAGGAACGGCGTGCAACTTCGAAGTGGGAGACTTTGTTCTTAGGTCACGCGTGAATCAGCGGCTGAGCAACAACAAGTTGCTGGGGCAATGGGTCGGACCATTTCAAATTATCCGGTCGCGCCCACACTCGTTTGTGATCAAACATTTGGTGACGTACCGCGAATTTGAAGTACATGCGGCTCGTCTCAAGTTCTACGCGGATCGCGACTTCAATGTGACCGCCGAAATTTTGGAGTTTACGACTCAGCAAGGCCTGTTGCTGGGTGTGGATGCACTCACGGACCATCGCTACAACAATGAACTTGAGCGCTGGGAGTTACGAGTGTCATGGTGCGGACTACAGGATATTGAGGACTCGTGGGAAGCGCTTACAGAGTTACTCACGGACGTGCCGGACAAGGTGAAAGACTACGTGCTGGACTCGGGTGAAGAGAGTCTGCAGCAGCAGCTGATGTAGTGCTGCCACCCTGCTGCTCGAGCTCGGGAGGGCAGTGTCGCAGAGAGAAGTTCAAGCTCGAAGCAGCAATAGCAACGCGCCGCCGTCACCCAGTCGGGCTTGTGCTGGACGAGCTGGCAGCATCTAACGACCAAGACACCTTGAACAGAATCTGTGAAGTCAGGACTCACCGCTTGTTGACGGCTATGATGATTGCTCTGCATATTGTGCATGTCGCGCTAATGATGGCGCTGGACATTGAGCGTAGGACAGGAAGGCTCTACAGGGGCTGCCTAAGGAAGTAGCAAGTGGGAGTTTAACGTGCTAGCTCAATCAATTCATTCTACAACTTACCGCTTCCGGATCACCCCGGGTTGTGCGACAGGGACTGTACACGCAGCGACGATCTTGTGAAGAGATCGACGCCATGAATAAATGAGGATACGGCGGCAATTAAAATTGCTAGCTGGTAAATCAGGGAAGAACTTGTGAATTGCGGACGCAATACTACCGTTCTTGTCTAGATACTCTAGTACCCTCAGCTTGTGAGAAGCAGTGTACGCCGTAATGGCGTTCGTTGGTGCTTGGCGGCCCTTGCCACCAGGTAGGCGAGGCCTCTCCTTCGGGCGTTTTCGTTGCGTTGGACTCATCTGCGGCTTTGAGAAGTGAGACCAGTACTACACCTTTGCCACTTCAAAGTGGCCCTAGTGAAAATCAAAACGGTTAACGTCAAAATCTCAAACATTAAAATTTTACAAAACCTATATTGTGATGTTTTATCCAGAGCAAAATGGATTTTATCCAACTCAAATGGCTACTTTCCGTACTCCATCGGCTTGGAGCGTTTAGCAGCAGCAACAGCGTGCGCGCAGTGACGCGCCATCCTATTCACAAGCCTCATAGTCATGCAAAGAAGGCAACGCTCCGCTGCCTTTTCTAGCAGCTGCATGCGGAGCTCTTGCATTTGTCCACGAAGCACACCCAACATCTCGTCATGGCTGAGAGCTAAAAAGCTCTTGATCTTGGCCTTCAACACACTAAAGCAGCCTAGACAAAGCATATCATAAACATTAGTACATAATAACAGTACACACTGGGTCAGCCCGTACCTTCAATGGGGTTGCACACTGGAGAATACGGACCTAAGCGCAGTCAACGATGCGGCGGGCGGTGGTTGGGGGGATGGCGTTGTGGTGGGCCACAAGAAGCCAGTCCTGCCCTTGCTTGAAGGCGTCAAGCACGCGAGTGCGCGCGGCCAGCGTGTGCTTTGGCTCACTCGGCATCCTTGGCGCAAATCGAGTTGTGGACTGCTGTCCGCAACAGCACGTTGTGGCTGAGCTCGCAGCCATCCAAATTGCACTGGACAGCTCTCACCTTGACCTAAAGTCGATTTTCTGAATAAAAACTCTAAAAGTAATCTGTTACTTTAGCTACTTCACACCACTTTGCATTGTAGTGTAGCCACTTTGAAGTGGCAAAGGTGTAGATAATGTACGCAAATTACTGGTTGTCAAGTCGTGTAATTGATAACTAAGGATGCACGGCTTCTTTTCCCACTCAGCGTTTGGCGGCTTCTGATTGGCCACATTGAAGTGTAATTGATAACAAAGAGTATATCATAACTAAGGTTATTCGGTACCTGCACAAGTTTGCGCATTAATCAGGAGTATATCGGTATTTATGGATTTGTTAAACGTTATCTTAATTAGAAAATTATAATTTACTTAAGGACAGTTATGACAGCTATTTCATATTATTTTTCATAAAATTGGATACCCTTGCTGTTTTTAATTTTAATTGACTTTTTTCCTGTTCTTAAAAGAACAAACTAAAACGAAAGTACCGGTTTGGGAAGGGTATATTATGTAGAGGAGTACTTTAAGCGCGAGTGCTCCGTTATGACTAGAGAGGGGTCGTAGATTCAATGCGCACTTAATTGACACAGTTGTAACGGCTGGTTAAGTTCGCATCGATGCACTCCAACGTGCGAAAGCCAGGATGACGCTTAAGGCAAAGCGTGCCAAAAGCAAGACGTCCGGGTCTAGTTCGAGACCACGCACTGCTTTCCGCAAGTGGGATCACATTCCCCGTCTCGTCGTGTTCGATCTGGACTTCACGTTGTGGTACCCTGAAATGTACGAGCTCTGGGGAGCTCCGTTCAAGAAGAACCCCACAACGGGGGTCGTTACGGACTCCAAGGGGGAACAAGTGCACTTCTTTGGAGCTGTACACACGGTATTAAGTATCTTAGAGACAGACCCGCAGTTCCGAGACACGACCGAGGTGGCGGTGGCCTCGCGGACGACGGAGCCCAAATGGGCCAAGACCTGCATGCGACTCATGGACGTGGATATCGGCGGTGTGTCCTCGAAGGGCGATAAAGAAGAAGAGGACGAAGAGACGAAAGAAAACGACGAAGAAGAAGGTGAGGAGGTGGAGAAGACATCACTGCAGAGCATCGTGGACTATGAAGCCATCTACCCGCGCAACAAGCGCGTGCATTTCGAGCAACTCAAGAAAGACAGCGGCATTCCATATGAAGAAATGCTCTTCTTTGACAATGAATACGGCAACGTGCACGACATTCAAAAACTCGGTGTAACGTGCGCGTATTGCCCTCAAGGGCTCACAGAAGGGTCGTGGATCCAGGGCATGGAGGCGTTCCAAGCCGCGAAGAGGAAATTAACTAACTAGAAATTAATACTGGATTTCTTCGCAATAAATACTACTTTGAAGTATTAGTGCTACCGGATATATCGCTGCGCTATCTCAATGAACTCATTGGCAAACTGTACACGAGAGCGATAAATTTGAGCACTACATCTCCAGACCTCATTACATGTACACCTTTTGGTAAAACTTTACCAATAGCACTTTATCGATAATTCTTCTTCTACATGTTATTGGAAATGTATTGACCAGAGAGAAATGGATCGTATCTGGTTGCAGACCTTAGTTGAGAAAGAGCAATCACACTGCGATGGCGGACCAGCTGAAATAGGTTTCTAAACCTCAAAAAGACGTGCTTACGCGGCTCGCACGCTTGGAATCAAAGAAGACTTTGTGCCGCGTCATGGAGCTAAATCAATTTAATCATCACGTGAGGAAGCTGTGAATCCTGTTTTCGGCGAGCAGCCGGCGTTCTTCATCGAAGGTGGCCGCTGAAATCGAAGCGCGGCTTCGTAATTGGGCTGTATTAAGCAGTAATTCGCTAATTTTGCGGTAGGAGACCGGTGGGCCGGCCCCCAGCAGCAGGCCTGCCCGCCGAAGAAGCAGTTCGAACGCCCTCTCTTACATCGATATAGTAGCCATTTCAGCCTTTAATTAAAATTTCGATGTTTGAGCTACGACATTAGTTGGAAAACTGCATTTAAAGTGTAGAGGGCATGAAAAAAATAAAATATCATTATTATGGGTAATAAACTTACCGAATAGCTATTGCTTAAAGACGTTTTGGAACTATTATTATTATTGCAGCTTTAAAACCATATTTATTTAAATTTAATTGACTTACAAAATACAAGATTAAATTAAATTAATTGCAATAAAAACTGAATATTTTTATCGGAATTAGCTACTATTATTGAAAGCTGGATATTATAGTCTTTATTAATAAGCGAATTTTTCTATAAAAACATATCTCATGCCCAGCTATACTGCCGTATTTTAGTACACAATACGATTGTTAAAATGATTAGTTTGACACCGTTTTTACAGTCCTCCCAGCCTAAAGCGAAGCGCCCTAGTTAAGTGAGACATGGAGAGCGACTTCAACAATAAGGAAGCGCAATACTTTGATAATGTCCAGATCTTTTCGGGCAACGCACGACATTAGTCCATTATCACTACAATATTTAAGAATGAGAATGTTCCATACACCTTACAACAGTATAAACTCGGTAGCACACGCACAAGCAACACCAGCAATTGGCCGATGATTCATAATCCAACACATTAATAGACAGTGTATGCAGGGGTTAATGGTAACTCCAAAATCGGTGAGGTTAATATTGTGAAAATATCACCTGTAGATCAGTAAATATAAACAATATTACCTAATATTTTCTTCTGAGACAATATGATATTATCAAATATCAACTTAATATTAATTAATACGATATTATATTTTTCAAAGATTGCGTAATCGGGCTAAATTAACCAATCCGATGTCGTTAACGCTCGACTAGCTGAAGTATTACCAATCAACCGTGAGAGAGGGACAATTGTGAGAGTGACGGCAAGGTTGGCGTCGTGTGTTGGCACTGCTGAGCGCATTAATTTAGCGCCACAGGCAGCAGGTTTATTAGACGCACGATGTGGACGAGGAGATCAGTAAAGAACAAGAACAAATGTCTTGATTTCGCTCTATCAACGTTAAACAGCTGCAAGCGTTTGCAGTTTTCCATCTCGATCGCCTTTGTCTGCGTCACAGTAAAATACTAAAGCAAATACTCGTCAGTCTTAAAGCCTACTGCTTTTCTAGAACCTGATCGAAAAAGTTATTTGGCTCCGCTCGGTTCACGAGGGTAAGTGGCAAGAAACGTACTTAAGTGGGAAAACATCATAAAATATCAAGTAGTATCTAATATTTTTCAGATCTCCGAGTTAATATTAGAATATAATGTTAACTTTTGCAGAAATGAGTTAAATTAATATTTAAATTCAAAAAGAGTACTATTACTATCAAAAATATAATATGCTATTTGGTTCTCATTAGCCCCTGAGTATATGGGGCTGCCCCGTCAACTTGTGTGTTTATGTTGGCGGAATAGTATCAACTTACTGAGCATGCACTTCGTGTTTATGAGCCACCACAAAGAAAAACGATGTTCTGTCTCTTAAAGTCTCACTTTTCAATAACCTAGATACCCCCAACTCCTTCACCAACGCCATGAGTGTCAACGTTCCCACCAAGACCCTTCCGAGTGGAGCAAGAATCCCAATGATCGGCCTCGGAGTGTATCAATCCGAGCCTGGTCCCGAAACCTACAATGCAGTCCTAACGGGCCTCAAGCTGGGATACCGCCATATCGACACCGCCGAAATCTACGGAAACGAGGAGGATGTGGGTCGTGCAGTACGTGACTCGGGTGTCCCGCGAGAGGAGATCTTCGTAACCACGAAACTTTTCACCACCAACTGGGGCTACAGCAAGGCTTTGGCTGCCGGCAAGGCTAGTAACGACCGACTTGATCTTGGATACATTGATTTGTACTTGCTGCACGCTCCTGGATCGCCGAAAGAACGTGCCGACACTTGGCGCGCCGTCGAGGACCTGCGCGAGCAGGGAATCCTACGAGACATCGGCGTTTCCAACTTTAACGAGACTCTATTGACGAAGCTACTGAAGACAGCTCGTATCAAGCCTACTGTGAACCAGGTGGAGCTGCATCCGTGGATGATGCGTCAGTCGCTTGTGAAGTATTGCACGGACAACGACATCATCATGGAGGCGTATTCTCCGCTCGCTAGAGCTACCAAGATGGACGACCCTGTCTTGGTCTCTATTGCCGACGAGACCGGTGCTACTCCAGGCCAAGTGCTGGTGGCGTTCGGCATCGCCAACGGATTCGTGACGCTGCCCAAGTCGGTGCATGAAGACCGTCTGAAGAGCAACCTGGAGTCTGCTAAGTTCAAACTGATCAAGTCGTCAAGCTGGCATCACCCGATTCGTACCTTCAGACCGCTGGCTGGGATCCGGTCAAGGATCAGATCGAGTAACGTAGTTTGTCGCGTTGGTACTTGATTAGTCACCCGGATGAACACTCTTTCAAAGATGGCGTACGACTTTCGTATCGGCCACGGGCTCTTGCAAAAGCCTTTAGAGCACGTAAAAGCTCCCTACGCTCAAAAAAAAATTATTTCGTTTTTTTCTTAAGCTGAAATGTGAATAAGTATTCACGATTTTTTTCGTTTACATAAATCGATGGTAAAAGACAGATGCATCAAGCTGTAAACGAAGCTAAGCTGCGTGCAGTATTAATACTTGCTTGTAATATTTGCTTTGCTTGAGATAATACTGATAACTCGCGATTGCTTCAGGGTGCATGGACCAATGTTGGCTTTGAGGTCCTTTATCTAGTACCGGTCCCACCTCTTAAACATCATTCGCCTGACGGTCTGGCTGTGCACCATGTCCACGGTCTTGTTCAAAACAAAATCGCGCTCCAGAATCAGGGATGCTGAATATTGCATTTTTATCTATTGCTAATCAAAGCAGAAAATAAATAATTGGGTTAGAGAGCTGGCTAAACCAAAATAGACTATTGAACTTCCTCAGCTCAGAAAATAGATTATTGGTGCAGCAATATTGGTACACAGCGAGGGGAACACCGCCCAATAGATTATTGAGGCTACTTCGGAAGCGAAAATAAATAATTGGTCTTCCTCTTCAGAAAGCCTCCAATAGATAATTGGTGCTTTCTTATTGCAATAGTTGCAGCACCAATTTATTTTTCGGCATCCCTGTCCACAATTTCCCCGCTAGACTTTGCCACTTGCTAGCGAAAAACTCGCTGAAACTCCCGACGGCTCTTTCTTCGCAGGATTCGCACGCTGGAGCAACTGCTTTAGGGGGCTCGGCAAAATTCCACGGCGTAATACTGGTGATATTAGGAGCTGGCGAAGCAACTCCGTTACCAGCCAAGAGAGCGACGAACTCAATTAGAGGAGCGATAGCCTGGCTCATTCTTAGCGCGAGAAAGGCTGAGACTGGCTTGTGTTTTGAGTCAATTGCAAGGTTAAGCCTTCCCGAACGGGGTGTTGGGAATTCTGCACGCGAAGGGTGGATATTATTTTCACGGGTAAAAGCACGTGGATTACTATAAACGATGGTGAAAAGCTGATTTCCATGTGAGTCGTATTTTTTTGCATTTGTGTTCCGCATAATAAATATATGTATAATACTTTTTCACTTAACACGATGTATTATACACTGCGCGACAAAATCTTTCGGACACTTACTTTTTATCTATAGTTTGGCTTCTAGAGCGAGATGAGACGTACTATTTAGATATGTTTAGCCAATCCGATAGGTCTATAGCTGGCATGTGACGCGGAGCTAGATTTCCGAGTATGTCGGTAGGCTGGCATACAAGGAACTAAGAATTGGTCTGCGACACGATTTTCGGACACACTTTCATCTTATTTTTAGTAAGGGCAAGAATGATTGTCCTAAGCGATAAACTATCAGTAATGCGTCTTTTCACCGTTCTTTCGTGCTACCTCAAAGCATCGCGATGGCATCGAGTCCATCAACTTCATCAGCTCGTCCATCGTAACCGAATCCCATGCAGTCTTCACAGCAGCTGTTAGCTCAGGTACAGACGCATACTGCTTACCATTTCTGTACACCTTTCTTGCGAGGATTGCCCACACGTTCTCGATTGGGTTCAGGACTGGGGATCTTGCAGGCCAGTCGAGTACCGTCACCCCTTGCTCTTTGAAGAACCCCATGGATTCGTAGGAAGTGTGAATAGACGCATTGTCTTGCATGTACACAAAGTATGTACCGTATTTAGCATGCGCGAACGGAAGCATGTACTCAGACACCGTGTAGATGTAGTTCGACGACTTCTGGCGCCCCTACAGAACAACCAATTCTGACTTACCCTTAGTGCCAAACGCGCCCCACACCATTAGCGACCCTCCTTCATTTTGGCGCGTCAAATAACGCCGAGCAGGACGTCTCAGGTCCCTCCAATAGTGTTTATAGCCATCAGGTCCATCTAGATTGAATTATTTTCGTCAGAAAATATAATCATAGGCCAAATGTGACAAAGTCACACAGCACCTTGCACAGAGGAAGTGCTTAAGGGTATTAACTACCCGAGTGAACGTAAGTCCACGTGTTCCCGGCCTCAGTGGAAACGGTTTGCTACTTAGAGGAGTAGGTTTAAGACTGATGTATTTATAAGTAAGATAAGCTTGGGTCTCATACAAACTATAGGTTACCTATAGCGGAGCTAAGTAGTCATGCACTGACTGGCTCCGAGAGCACCTGGTACCGTGTACCAGGTGTCCACAAGAGTGACGGGTCACTCTTTATGTAACATGGGGCACACTGGATTGTACCCCGTTACACCAAACAATCTCCTTCTGGGCTGCAGACGAAATCCTTTCCGCGAACTCTAAGCGTGCATCCATGTGCTCCTGTGTGAGTGGGAGCGCTCTGTCCATCTTTGAGTAGACTAGAAAATCAACCTTAGACAACAGCCTCTGAACGGTACGAACAGAGCATTCTAGCCCATACGTAGCCTTCAGCTGCGCTAACGAATAGTTTCCCGTGGCAGCCCCTCGTACGACCTGTCGAATCTGGCGGTCGGTGAGGCTCTTCGACCTACCAGACTTTGCCGCGCGCTTGTCTTCAGTGCGCAGTACGTAGCTCACGACGTCCGGCGACCTCTTGAGGCGGCGATCGATCTCTCTCACCCCACGTTTGCTTCGTGGAGGCCCTTAATCCTCCCTCGCTCTTCGTCAGTGATGGGTGGTCCGCGACCCATACTTAAATGAAGTCAGAAAGGAGATTGATTGGATGTCCGCTTAGGACAATCATTCTTGCCCTTACTAAAAATAAGATAAAAGTGTGTCCGAAAATCGTGTCGCAGACCAATTCTTAGTTCCTTGTATGCCAGCCTACCGACATACTCGGAAATCTAGCTCCGCGTCACATGCCAGCTATAGACCTATCGGATTGGCTAAACATATCTAAATAGCACGTCTCAACTCGTTCTAGAGGCCAAGCTATAGATAAAAATGTAAGTGTCCGAAAGATTTTGTCGCGCAGTGTAGCGTACAGTACTGCTATTAATTAAAGGGACACTTGATTTTTCAAACTGTACTCACAATACGAGGAGCTAGATTGTACCGCTCGGTCCAAGAACCACTTGCCTACTGTCTAAAAACTAGCGGCAACCATCTTTTAAAAAATGTACGTATTGCAAAATCTAAAGTGAAATTGCCATTTCAGGGGGTGATCTTATCTATAGGGACACCGGGATACTTAAGCTACTATTCGTTTTGATTGGCTGACATTTTGCATAAAGTTACAAACTCTACATTCCTCCCTCCCGGCCACACGCGGAATCCGCAGGCACCTCCACGACGCCAAGAGGCAAGAAACTGTCTGAGGAGGAAGTAGGACGGGTAAAAGCGCACTTTAAGGATAGAAAAGACAAGCACTGGGTAGCACGAGAGATTGGCCGAAGTCCGAACGCTGTCTGCAACGTATTGAAAGCTCCTAATCGTGCAAAACTCCACAAACGACTCGGAAGGCGACCAAACTCGACCAAGCGCCTGATCCGACAAGTTGTTCGACTCGCTACCGTAAAAAAAACTATCGTCTACGTATTTCGGAGGCGATTGGCCAGGTTCTACGACTCATACTGTCCGTAAGATACTAAGCTCGTTTAAAATTACCAAGTGGATCAAGCGGAAACAGGCTCCGGCCGTCAAGCCTCACCACAAGGTGGCTCGCAAATAGTTCTCAAAAATTGAAGTGCTATTGATATATAGAACAACTTCTAAGTGGTGTCTCTATAGATAAGTACACCCCCTAAAATGACAATTTCACTTTTGAATTTGCAATACGAACATTTTTTTTAAAAAAAATGGTTGCCGTTAGTTGTTGGACATAAAGCAAGTGTTTTTTTACCGGACGGCACAATCTAACTCCTCGTACTGTGAGTACAGTTTGAAAAAATCAAGTGTCCCTATAATTAATAGCAGCACTGCATGAACAAACTCAAACCCCGTGTTTTAAACGAAGTAGGTGGGCATCACAATACCATTGCTACGATGTGGCATTGTTGCTGGCACTGTAGTCTCGGCATGGACCCAAATCATATTTGTCACGGTGATCGTACGGGCCATAACGTAGTCAACACCGTACTTGAATGGGACGGATCTGTTGTCGCGATTTTTCTCGTCGCAGTGCTGTCATAACCTTACACAATGCACAAGACCGAATCGGAGTCGCCACCCCGACGAACAGGGTCGGTCTAGACTGAACTACTGTATCCACCATATAGGTTGTACTGGACCAATACTACGGGCGCATTATTCATAACTGGAGCTCAGCACCGTACTCCTGCTCGGATGGGAATGCAGTTGGCGCCGTACTTGATGAGCTGAATTCGGCATTAGCCGCAGCTGTAGCTGTGGTACGCTCGCGCTCTAGCCCCACCAGACGCAGCACAAGACCAGATCGCCGTCAACCAAGCTGCTCCCGCCACTCGTGCCCCCCCCCCCCCCCCCCCCCTAGGACCAAGTCCAGCAGCACCTGCCGCTGCTTCTGCCTCAGCAACGGTAGCTACAGCTAATCAAGCGTCTCCCTTTCTTGTTTGTCACGCAACAGCGTGCGCCAAGCTGAATCAGCAAGCCGTACCAGCAGCGTCGACCCGTGTTGCCACAACGCGGACTGAGGCTGCCCCACAGCCTACCAGACAGCTCAACGCGGCGATAACTGGCACTGCGGAAGCCGCATCAAGCGAGAGATATTGCAGTGGAAGCTGTCAATATCTTGCAGAGTGTCCGTCCGACTACCACCAGGACGATAGGACTTTAGCCCCCTCCCCCCTGATGAAGTCGGCCCTCCTGCAACGTGCTGCTTGCTTCGCAGCTAACGACGTCGGCACAACGCTGACGAGATAGTGACTCCGTGTACGCCTTCGGCGCGGGTGTCACATCAACTGAACGAGTCAATGGCTCCTCTCGACGCAACGCAGGACGATGCAGTCCAGCAGAGTGAGGTCGCCAAGAACTTACCAGACACAGAACTCCAGCAAACGGCTTGCAGCACCTTGGGCAGGCGCACGTCGCCGCCACCCAGACGTCTCCCTGCCACTAAAACGAACTTCGTCACGTTGGGGCCAAAGACGTAGCGTGAGAACCTTGCCACAAGCCTTGACAAGCGATCCGGCTTCCACTATGGAAGGGGGAAGACCCCTGACCCCTGCTGAATCGGCCTTTGGTGCCACGCGGTGGATGCACCATCCTCGACATCGACGGCGACAGTAGCCTGGTGATATCCCAAGTCAACGACACCTTCACGTGCAGGAACGCGAGGACCCAACATCTCTTCAGCCATGTGCGTCAGGCGATCCGGTGGCCCCACCCCAGTTATTGAGCATAGCGCGACACTTAGTCGTACGCGTCACTTAAGAAAACAGATTAAATAGCATACATGGCAATGCAAGGGATGTGAATACGCAGCAACTACGGCCTAAAGGCGTGTAATAGATCTCAATACCAAAAGTATTATGTCGCTGGAAAAGCATGCAAAATCAAATACATTGATATAGGCCAACTATATTCAACATTTATAATGTTTATATATAGTATATAACTGAAATATTTTATTTCGTTTATGTATATTTTTTTGGCAGGGTCTTAGAAACAGATCCGTGGAGGGTTACTAATTCATTTTCCTGTATCTAAATATAGTCACAACTCTGGATCACAACCTCATTAGCCAAGACGAGGTCGCTCTCAACCTCATCGCTTCCATCATCGTCTTCAAGCGAGATCATGGACGACAGTGATGACGAAGCCATTGACGAGACCCAAGCTTATGTTAAGTCACCATCATCAATAAAGAGCTGGGCTAATAGTCATAGCGACTTTGATGAAGAGTACGCACGGAAGTTTCATCCCCGTCCTCACACCATAGTTCCCACGAAAAATGACTCAGCTTCAGATTCAAATTATCCATCGGCGCTGCCACACCAAGCAACTGATCCTCCATGGAATGCTACAACAAGTTTGGTACCTCGTCTTCTGATATCTGATATAAGTGGTGAGGACAATTATCTACGATCGAGATCAAATTTACGAGCTAAATGGGATGATGTAGTACAGATGGGAAATTGTCGATCGAATCAGGCGCACCGCGAATTAGACCTGTCGGAAGTCTGTCGGTTCAAATACCACACCAACAATTTGGTAAAAGCTGGAAAAGCGTATGTATACAAGTGCAGCACTCATGTCACGTTTTCTCAACTATGTAGCATTATCCAAATTAGGGAAGTATTTTATACCTCTGCGATGGAGAACATTCAGTACATCTAGTAGAGGGTCCGCGTACTGGAGTCGATAAAAAAACTCGAAACTAAAGTCGACAACATGTTTTAGGGAGATCAGGTCCATATCTCTGTTTGAGGATTCTTACCGAACGTTATAGTGACGATATCGACCTCCGTCAATGTTTACCTGACACCGCTCAACTTAGAAATCGCGGTGTACACTAACATACAAAGGTCTCTTCGACATTTCGACTCTAGCTGATTAATGGAATGGGCCGCCGACAAGATGTGTACAACGTGTGATACTTCTTACAAAAGTGGAGAAGATAAAAGCATCGCTAGCTTTTCTGAAATGGATACTATCTACCAAGACCATTGGATAGTCATGAAAAATAGAAGAACCAGGAGCAATCCTTTGGAATGATTTGTACCAGTCGACGACTTTTTCCGCAATATTCTGTTAGCCAGGCAAGGCCACCGGCACCGCGGAATACCGGGAGCCACTGACGGAGCATACAGATCAGCTGCCAGCAACTGTACTCTTATCGCTTTCGGCTGCTATGGCGTGATATACAACTCCTCTGAAGGATTCTCCACTTGATTTTATCCGTTCGCCTACCTATTTGTAAGATTGGAAACTGCGGTTGCGTACAACCACCTTTTCCACATAGTCAACGATATGAGTCAAAGTTTTATTTTGGCTACACGCTGAAGCTGCAACTTGGATTGATGGATCACGCGGATAGCATTGCCAAAGCTTATAAAACCCATTTGCCAGATATTGTACTTCTGAATTGCTGGCCTCAATTGGCAAGGAATCTTCCTCGACAAAAACATTTACAAACTATAGCGCAAAGATACGAGGGAATCGTGAAACCATCAGTACATCATCTACACAAAGCCCGAAGCGCAGCACTGTAAAGAGCAACGGCAACGTGTATTTTGGAAAACTGGGGAGATTTAGGTGAGGCTGCCGCTGCTTCATGGTTTCGAGAGCAAAATCTGTCGATTAAGTTGAAATTCTGTTTTTATTCTGCTAGCAAGTCCGCTAGAGTTACCTTAAGTCAGAACGCAATTGAATCGCACAGCCGCGACATTAAGAGAGTCATAGATTCGGATCTGTATGCATCAACACAAATTGTGATGAACACTAGCTTGCCTCGCATCGTAGCTTACTGTGGAGCACCTCGTTACCAAACTTTGCATATTAAATTTCCCGACCTCATTCGACCGTTTGCATCGGCACATGTAGCTATTGAATATGCTCGAAAAGCAAATATCCTAACCCTCACATGCCACTTTTGGGAGATCAAGACGCGTAATAAGAATGTTACGGGCTTGTTATTTAACGTCCGAGCCGTCATTCTAGGCGGAACGTCGTCAAATACTTCCCCTGTCAACGAGGAGAGAGATAAAATGTATCTCCTGTCACGAAAAGGTACACCTCAAACTACCGGCAATGCACAACACATAGAAAAACAATATGTATCGGTTCATCTGGTGCAAATGCTGAGTGAGGAGCCATTTCAACAGAAGTAACGGTTGAGCCTTGTGCCCCGCCTCCTACGGTTTGCGTGACACCATTCTCGCCACCAAATTCAATCGCAGACGGTTCGAATTGGGGTCTGTTAGGCACTCCGCAGCGCCTTGTCCATTTGTCAAGGCTATCTAGACGCAGTAATACTCTCTAGTAGACACAAGCGCATTGGCGAGTAGCGAGCCATGGAGAGATCCAACGAGTCGCCAAGCCCCAGCTCACCTGCCTCGTCTCAGGTTAGGAGTCCAAACCCTCTGAGACACCAGCGTCGACACTTGCTACAACGGTGGTAATGTCAATCAACAGCACAGTCACAGCCACATCGCTGGGGGGGGGGGGGGGGGGGGGGGGCACGGCGCTTCGGTGCGCTTTGCCGTCACTGCCAATTTTATTGACTTCATCAGCGCGGATCCCATGCCATCAACTTGGATCAATCGCGCACGATTCTGTTGCCGACGTCACGTTCGCTGCCAGACGGCCAAGCACCCATATACGCGTCTGGTTCTGGCATTGACCAGGCTTCGTTAGAGACAGATGGTATGTCAAAAAATCGATGCAGTCACAAAGATTGGTGTGGGCGAGAAGCTCACGCAGCCATCTGACTATCCAGTCTGAAGAATGCATGTCGTAACTAATATGGCCATGTCGCGCCTGGCGCAGCGCATGCAAGGCCTAGTGCCGTTCTCTCACTCAGTGATACCTTCCCAGAAGAGCTGCTGGAATATGCGCCGCCGCAAAGCGAAAAGGCTGTTTGTCTCCTGCATTTTCTGACGAAGTGCTGCAACAATATGAGGGGGGGGGCACATTGTGCTCCAAGCCGATCCTATTCTGCTATGGGAGCACATAACCTGGGGTTTTGGCCGTGACCCTGGTGTTAATACCGACATGCTGTTGGCTGACCTGTATGCTCGTAAGCTGCAGCCAGATGAGCCAATGGCAACGCATCTTGGCAGAGAACAACGACCCAGTTGCTGACTGCCGCGTCGCTCGCCTCATATTTATGAATGCTATGAGAGTGTACTCCAAAATATGGGCGATGTGGCCCGCCGTGGCATTCAGTCGGATGGGCTCACTATTTATGCCTCGCGTGCTGAGCTTGTAAATGCAAAGTTGACCGCTCGTGCACATGAGCAACATAGCGTTCTATCCAGTGGTAGACGTGGTTTGCCGGTGGAAGGTCACAACAAGCCAGTTCCATTGGAAAAACTCTCTGTGGATTTATGCTTGATCAACAATGAGGCTGTTACTGGAGAAACAATGTTGATGCTCGTGATACGAGGTACACGAGGTGCTACTTGCTAAGAAAAAAGAGTGCGGCTACGGACAAACTGGAGAAACTTATATTACGACTAAATACGCAGTTCCAACGGGCTGGACACAAATTAGTGACTCTCTATTCCGATCAAAGTGGCAAGTTCCAGAAAAACAACCTGCTCTCTTTCTGCAAAAGCCAATGTATTACTATGCAGTATACCAACGCTTATTCTCCTAACAAGAACAGTTTAGCTACAGCGAATGATCTCGCCCTACATCGACTTCGAGCGTTGCTTCACGCAGCGCATCAATCAAACCTGCTATAGGGAGAGGCATCCCGTCATGTGGTGGACACTGGGAACAAACTTCCGACTGCTGTATTGCAAAGCAAGTCACCACATGAAGCACTGTACTGTAAGAAACATGGAGTTGTCTAATACGCTCAAGACTGCCACAAGAAACAAGCCTGATCCGCGCTCCGAGTTGAGCTACGCTGCTAGTACAAGAGGGTATAAGCTGGTGAATTTGCGTTTAGGAAACATACTGTGGAGACGAAATGGAAATGATTTCTGTCATGAACGCTTTACGGTGGCTCAGAGTTACGATCCCCGGCTACGTTTAAACACCTACAAGCATGTAGCATCTGTCTTACCAGCTGCGATTCTTATTGTACCAATCGTGAGCTCATTAGAAACGCATGCTTCCGGAAGAGCATCCCGAACTGCTAAAACCTGCACTAACCACATAGGTAGGGAGCCTGAGTTGGTGGTCAGTGACGAGCAGGTGGGAGCGCCAAGTGCTGCATTGCAGCTAGCAGAAGCAAAATCGAGTAGTTGTGCACACCAATTGTCCAGCAAGCGCATACATCAACGTGCACGTGAGGACTACGATGGTGATTTCGAGCCTCCAAAGAAGAAACCTGCTGTTACTGAGCATCGCAAGTATTGGGCTCGTCAAACGAGAACCCCCCCCCCCAGCACATCTTCTGGAGTACGTCGTTGGAGCTGTCATTAATTTGAAAGTCAACATATCTATCCCTAGCGCCTACAAATAACCCAAGAAAAGTGAGTACTAGCCTGAGTGGGAAGCAGCATTGAATGAAGAGTTGGAGTCTCTTCGTGAGCATGGAACATGGAAGCTGGTCGCAAGAGCAAAGGCAAAGCATATAACCATCATAATCAACAAGTGGGGTATGCACGTATAAAGCGGCTCAACGTCCGCTTAGTAATACATGGTTTCAAACAGCAGTCTGGTTTTGACTACCCGGAGACATACGCCCCCGTTTTTCGATTTGAAAACAATCGTGCTCCCGTTCTGTATGCTCGTAAGCGTGGGTGGCATAAACGTCAATGCGCTTTTAGGACTGCGTTCTTATACGGCCTCTAGGAGGAGGAGATATTCACACACCCGAGCGGCTCTGATGAACGCAAACCAGGCGGCAAGTCGATCTGTCGGCTGATTAAATCTCTTGATGACCTTAAGCAGGCATCTATAACTAATAACAAGACGTTGCACGTCTTTCTAGGGGCTCTGCGACTCTCTTGACTGAATATGCGCTAGCAGGCCTATGCATCTACAATGCCAGCGACGTGACAATGCTGCTGAGTGTGTACGTCGACGATTTTCTCCTGATTGGTCCACTAGAGCTTGGCACCCGAGCTGCAGCGCAACTGGAAGCGAAGTTTCCGTTGAAAAGTATGAATGCGGACAAGTACTTAATAGGTATCGAGATCACGCCGAATGTCGTGCGTATCAAGTGATCTACTGTCGGCGAGCACACATCGACAAATTACTGAAAAAGTTTGGCCTTGCCAGCTCATACGGATTTTTGACGCCTCGAGCAACGAGCGAGGCTAAAGCGAAGAAGACGGTGTCGGCCGACATGAGATACATCCCATATCGTGAGTTAGTTGGCGGCTTACAGTATTGGTATCTGATGCGCGGTCGGACATCGTTCATGCTGTGCATTGCGGCAATTCTCTGCCATTTTACACTGAAGACTACCACTGCGAAGCTCAACGTGTACTTTGATACTTGCTACAAACCCGAGATTACGCTCTGCATATCGATGCTGTACGTCGGCGCAGCGTTGCTATCATCGTGTTTTCCGACTCGGACTGCGCGAATGACCTGAAGATGCTAAGGCTATTTCTGAATTCGTCACATCCTTCGATGGGAATGTGATCTCGTATGGCTTAAGAAACCAGGACATCAACGCTTAGTCAAGTACGGAAGCGAATAAACTTCCATGAGCGAAGGTGCGAAAGATGTTCTCTGAATTCTAGGACTGCGCGAAGAACTGCGCTGGTCTACATCAACGCCACTGTTGCGCGGTGACAATTTACCGGTGCTGTACTTAATTGAGAAGCCGGGAAAGCACGTCAACAACAAGTACCATATAGTGCGGCACCTTGTAGAAGACGGCATGCTTTGCACTTTGCACATGTCGACGGATGCCAGCATAGCGGACATCACGACTAAACTTTCGGCACACGCAAAAACAGTCAGTTCCACTCGCAGATAAAGGGGCTGTCGATTGCTGGTACGGCCGCTGCTGCTGCGAAGAAGAAGCATTAATCGGCTACCAAGCGGTTGAATGGGATATACGCTGCACGTGAAGAACTGCAAGCAGGCTCATAGCTGTGCTCACAACAGTAGAAAGACTTCTGATGTGGAAAGCGTGTTTGCTCTGTCTCTACACGCGCCATGAGCGAGTGGGAGTGTGACGTACTGGATTGCGAGTGCCATGTTGTACTTGCTACCCCGGCGTGCTCAAGAGCCTTAGATGATTTGCTGTCATGTAAAGAACGATGTCCTTCACTGCTATCCACATGCCGCTGTGGCACTTACAGCTTCAACTTCAAAGTGCCGCCGCTCGGCACTGTTGCTGCGCACTGATAGCTGCCGTATAGATGCATAGCTTTAGTAAATCCATATACTGCATGGGTAACAAGGGTAAGCAGGCTGCGCGCATTGAACTGCGGCTCACTTCCGCAGATCACTTCTCAACTCGCCTCAAGCCTAGAAAGCCTAGCAAGGCTGAGCTTTGCCATCAGTCTCCAGTAGTCCCTCCTCTAGTGATCTCTGTGAAACACAAGCGCATTGACGAGCAGTGAGCCATGGAGATATCCAGCGAGTAGCCAAGCCCCAGCTCATTTGTCTCATCTCAACAATGGACTCAGACCAGCTACAATCACTTCGAACGGAGTGGTTCGGAAGGCGCAACAAAGTGCTTGTTCGTATGAAATAAGATCATAAGAATGCCAGCGACGCTACTGTGAAACTGAATAAGCTCGAGCGCGCGCACAGCTTCGCTGTGAAAGTACTGCTAAGTTATCGTAGCCGTTTATTAAAAGAACTTCTCCTTTTTATTTCGGATATCCATACTGGTATTACTCAATGTTCGAGTTGACCTACGCGTTTTCCAAAGTAGTTTGGCCTCATCTAAGTAGGAGCTCTCATGCGCAAAAACATACGAGTGTAAATTTCGAATTTGCACACTTGTAAATTTCGAATTTGCACACTTCTTTTTAATTGGCACTTTACTGTAAAGTGCATTTTACAAAAAACAGTACTGCTTTTTACATTTTAGTTTTACAATTGGTCAGTATGGCGTCGACACGGCACGTATCGCGATGGCAACTGTGCCGCCCGCCCCATGTGTCTGGAAGCTCCGAAACTTTGCCAATTTCTTCCTCGAACAGCGCTGAAGTGGCTGCAACAGTGTCACCCTCTACACCTCCCGTGTCGCTGCGCTATCTCAATGAGTTCGTTGGCAAACTGCATTGCGCTCCTGCCCTACTGCAACACGGCTTGTTCCCAGACGCAAAGGAGGTCACAGAGGTAAACTCCACGTTCTTCACGTACACATTAGCGCTATATAAATCAGTAATGAGGTCTGTATTTTTCGTTCCAGAGCATGGCGTTGTTCAATGCTGTGCGACGATACATTGAGCCCAAGAACGAAGAAGAAAGTCTCAAGATCAATGGAAAACACGATGGAATTGTTGTCGTAGGAGACGGCAATACTCGTGAGTAGAAAGTGTCTCTAAAAACAATTTTTTTGTAATAATATTTTGTATTATTGTGTGAACAGCACGCACGGCTGCGATGTTTGCGTTCCGGATGCGAGGATGGAAGTGTTATAGTGTGGACCCAGCAATGGAGAAGGGTACAAGCGAGGTGAGTTATTGAAGAGATACAGTTTTAAATATTTTCTATTACATTGCTAATATTTTGTTTTTACAGCGCTCAAAGGGCTGGGCGGACGTGTCGAATTTAGTGACTGTGCGCAACAAGATTGAGAATATTCGAATTACCTTGAGACGAGCGATTGTGGTACTCGTACACGCCCATGTGACGCTGGATCAGGCGCTGAGTGCCGTCCAGGCCGAGCAGGTGTGTGGTGTGGTCACACTACCGTGCTGCAACTGGTACGGCCAGCAAGAAATGCTCTTCGGACGTGGACCAGATCTCGTTTATGACGTCTTCAGTGTGCTATCTGATCATCGAGAGGTAGGCTAATAATTTTTTTAGTGAGTTATAGGACCACTCTCAACTTTTCCTTTTTTTATTGTGATTTAGATCCGTTTGTGGGTTGGCGATAACTCTAGAAATGTGGATGTCTCTCATGCTGATTTCTCGTTAACGTCGAGTGTAATGAAGGGCTGTGTACGCAAGGACATCGTGGACATCAGTGGCATTGTAGCTGGATCAACCAACGACACCGAGAGGCAGTCGGAGAGCTTAAAGAAACGTGATGGAGTGCTCGATTTTATTAGCGATACACTACAAGAACTCGATCGCGATATCTCCTCTATGAATCCAGAAGAGATCACGGCGGAGGAGCAGACGTTTGGCAGCAGTTTGCCGTCCGCCGTTGCGTCTCATCTTGACGTGGATACTCATGTACTCGCGCTTGATTGGCATCCCCGTCGCTTGGCGGTGCGTCTGCTACTTCGAGATGGATACAAACACGTCTACACGTTGTCGATAGCTGACAATCTATCGTTCATACTGAACGATAAACAAGGCACAAAGACGCTGAAACTGCAGCTCCACAAGTGCATAATCGACGTGGCTAGTGACCCTGGAACGGAAGACGAGAGCATTAAATTTGAGCCTTGTGGCCACTACATTCTCCAGTCTACTGTCGTTTTAACCAGCGACGAAGAGGAGAAGATCACGGTGAAATTCGAGAACGATGGGCATCTGACTCCTTCGCTAGCTTGCGTTTTAGATGCAGGCTTCATCTTTCGAGGGTTCCGTGGTCGTGCGAAGAAGAAGCCGTCTTTTTTCCGCCTTGTGTGTCGCACCTTGGACCAGTTTGTGTCGGTTAGTTGTCCTGAATCTACCAGTCGGAAAGCGTCGCTTGTGTGTCTCACACCCCGTAAACAATGGCGTAAGAAGGAATTCTTAGCACACGAAGATCTGGAGTTCGATGTGCAGTCTCTCATCGCGTCCAAGGAGCAGTCTCCTGGTACACCAGTATACGTATACTGCTGCTACAAGCTCCAAAAGCTGGCCGTTGTACAGCCGACTGTTGTTAATACTAAAGACAGCAACAACATCGATCGAGATGCTGCACTGGAGACCTGGTTAGAGCTCGAGAAGAAGCTTAAAAAGCGACAATCTGAGCTTGGAAACAGCCTCGTTGCTATCGACAGTCCGGAGGCCAGAGTGAAAGCTGCACAAGAGCAAGAAGAGGCTTCGAGGAAAGTGTACGTGCAAGTTACGGGTGAAATCACACGTGTTCGTCGCTTTAGCAAGGGTATGGCCTTCCTCTCGCTCGAGCTGACGGGCACTGGCTACGACAGACCGCTGCAGGTTTTCTTACAGCGAGAGACGTTGAATGGGTCCTTAGAAACGTTTCTAAAGGTAGTGAGTCTACTTCGCAAAGGAGACGAGCTGATTGGAGTTGGATTCATGGCTCGCAATGCCCGTGGACACTCCATGCTGCAAGTTGAAGCGCTGTCGTTGGCGCGTTCTGGAGAATACGAAGCTTACAATTAAGGCACGGCATTTTGGACCAAATTTAGTGTTGTCAACCTTCTAGATTCTAGAATTTAGACTTCGAGTAGATTTGGGTGTGACGAGTAGAGGAGGCTCTGCCACTGCTCCAACGCAAGTTCCATCGTCTTGTTTAGAATCTGCTTCTCCATGATCAAGATGCGTTGGACATGCGCTTTGCGGACACTCTCGATGTCATCTTTATCGGATAATTTAGTGAGATTTTCTTGGTCTTGTTCGATGCTTGTCGGGTACTGTTTTAACAGCGTCGTGCACGTGGAGATGACAGCACGCGTGAAGACGAACTCATTCCGTAGACTCACAATGGGTCGATGCTCCTCCCCCTCTGCTGGAGTTAGCAGCTCTTTGTACCGCGCCAACTCGCTACCAGACAATAGTTTCATTCTCAAAGAAGACGAGACGTACTCGTCGATCTTGGAGCTGCCATAGAAGAACTCATACGTCGCATTGACGCTCTCGTTCAGTTGTGTCTGCAGCAAGTAGTTTTTTAAAGGAGCTAAAGTATCGCTGGGGTCCAATGTTACAGTGAGGTCCAATTTGTCCAGCTTGGAAGCTCGAGCTCTTGCAAAGCCGTGGCTTAGCATGAGGTGGGTCGAGGACTTGCCAGGCATTGAGAGAAGCACTTCTTGGCCCTTTGAATAAGCCACTGAAGCGTACACAGTTAGTCTCTGGGTGTCGGTATCCACTTTAATGCTCGTCTCAGGACACGCCTCGTTGCCTTCTTGATTTAGATCGGTACAGATTCCAATAGTATTTAGAACAGGAGCTAGAATAACGTCGTCCTCGTTTTCTCCGAACTGGAAGGTGGACGACCACACTACACCCATCGCCCAACGAAATTTATCCAGTGTAAACTCGCTCTTATGAAAGATGGGTGGGTCTACAGCTTCGCGTGATGTGACGGGTTGCACGAGGGCGTCGTAGAAAGCTTCGACGGCTTGAGCTCTACCAAGTGTGAATCGTTGTAGCTGCGACCCTTCCAGCCCCTTCATCTCGTCTTCGGAGTAGAACAAGGTGCTGTTGATTGCTTCGATCGTTAGTAATGTAGCTACAAAGTCGGAGAAGTTGGAAGCCGCTCCTAGAGCTCGTTCTTCCAGTAAGTGTAGACCCAATGCGATGGCTGAAGGTAGGTCTGGATTCACCTCCAATAGTAGCCCCACTCTCCCTCTTGCAGCCGATTCCACACTCATCACCTGACTCATTGGCAATGATAGTAATTCACTGCCTACTTCCACGTCCTCCGTTGTCTTGTATGCCGTGCCACGTCCAAAGTTGAAACCTTCGGGCTGCAGTACCGTCGACATTGGAGCTACCGGCTTAACCTTGGCACTTCCCAGTGGACGGATATTCACGCCCATCGATCCGGATCGACCTTCAAGAACCGGACGATCTGAGCGGGATCCAGTGTACGCGCCCCATTGCGCTTTGGACTCTGGATCCAGATCAAATTCCACCTCAACGTCGGGTCTCGCAGCGGCGACTTCGGCACTAGCGTCGATGGAAAACGACGATACCGGATGAGCCCCGACCAGCAAGAGCAACGATGCAAAGCTGCACAAAAGCTTCATTTAGATCTAATACGACGTGCTCTTCACTTCTGCAGAACTTGTTCGCGAATGACACAAAACTCAAATGACAAGCATATCTTTCTTTAGATCTTTAACAGCCGCGAAAGATACAATTTAGTGTAAACCACGCTAAATTATGGTTTTTACTTCATATTTGCGTGTTAACGCGTTTGGTATTAAACTTGCTGCGAAGATGGCAAGTCTTACAGCTGGAGTGAGCAAGCTCCAGCGCCTGCAGCATCTGAGCGCCGAGGGTAAGAGCGAGGAGCTACAGACGGCCATCACGCAGTGCACATGCAAGGAGTTGCGAAGCTTCATTGGACTGCTGGGAGTCCCCGTGCGCAGCAAAGATTACGCCGTCTTTGAAGGGCTTCAATTAGGGACGCCGGTGTACCATTCTAGTGAGAAATTGTGGAAAATGTGGTGAGAATTGTGTGCCGCGTACACGAGTTTAGTAGCTCGATTTGAGATAAGTGGAGACCCGAATGCCGAATTTTCCACTTTTTGTCAAAGTCGAGCGGACGTGTATTATTTGGCGTGCTGGCTCAACGTCAAGCCGCATCTGCTGGGTAGTGTCAATGGGAAGTTGATACAGAACTTGAGTTTGTCGACGCCAAGGGCTGCTGAGAGTAAAGACGCTAGCGATGTGGCTACCTCTGAGAAGAGCTGTGACGAGATAAGTAAAACCGAACAGCGTGCAAAGTTGATGAAACTGATCAAGGACGCGTGCAAGACACTGAAGAGCCTACATGAAGCGGGATTAGGACAGGAAACGGAAGACGTTGTTCGGGTTGAGCTCGAGAGGTATACGAAACAGTTAAAGGAAATTCAAAAGGAGGATGCTGTCCTCCTTTAAAACCTCTCACAGTCGAATGCATATATCGATGAATATACCGGTACTTCGAAGTAACTTCTATTCATTTTACTTTTTTTTTCATGGCCAAAAAATGCGATAGTGAAGTTTATAATTAACACACACAAAGACAAGTACAAGCACCGTCGGTATTTAAGCATTCGTGAATGGTGTGTTACTGTATTCCCCAAGAAAATGTGTATTAGATGTAGTAGGACATGTCCTTCAGCAACACTGAGATATCATCTACACCTTTGTGCACTCAACCTCGTAGAAAACGGCAGTCAAACTCGTAACTTAAAAATTGGCAAATAGGAAAATTACGGTAGGAGCCCCTAATCAGTATTCAATGTTGAAAAAACTGCAATCAACCTCGTACAAGATTTGCGCGACTGGCTCGCGCCTGAACGATAGGCTCTGCTCGACTCGCGCCAAAGCTACCCGCGTCTTGATGCTCCTTTAATTTCACGGCGAACACACGTCGTTTCCCAATGTTGCTATCGCTATTACACGTTGTGGGCTCGACTCTCACTTGTTTTACGGTAAACAGCATGCCCTTCAGGTGCCGGCTAATCGTCGACGTGTCCACCTTAACGCCACAGTCCAGAAGCAACATTGTCTTCATAGTGTCCAGCGTGTAGGTACAGTTATCATTCAGGTCCTCCTCCAGGCTTCAGGCGTCATCTTGACGTGCTTCGCGCCTCCCTGAGGGAGATTGTCCACCAGTCGCGCAAATCTTGTACGAGGTTGATTGCAGTTTTTTCAACATTGAATACTGATTAGGGGCTCCTACCGTAATTTTCCTATTTGCCAATTTTTAAGTTACGAGTTTGACTGCCGTTTTCTACGAGGTTGAGTGCACAAAGGTGTAGTAAACCCCCATGGCTTGAAGCCAAGAGGCCATCGAGACAGTGCGAGCTCACCACTCCCAGTGCACTAACGTCGTGTACGTTCTCCAGATCATCGTCATTGATCAGCGTGTCCTCAAACGCAACACCGCTTTGTTCCTTCATCTGTTTGAAATGCGCTGTCTTGCCGCCTGGGAAGATGGTCACGAAGTCGGCGATGTCTCTTAGAGTCGTCTAGGTCACTTCCATACCATCTTCACTGCGCAGCGTCAACGTCCATCAGACCCAGAACCTTCTTCGCTGTCTCTTTCGCTTCTGTGCGTGATATCACACCGATCTTCGTGTTACGGAACTGAAGATCTGTCTTTAAAGCACTTAAAACCGAGTGGATCTCCGGGTAGAAGTGAGCTTGCCAGCCAATGGACCGCGGACCTATCGTATTCTTAAAAAATCGTATGTGAGTACAGAGTCGAGCAGATTGGTGGGGGCAGCCCTGTATGCTACAATGCTAAAGCTTCCCAGCATATTTCAATACAGTAGTCTACTCAAATGGACAACCGTTTCAAGTAGTTGTATGGATTGACCTTTGGAATACCCACCGAATTAAGAGGAAGAAAAATACAAAATCACTCTGATCAAGGAACTTTACTCGCCCGAATCAATAGGCCTGGTATTTGTAGAAAAGCGTCCGGAATGTCGGGTTTTGGTCAACCCTCAGCTTCTTGTAAACGGCATCGTCGGACAATTTCGAGGTGTATTTCCATTTGTAAAACTTGTCTTTCCGATAGCTTATGTCGGTCAGCATCTTCGTGATTTTGTCGAGCTTGAACCGCTCTTCATCAACGTTATCGTTGTTGAGCGTACTACGACGTATGTGACCTCGTAAAACTCGACCATGGCCACTTGGATGATCATGACCAGGATCCAAGCTTGCATCCAAGCCATTGGCAATCTCTGTGGGTGCTGAGAGAGCGTCCTGCGCCACGAAACCCAGCGCTGCCGCGACCACGAAAGTCAAAGACAGCTTCATGATCTGATGTAGATAGTCGGTGGCTTGAGAGCTGGATAGAGGAATGCAGAATGAAGCACAAAAAGAAATTCAACGCTTTCCAGAAAACCGTCTCAACGGACAATCCTTCTGCGGCTCATAATGACCATCCTATCAAGTAATAAACGGGACTCCAATTTTTTGTGATGCAGACGTACCAGCGACTGGGCTGCATTCATGTCAGTGCGAAGAGGAAGGGAATTATCCTCCGCAGCCGTTCTTAGTTCATTATATAATTGTAAATCCTTTTAGAATTCTTGAGCTACCCATGTATAATAGTTTAAGACTTCAGCTACAAGTTGAAGACTACAGATCACATGATCTTCCACGTATCGACACCGCTGCATGCAGCGTTCGGCATCCAGGATGACAGGATACCCTGTAACGCCACACGTGATGACAACCTTCGTGTCCAACCAATGCAGCTGAAGACAACCAGTACCATGTAGTCTAGCTGCATGTAGTAGGACCTCACTAACCTCACTAAGTGAGGTCCTACTACATAAAGTGAGTCACGTTGCTATTTACTCAGCAATACAATAACGGCTAACTTTCAGGGAGCACCGTCGGCTCCCTTCTCCGTGTCTTCGTTTCTTGACGACCACCACACAATGACACGAAATCATCTTTGTTGGTGTAACTACAAGCATATGTACACGGAGATTGAGTAAGAACCAGGGATTTTCACATGTCGAGTAGCGTGAGTGCTTTCACAAGTACGTGTAGGGTAACGGAAGATGGCGTTAATGTCTTCACGATTGCATTCACACTCCCGGCAATTTTTTTTAATACACCCAAAAGGCGCTGTAGGCTACAGCGCCAGCTATAGTGTAGCTTAGGGAGTATGCAGCCGCTTAGCGGATAGAGTGAAAGCCTCACGAACATACCCCGAGAAGGTTCAGCTCCCATAAATGATGCTCTCTCGTTTTATATATCGTGATAGGTGATCAAAAATCGAGGTTTCTCGTGTTGGCTGATAAGGATTCAGTTAATTTTTTCTGCCTTAGTTATTATATGATAAGATTTGGCACCTCTATGATATTTTTAAACAGTTTCAAAGTACTATGTAGCGTCTTTTGAACAGGGTAGTACTGTAGTTATCGGGTATTACTGTACAAATGCTAATATTTTGAAACTGAGTCGGCGTCGTCACGGTACGTGGTGCATGTCCCGTAGCTTGAGGTAAAGGTGACGGCACCGGCCCTGTATGCTACAATACTAAAGCTTCCCAGTCTATTTCAATGGTCTACTCAATGTCACGGCCTACTGCTAGATGGTGAATTAACGATGCTGGCTGACTGCCTGCAGAAGGTCTATTCGCTCCAGACTTTCCACACCACGGCCAAGCAAGCGGGACCTACGGCCAAGTCAGTGACGTTCCAAGTGTGAGATCGACAAGCAGCTGTTCGTGGCGGGAATTGGAGCTGGACCGCCCCATGCGAGGGATTTACTGAAAGGTAAGGAGCCTTTTACTATTAGCTAAGCGGAGTGAGGCGTTTAGTCGTGGATTTTCCTTCTAGCAAAGAACACAAGAATACATCAACGTTAGCATTACTATTTTAGTAGTGTCGCTATTACTACTACCTCTTTTGCCGGCACAAGATACACGACCCCGATTAGAGATCACGACAATTTGGTGGAGAAACAGCGTAGCTTCTAGCCGAAAATCGTAGGAGTACAAGCGTGGAGAGAAGCCTTGGCAGCGGAGCGCCAAGAGAGAAGGAGAAAGGAGTGGGAAAAGGATGAGCGCTCATGGATGGGCAGGTGAAGGACTTCGAGCCGATGAAGGGGTAGGGGGATGGGCTCCATCGTTGGAAACGAAGCCCGTGAAGATCCTCGAGGAGGAAGAGGAAGCGCGCGCTGAGAGAGCTGCTGGCGGCGGCACGCTGCAGGGACCTCAAGGAAGGAAACGCCAGGGAGATGGCGAGGAACGTGGCACGCCGCAGTGAGCTGATCCCGAGATTGGAGGGTACGAGATACGAAGGGTCCCGCGGAAGGCGAGGGCATGTTCGGTGTTACGACGCCGTCTCCGGGAGCGAGGAGGACGGTTGGGTCTGTGTCAGGGACGTCTATTTATGGGCAGATGTCCAGCACGATCCTAGAGCAGTGAGCACGCCAGCCGACGCCTAGCGAAGGAGCGACACCGGCGCGGACGATGAGGGGTACGCCCTTGGAAGCATCGGTGATGAACTCGGGAAGTCGCCCCGAGGTGGGGTTCGCCTTGGATCGGACTCATCCCACGCTACAGCCGGTGGACAGCGCTGGAGGAGACGTGCCAATGGTCATGTCAGCGTACGGCCGACCCAGTAGCAGCGTACCGAGCCCACAACGAAGCCGACGTGCCCGAGGGACTACACCTGTTGCTGCTGGGACACCAACGCAAGCGTACGTACCTAGTAGAAGTCGTGGAACGACGCCTGTTCAATCAAAGAGGACGTCAACAAGGGGAAGTGGAACGCCGACGACGGACCCAGCCTTACCGGCCCTCATTATGGACAGTATCGTCCAAATGCTACAGAGGGCTGCGATGATGAACGGAACGCCGGTGCCGTCACCAATACCTCAAGCTACGGGACATGTACCACGTACCGTGACGACGCCGACCCAGTTTCAAAATATTAGCATTTGTACAGTAATACCCGATAACTACAGTACTACCCTGTTCAAAAGACGCTACATAGTACTTTGAAACTGTTTAAAAATATCATAGAGGTGCCAAATCTTATCATATAATAACTAAGGCAGAAAAAATTAACTGAATCCTTATCAGCCAACACGAGAAACCTCGATTTTTGATCACCTATCACGATATATAAAACGAGAGAGCATCATTTATGGGAGCTGAACCTTCTCGGGGTATGTTCGTGAGGCTTTCACTCTATCCGCTAAGCGGCTGCATACTCCCTAAGCTACACTATAGCTGGCGCTGTAGCCTACAGCGCCTTTTGGGTGTATTAAAAAAATTTGCCGGGAGTGTGAATGCAATCGTGAAGACATTAACGCCATCTTCCGTTACCCTACACGTACTTGTGAAAGCACTCACGCTACTCGACATGTGAAAATCCCTGGTTCTTACTCAATCTCCGTGTACATATGCTTGTAGTTACACCAACAAAGATGATTTCGTGTCATTGTGTGGTGGTCGTCAAGAAACGAAGACACGGAGAAGGGAGCCGACGGTGCTCCCTGAAAGTTAGCCGTTATTGTATTGCTGAGTAAATAGCAACGTGACTCACTTTATGTAGTAGGACCTCACTTAGTGAGGTTAGTGAGGTCCTACTACATGCAGCTAGACTACATGGTACTGGTTGTCTTCAGCTGCATTGGTTGGACACGAAGGTTGTCATCACGTGTGGCGTTACAGGGTATCCTGTCATCCTGGATGCCGAACGCTGCATGCAGCGGTGTCGATACGTGGAAGATCATGTGATCTGTAGTCTTCAACTTGTAGCTGAAGTCTTAAACTATTATACATGGGTAGCTCAAGAATTCTAAAAGGATTTACAATTATATAATGAACTAAGAACGGCTGCGGAGGATAATTCCCTTCCTCTTCGCACTGACATGAATGCAGCCCAGTCGCTGGTACGTCTGCATCACAAAAAATTGGAGTCCCGTTTATTACTTGATAGGATGGTCATTATGAGCCGCAGAAGGATTGTCCGTTGAGACGGTTTTCTGGAAAGCGTTGAATTTCTTTTTGTGCTTCATTCTGCATTCCTCTATCCAGCTCTCAAGCCACCGACTATCTACATCAGATCATGAAGCTGTCTTTGACTTTCGTGGTCGCGGCAGCGCTGGGTTTCGTGGCGCAGGACGCTCTCTCAGCACCCACAGAGATTGCCAATGGCTTGGATGCAAGCTTGGATCCTGGTCATGATCATCCAAGTGGCCATGGTCGAGTTTTACGAGGTCACATACGTCATAGTACGCTCAACAACGATAACGTTGATGAAGAGCGGTTCAAGCTCGACAAAATCACGAAGATGCTGACCGACATAAGCTATCGGAAAGACAAGTTTTACAAATGGAAATACACCTCGAAATTGTCCGACGATGCCGTTTACAAGAAGCTGAGGGTTGACCAAAACCCGACATTCCGGACGCTTTTCTACAAATACCAGGCCTATTGATTCGGGCGAGTAAAGTTCCTTGATCAGAGTGATTTTGTATTTTTCTTCCTCTTAATTCGGTGGGTATTCCAAAGGTCAATCCATACAACTACTTGAAACGGTTGTCCATTTGAGTAGACTACTGTATTGAAATATGCTGGGAAGCTTTAGCATTGTAGCATACAGGGCTGCCCCCACCAATCCGTTCGACTCTGTACTCACATACGATTTTTTAAGAATACGATAGGTCCGCGGTCGTTGGCGCCCCACGTGATGCGTTTCTCTGTCGACATGAGACCCGATCAACTCGTGATTGTTCTGGTGGTAGCTCTTATCTACTATGCTGTTTCGATTGGCTCCACCCACATCGTAAGATTTACTAAGCCAAAAAGTAGTACGTATCTGATAATTGGTGATATGAGTGGAATAAGTAAAGTACACTTTCGCGACTTTTTCAAATATCGAGATATCCATGAATTCATGCTGTCAAATATAACCTTGGATTACGAAATTAAAAATAAGACATGCTACTTAGTAGACAACAATGATGCTACCTGTGTGAAGGAGACTTTTAAGCCGAGTCCAAGGCCACTTTTCTTTAAGAAAGTCATTAGCGGCACCGAGCAAAATTGTACTTAAACGAAACATTACAGTAGTACCTTCGTAATTTTGACGATAAAATCCTGTCCGAGGTAAATTTCAACTCAGTTCTGAAAAACAAGATTTCTGAAAAAGACACCCCCTCTCCCCCCTTTCTCCCATCCCCAAAATCTGTGAGCCTTTCATTCCAAAAAATACCCGCGCACTACATCAGCCACGCGCCCCTCCCAAACTCTAATACAAGCCGAAGACACACGACATCTCCGAAGGTAAGCATGCATGTTCATGTAGATTAGAGGGGGGGGGGTAAGCTAACAGCGTATTCTGTGGTTCTCATGTGTGCAATCAGAATGAGCGACAGTGAACCCGAGCGGCAAGTCCCTCCTGGGGTCTCGTGGCTCTGTCCTCCAGTTGATGTCGAGTGGCATGAGAGCTGGGATGCCTTCCGCAAATACATGGAGCGCTACCAAGAGGAGACACATCAGATCTTTCCACAGCGCACGTCCACGTCGGTTCAAAAGAGAAATCGAGAAATTAAGGCGCGAGCAAGCCTGAGTGTTAATGCGAAGGACCCAGATGATTCCGGCACGACTAACACAGTTACTGATGAGACATCGGATCGATTGATCCCTGAGGAGTTCGGCAATTTCTGGATTAAGTTGGTCTGCACTCACGGGTGGAAGCGCAAGAGCCGTGGAAAGGGGATACGACGGTCATTTTTCGAGAAGACTACAGGCTGTAAGGCAAACATTAAGGCTGCTGTCGTGTGGAACGATGAACACGCCACGTTCATGGTACGCGTCACTGACGTTGACGTCAGACACAACCACAATGTGTCTCGCGCTACATTTGAGAACCATGTGTCGAACCGTCGCGTGGAGGACCCGGACATACTGGCATTTGTGGATAAACTCCAAGCTGCTGGTTCTAAGCCGAAGCTAATTATGCAGCTCCTGCGAAAGAAGGCAGGTGGGTGTGCTTAACCCAGAATTATATATAGTGACTGATAGCTTTCTTGTTTTGGACTCCATGCAGGACAAAATGTGGTGCTTCAAGATGTACACAACATGGTGGTGAAGATGAAGGAGAGACGAAGGGGAGGTGCGACTACTGAAGAACGGCTGGAGACTGTCTTGCGAGGGATTTGCGAATGTCGTGGAAACCGAACAAATGTTTATGTCGACGAATCCAAAACTGCACAGACCATCGCGCTGCAGATAAGACAAATGCGTCGCTCGTTCAAGGCTTTTCCTGAAGTGATGCTCATTGACGCGACGCATAACACCAACGTATCGTGCTACAAGCTCTTCTCGTTCATGGTAAACGATGTGTACGGACATGTAAGTAAATGTACCTGACGTTAAATCCTGATGTGCCTCTAGTTACACTTTTACTGTTTGCGTAGCTTCAGCTACAACATGTACTTGATATGTACAAAGCTTACTTATGAGTTGTTAGCGTAATTCTAGGGTCAATACGTACACCACAGTCTCATGGAGAACGAAAGTGCAGAGTGTCTTTCAGATGCTATCGGGTTGTTCAAGTTTAACAATTCTTCGTGGGAGCAAGTCAGGGTAATTGTGATTGACAAGGACATGGGTGAATTGGGATTACTAGAAATGGAGTTCCCTGGCGTTAAAGTGATTCTGTGTCACTTCCATTTAAAGAAGTATATTCGGACCGAGCTGGCAAAGAGCGAGTATGGAGGCCCACCCAGCTTCGACAAAGACCAAGTTGAAGATGCTATTGATATGATGCAGCTGGTGGTTTCTACGGATGAGTACATTAAGTATCTGAAGTATCTATACTTCTTGCTGGAAGGTGTTCGTCTTAAACGTGAAGACCCAGTACCTGTGCCTACGCATCCATTTTTGAAGTACTTCATGAAGAACTGGGATTCGATGAAAGAACGATGGGCGCTGTACGCACGTTCGGATGTTCCACATCTAGGCAACCACACCAATAATAGGTACAATTTCTTGCGCTATAGGTTCTAGACTCACCTTTAACTGTGTTGTTGCCTAGTAATTTGGTGGTCTGTAGGCTTGAAACATCATGGGGTCATATCAAAGAGGTTCTGAAGCCGGAGATGGCGCTGGATGAGTGCGTACACACGCTGATGTTCTTGCAAGCAGTAGCAAAGATGGAGTACGGAAAGAAAACTACAGACGTGGGCCAGATGCGCTATGACGGCGCAGATCACTAGCTTGAACAGCTAGCGCGCGGAGTCAGCCCGAATGCGTACCGGCTTGATGAAGAGCAGTATTGGGCGTCTAAGGATCGCAAGACAAGTTACGGCGTGGAGAAAATACATTCCAGCCTGTTTGTCCTGACCGGAGGTGGCGACACCAGTACATCTTATCATGTCGACACTACGGTAAGTTACTCACCCGTTCTGGTCCGTGCAAACCCTAACGTACGTCGCAGTTATTGCGTGCCTTTAGAGATATCACTGCTCATGTGTATTCATGAAGACGATGTTGCTTCCATGCCGGCACGTCATGTATTGGCGTCTTTTACGTGGAAAACAGGCAATTCATATTCGGTACCCGGTTGGAGGTTGTCGTGCAAGCTGAATCAACCTGCGCCAGAAGAAGACGTACCAGACAAAACAGTTGCGTGCACAACCTTCCAAGTCCGTGACTCTGCAATGACAGCAAGGCGCCATCACGTTTTAAATGGGACGACGAAGTACAAGCACGCTCTCGAGTGTGAAAAGAGTATTGCAGACATTATGAGCAGAAACGGAACGTTTGTATTTGGAGAAATGATGAACGCCTTGGAGAAATTCGAAGACATTATCAAGGACGGTGTTGCACCATTTGTTGGTCGAGAAGGTGAATGGGTAGACCCGCTTTCCCAGCTATCGTCGCTGATATTTTTCGCCTACGTTAAATACCAATGCTGTTAAACCAAGGGATGCTGTGATGAAAAGCGATACAGAAGATGAAGAAATATAATCAAGAACACTTCCACAGCGAACTCGGACGATGACGAACCTCCGACTCAACAGAGCGCACCTCAAGCTACCATGCAATGCCCTACAGCTACCATGCAAGAGCCTACAGTTACACCGTGTGTGACTAAGGTACTTCCCAGGTGACGTTGACCCCTCCTGCAACACAAGAACCACTGTGTGTAGCGAGAGGCACTTCCTGTGTGACTTTAACCACCCCAGAGGTGGATGCAGCAAGTATGTCTGATTTCAAACAAGATCCGAGCCAGTCCAAGCGCCAGCACATTAGCAGCAGTTCGTCAGAATCATCGCAGTCTGGGTCATTTGTGATAACAAAGAGTGCAAAAGGTCGGGGACGTCCCCAACTCAGAAACAAGCAAGGAAAAGCAGAAAAGAAGCCGGGGATCGAGCATAGCAAGCAGAAGGCGTCCAAGTTGGTACAAGGGACGCTGTCACCAGTTCCAAGCGTACGGAACATTGCTAAACTGTTGAACAACAACTACACCTATGAAGACGCCAAGAACGTGCTACCCAATCTCGCTATTCGAGCTGTTCTGAAGACCAAGAAGGCGAATGCTGGTATTTATCTTGAGGATGAGTGCATCTGTGACGTCAGATTTGGGTTCCCAAAACCATTTGTGGAAAAATGCCAGGCTGCGGTCGCAGCGTTTCGAAAAGGCTTGATTGAAACTGTCGATGACGACACTATTGGTGCTCGCTGCTCGGTTGGGGAAATTCCAATACCAGGACATTGTCGCGATGGACCGATGGCACGCCTCCATGCAGTATTTATCTGCCACTGAAGATGCGATTACTTGGGCCGTCACTACTAGCGTCAACCGCTTGTCTGTACCGGTAAAGCTCAATGACGGAGTCAGCAGTGATCCGACAGAAGTTATTATCAGGCGAATTCTTCTGAACCGCGAGACTTCGTTCGGTAGTGTGCCATATAACGGACTATTAACGCTTCGAGAAAATATGTGGATGGATGATTCATGCATGGGGCTTGGGATTGCTCTACTCCAACGAGAACACCCGGATGTTGGCGTCGTTAACCCGATCTTCAATCGTTTCCAAGATAAAGACACCCGGCTCAGGGCTATTAATGCAGGCAAGCCTTTCAAGAAAACGAACCAGATCATTCTGTTGCCGCTACACAAAGACAACAACCACTGGTGTGGAGCAATTTTCGATTATCGGAGCGAACGTCGAGGAGTCCTGGTATTCGACCCCTTGCAAGACCCCAAGTCTAAATATTACGCCAAATGCGAAGAACTACTTAAAGACGTGTTTTTAGAAGGTGAAGACAGCTCCATACCCTTACCGATTCAGAGAGTCACGAATGTACGCCAGCCGGACTTCTCAAGCTGTGGAGCAGCTGTTTTACTATTCTTTGAGTGCTACCTCACCGGCATCGATATGCCGGAAAAGCTCAGCCATGCCTCAATGCGTTTTTTCAGGCTTCGGTACGTGTTGAAGTGCCTGCAGTAGGCGAGCTAGGAAGGCAATAACCTGAAGATAATGTACCCCTGTAGTTCGCATTGTGAAGCCTCTGACTGTTGATCCTAATGTGTGCGTGCTACGGTGATACTGTTGAGCTGCGTAAAGTGAAAGATACTGGTCATGGTCTGCTCTACTCTAGCAGTACTCGTCAGGCACATTCTCACTAAGTGCTTCGTACCTTCGGGTGACATTCATGCATTCCAGATACATTACAGCAGCACTTCATGCTACCAGTCGCGCGACTGGCAGTCGGCGCAAGCACCGATATCTCTAAAAATGATGATTTTTTTAAGCTGTTAAAATTAAATTACCGTAATATATTTTCGCGTAGTACCTTTAGTACGTATCTCGGGACCAATTAACACGAAGTGGCTTGAGTCACTCACACCGTGTAACCCTAACATTCGCTTAAGTACGAGCTACTCGGTACCTCTAACATTGATCTTTCTTTAATAGAAATGACCTAGGCTAAGTAGTATAAAAAAGGGTTAGACAGCAGAATGGATATTTACAAAATCCAAATTGTCATGATGCCTGAAACGAAAACATACATCTAGAAGAGAATCTATTTTTTTTCTTTTGTTGCTCACGCTGGGAGGGTTTTCGCTAATGGTATGATATGGGTAGTATGGGCCTGGCATCACGTAGTAGTTACCGACCCTTCCGCCATAAACACAGCAACCCATTAAACAAGGTGAAAGCATGCGTTCGAATCATGCTTCCACTTGTTTAACTTGATCTTCAGCGTAGTACCGAGTCGATTCCATATTTTTGCCATCAACACAATGAATTCTTACATCCATCTTCACTTTTCAATTCTCTCTCCTGACACAACAATGCCGCCGCAATTCACCACTCAACTCAACGGCACCATGACGTTCTCGGCCAGCTTAAGTGCGTCAGTGAACACTTCAGCCAACGTGACAAGCAGCAGAAACTATCGACCTTTAATCCCAGAAACCCCAGGCATACACCCAAGCGGTCCTCCACCGCCTCTCATTTTATCAGTCGAAGAAGCTGATCAACTCGAACATCTCGCCGATACAGTAACGAAGCAGACTCTAACTGACTATCTTCATTTCCGAGATGTCCGCAAGCGTCGTCTTCACGATGAACAATGGAAAGAAGTTCGTCGTCAAAACAATCTCGTGGCATTCAAAGAGCGAGAGTCGTGGCGTCAACAGCATCAAACGTTGTGTACACCTGACGGTCGTCTTGAGCCAGTTGTCTGTAAGACGTCTGTCCCTACTTTACTGGTACTCGGAGCTCTTCAAGGAACACTTGACGATGAGATGTATGGAATGCACATGGACAGTGACAATGGCGCTAAGCTTCGATCTTCGTATATCCACGATCAGGTCAACGACTTTCGAGTAATGACGCGTATTCGAGGAGCTACAAAAGAAGACCCTTTCCGGTTCTGTGGCGTCACGTGGATGGATTTGGGCAATGCTGGCTACGGTCCATTCGCTAAGAAACGGGACCACTGCGTCATCATTTCCATGGGTGTCACTCGTACCGTGCGCGGTGAGCGACTCGGATATTACGTCGCTCATTCTATCGATGTGAGTTCGAACGACATAATGGGAAGAAGTACGCAACTTGGTGTGGGAAGCGACACAAATAACACCAAGTATATTCGTGCCAAAAGCTCAATGTGCTGGCTTAAGTGTGAGCTACCGAATGGCGGCGTTGAGCTGTACATGCAAGGATTCTTCGCCCCTATGGGCAGTGTACCAGAATTTGCTGCAGTGAATGCAGCTCTCCATGCCGCGTTGAGCCTCGCCCAGACGAGCGATACTGCTTATTCGAAGAAAATCCGTTGGATGTTACACGACTCCGTGCGCTCAACACGTCGGTACGTTCGTGGATTGCGTTTTATGGTTCTCAGAAGCTCATTTTTGTTGTGGTAGATTGATGTCGCCGTCGATGGAGGACTGTGTTGGGAGGTGTAAAACCCATTTTGGCGTACCCAAGAAACGGAAATACGGCTGCTGTATTGTCTGTCGAGCGGTGAGTTGTTTGTGAGAAGTTTCGTGAGCTTACAGGTCCTAATTCCAGTGTCTTTTGTCTTCAAGCTCGTGTGCAATTCGTGTCGTACGACACGCAAAGTGACGGTCGACGTGGCAGCGGACAGTGTCGTACAGCAAACACGATGTTGTATTTGCTTGTTGTGTATGGCGTACGCTAAACAGACCAGCGCTACCGAGTTCGCAGCCAGAGAAATGGCCATGGCTCGTGCTCGAAGCAGCCGAGCGATAAGTACCGAAAATTCTGAGTATATTATATGAGGCGAGGTCGACACGAACGAAGTGACGAGTAATGCTAGATTTAAGAGGATAGTAACAGTACGTTGAAGTGACATACTGAAGATATTGCGTGTTCTAACGGATTCATTTCGCTTAACGACGAGGTCATTTATCAGCGTCGTGCGTCTTGATAAGAATAATCCACTAGATTTTTCAACAACGTGCCAAGAGATCTAAATTCTGTGCAACTTTATTTCGTCAGGGCCACAGCCATTAGCCACACTCAACACCACCCAACGAACCTGAGGCTTGAGGCGACAAGGCCTCAAATGCCAGCACCACGCCCGGATTCGGCGGCATAACAGCAGGGTGGACCGAAGCGAACGTAACGAGAACTTGACCACTCTCGGTGGCGACTTGCTCATCTGCAATGCTTGCAACGAAGCGGGTGAGCAGAAAAAAATCTCGAGCGCTCTGATTTCAGTTCGGTTAAGTGCTGCACATACACACCTCCCATTATAGCATTACCCGTTAAACGCGATTGTTTGAATAACTGAAAACTGCCGATATTACCCTTATCAGTACTCTCAGAAACGATTTATGTTTAAATTTGATTTGACGTGCTGTCTGATCAATTATGATGGTACATGTTCAATGATGACGCTGTAGCTGCCTATGACCAAAGTAAAAACAACCTTCGCCTTTCCTGTCCAGAAGGAACACTCTCTGAATCCAGTCTATCCTTAGTGACCATCACTATCAGACAGCAACATCGGTTCAGATCGAAATGCACACCCTCCGAAAGCAAAGTAGCCGCTTGCAATGGTGCTGGGCGGAAGTTAAGCGCAGCATCCAACCTTAGGCACATACAATCCCAACATGTCGTCTTTTTTGTTAAAAAGCTCCAATGTCATAGTAGCAATCACTTTCATTTTCACCGAGTACATCACAACGCCATATCGGATTCGTAGCAAACAATGAGCAGCACGACGTCATCAGAACGAGCAACTCGGTCAATACACTCGACACAGGAACGTCTATATCTTTCACCAGAAGAAGCGCGTCGTCTTCAGGATCTCGCAGACCAAGTTGTAGTCGACACCACCGAGTTCTACGACAGGTTCCGGTTTAATGAAAAGCGCGTCGTGGATCCGAGCGCCTGGAAAGATGTCGGCCACCGCGACAACCTCATCGTCTACCGCGAGCGGTCGGGGCCTCGTCCAACGTACCCGTCGATCCGAGCTGTGGACGGCAGTTTGCAGCTCGTTCCATGTAAATCTGCACCGTCCGTAAAGATCGTGGGGATGCTACAGGGGACGCTGGACGACGAGATGTACGGATGCTTCGTCGACAGTGACGACGCCGTGAAGATGAGAACAGCAGTTGTAAATGACGCGATGGAGAATTTCCACTGGCTTGCAACAATTGCGGAACCTACGCAAGACGATCCGTTCCGATTCTGTGGTGTGGCACGTTGCACATTGGGTATGACGCTCCCTCTGGCCAAAACTCGAGGTGCTTGTCTGGTCATTTCCATGGGGATGACCACGACGCAGCATGGAGAGCGCATGGGCTACTACGTGGCTCACTCGGTGGATCTAGCGGAGCCGTTAACCAAATACAACTATATCCGAGCCAAGTGCTCTCTATGCTGGCTCAAGACGGAGCTGCCGAACGGCAAGGTCGAGTTGTACATGAAAGGGTTCGCTGCTCCGATGGGGATTATCCCGGAGTTTGCAGCCTTCCCTGTCTTGGTGAGCTGCGTGCTGGGTATCGGTATGACCAGCGACGCGGCGTACTCAAAGAAACTGGCGTGGATGATCCAAGACGCCAGTCAACCTGGGAACCACTCGCCTCTCCCACCCATGATCGAGTGTGTTGGACGATGTAAAAGCACGTTCGGAGGGCCCAAAAGCAATGCCACTTACCGACGATGTCTGGTGTGTCGGAAAGCTGTGTGCAACTCGTGCCAAGTCGTGCGCAAGATTCCAGTTGATGTCACGAATGGCGCAGTAAACTTCAGCAGGTGCAGTGTCTGCATCTTGTGTATGCATCAAGCGAAGGCCATGAGTGCAGTGGCGTTTGCTCGGCGTGATCTGCGCTCCAAGACGTGGAAGGGCGTTGACGCTGCACGGACATCTGTCACTAGTAGCACGGAGCAAGAAGTTGTGCTCACTCCATGTCCGGAGCGACCATTTTACGAGACAAACTGATAGCGAACCCGCGGTTCCAGTTTTCTTTGATTAATGTAGCAAACTCAATATATTCGTAGCAGTTGAGCCATGAACCTTCGATTCATATTCTGTGAGCCGCGCTCGTCTTTTCAAAGAAGCTTAATTTTGCCATTCGTTTACTACGTAGTACGTACGCTTCTAGTCATGTCAAAATTATTTCGCAAGGCAAAGCCTTAAAACGGAGTAAGGCAATGTCTATTAATACCCTACGTAACCCATTTAGCTTTGACGCTAGCACATGCCGATCTATTCAGCAAGCGAGATCCAAGAGCTGCGGCAACGATTGCGAAGAGCGCTCTCTTAGGCTATGAAAGAAAGTGAGTTAGTAAATTACTTGCACACTGAATTTCACAAACGAAAAAAAACTCATCAAGTATCGAAGAAGTGGCCGAAATATAAAAAATATCAGTACTGTATTATCAGCTTATACTTAAACATGTACCGCGAGGTGCAATTTGCTTTTCCCGATATTTTAGACAATGTGAAAATGCAAACGTATCTGCTGCAGATTTTCCAAAAACAAACTGCTCACTCGTTTAATTTGTTTACGGTGGTGGAACGTGCTAGAAATACGGTCAATCACAGTATCTTTGACTCAACTACACTGCAGTACACAAACCTTGGAAGACGGTAAAGAAGATATTTGATCAATTTCAGTCAGCAACGAGAAGTCTGTTGTATCGACGACGAGATCGGAGCTAGTGGGAGAAGTTAAGGAGCTCCCTTAGCGGAGCTCCCTTGAACAAAAAAGAGATATCCTCTGTGTTGACAAACCCTACGAATAAATAATATTTTGTAAAAAGTGTTTGCGATCATTGTAATAAAAGATATTCGTAAGAAAAAATGCGATACAGGTATAGATAGCACTGATAATTACTCGTCTAGTTCTCGCAATCCGGCGTATCCCCGAGATCGTGAGGGTAGGAACGCTTCCTAAAATTCGGTGTTGTCTTGACCTAGAAGCTCGAGAAAAGACATGGTGGAGCAGCTTGAATTTGGAACTGCTTCGTTAGGCGGGGGGGGGGGGGGGGGGGGGGGGGGTAGCATAAATTGCGAGGCCCGTCGAGTGCTATTGATACCGTGTCCTTGCTGGTGGGATCTGGAGCGACAACGAACTCGCTGTCTTTTGCTACCGGCTGCGTCTTCTGGTACCTGCGATCTATTGTTAATAATAGTGCTTTGTTTTCTAAACATCTGCTATCCCTTTTTTGTTCAAGGGAGCTCCGCTAACCCCAACAAAACTATTTTTAGGATAAAAATAAGGATCAATTTCTGAGAGCCCGGTGTGAAGTGTCCACGAGGACGTTCAAAGTTTGATTTATGCTAAATGAAAGATCGTCATTTCCTCTGTATGTGGGCCTACGGAGCTGCTCCTAGACCTCCTAACATCTTCGGAGGGCTTCGTCAAAATCGTGTATGCCGCACAGCGGCTTTGTGTGGATTTATCCTAAAGTTTAGGATAAAAAACTCACAGCTGGATAGAGGAACTGCCTCCTTCTTGTAGACGAAGTGATCTCCTGTGCTTCTTGTTGGTAAGACGAACACTTGGAGCTCGTGCACTAGGGATATCTAGTGATGTGGATCTGCTTCGAAGAGGTGGTGGAGCTCGATTTTCATTCTTCTTGGTTGATGTCAGCCGATTAAAAGCTTTGCAAGGATTTAGTAGTGTTCTGTCAGCGTGATACTTATCGAAACACGACTGATCGTTATCCCAGCGTTTTGTCCGGCACAGCAACACCTTGCATACGTTGCACTCAAAGCTGGTCTTGAATCCTAGGCGGCTGTGGCCTTGATTTTCAATGTCGTGGTTATGTCGACAGCAAAGAATGCAGCTCCGCTGCAATGCACCTTCAATCCGTGTCTACAGTAGCGCTCCACCCGTTAGAACACACGTATTATTTTGACTTTAACGAATGCTTACCGCGATATGTGCCTCTGTTTTGGAAAGCCTCAAATCGATCCGCTTCTTCTCTGTCTCAAAATGCACACGCTTCTTGTAGGCAAATGTGCCGTTTAACTCGGATGTGCTCGTTTGACGAGTATTTCCGTCGACTGTGCTGAGTGGCCGTGCTGCTTTGGGTCTTTGAGAGAGTGCCACAGCAGCTTCACGACAGAATGCAGCAAAACTTAGGAGATTCTGTTTATGTTTTTGATACGCCTTGTAAGTAGTACAAAGCGTCCTGTTCGTCAAAAAGGAATGAGACTAGAAACACGTTAGCCAGAACACAAAACTCATACTGACGTATTACACACCTGTAGCAGGAGAAACGTCTGGTGAGCGTTGTACACCAACGACATCAGCATACGAAGCCACACGGTTGCGGTTGGAGACAACCGATAGTGCTTCGACTTTACGTTTTTCAAATTACGCGAATACACATCGATGCCACCTTTGACTCGATTCCAAAGTGCAATGAGTGTCGGTATGATGTGCTTTGCGGGAGACAGTGGCTGGCCTCTGTCGTTGATCAACTTGACCAGCGCCTTCCAAAGCATCAGGGTTTGCTTTAGTGTTGCCTGGTCGATGCAGTGGCCTAGCTGAACAGAATTAAACTGGGGAACGGTGCCATTTTCACCATAAATCCAAGTAAAATACCCCTTTTGAATCGCTTCTAAAGCGGCTTGATACGTCCAAGCGACTCAAGGCTCGACTACAACGTGTACAACACGAACGATTGTCGTCGAAGAGGCGTACACAAGAAATCCGTCTTGTACATCACCGCAGGATATGTTGTGAGAAGTTGCAGACGATGACTTGCCTCTGGAACCACATCGCATAGTCTTCCACCAAAGCCCATAGCGCTCACATCTACTGTCGTAAAACTTTCCCACGAAGCCGCTAGTGGTTGTTCTCTTTGCACCGTGTGTGCTGTTGTTTGGGTTTTGTATTCCATGATGGCATGAAATCGTCCACGTTGAATATTCAGAACCGAAGCGACATTATCTGGGGAGAACGCAGCTACTGGCATACCTCTCCTGCATGTATCTGTTAGAATTTAGTCAAACTTGCTAGAAACTACTGCTTGCCGTACCTGCACAACAGTCCGTACGCTTCTAGCCCCTCAACATGATACGGGGAGTGCTTGTCAAGAAAAAGTGTGACGTGCTCAGGATATTGGCTTCGTTGGCAGAACCAATCTTCGTATCTTGAGTTGAAAATGGCGCTATAAACCAAGCTGACAACAGCGTCTGATCAATGATGAACCTCGCATGTTCAATTGATCCGTCATTTTCAGGCTCATCAGCAGGGGAAGCGCCAAGCAGACGATCTATTAAATGCGATTTCCTTCCGGAAACTGGAAGCAGGGCGTCGCGACACAAGCTCTTCAGTTCTGTGCACTTCTTTTTCGTGGGTTCATCCCTTGAAAATGGCTGCTCCACCAAAGTTGCACGCGAGTGTTGACTTGATTGTTGCAGCAAAAGCAAAAGAATGATCGTTTGCACGTCTGGATCACTGACATGATCAATCATTGCGTCATCTGTAACAGAACTATCACTATACCGAGAAATGACTTTGAAAATCTTCGCAGCAACGGATCCCGTTATCCGAAACTTGCGCAGTAAAAACCAATCTGGCGTCCTCTGTGTCGTCATAAGCAGCTGCACATTGTCTTCAAAGGCAGAAAACAAAGTGTTATCCTGACGATTACAGCGCGGAGTAGGACGAGTCACGTAGGTCCAATATCCAGGGCCAGCATTAGACGCAGTTTTGAAACACAAAGCCACTTTGCCGAGACCGGAACGATACGCGAGTGCATGAGCATCCACAGGTAATGTGCCCGGGTTGATAGGAAGCCGCTTACTTGCCCAGTAAGCTACTCGTTCACCCTTCTCACTTATTGCTTGTTGATACTGACTTGGAGGGTTTACAAAGGTAAACGGGGATCTCCCAGTGCGCTTGTGTGTACCAATAATGCTGCCACCAACGTCAGTTATTTGTTGATTGACTGCCTCCGACTGGTAGCCTCTATCCAGAGCAAGAATAATTCCAGGCAAACGAATTTGACTCTCTGTCGACGCTCTACACAAAGCGCGCTGAAGGATACGCACAATATCCACAGTAGACTCCCCTCGTGCTGCTACATGACCTCCAAGAAAAATACCTGTAGCCAGCGAAACTAGGCCATGTTGGACGGGGCCATATATACTCGTGCATATTTCTCATGAGCACCATCAACAATTCAAAGCGCTTATGAATTACATTACCCCTTTTTTGGATTGCGGATATGAGCTAGCCCAACATCATCAACGCTCGCAGAGCGTAGTCGTATCAGATTGTCGTCTAGAGATGCAATAGTCGTACCAGGAACAAAACCAATATCGGCACACAGTCGACTAATGAGGCAGCGGCATACGTCGTATCACGATCCGGGCTAAATGGAGCTGCCCATTGATTCAAGCCACCAGTTTCCGGTCTGCATGCTGTGTTCAACGCTGCCAGAATAGAGCGATATCTGTCAAACGTCATGCAGGACGTAGCTGATGGATACTGCTTTCTATTCGTGTTGTCGAAAAAGAATGACTGGGTCACATGATAGAAGCTTAGCCAGAGCTCCACTTCCATAAACGCGAAGAGCTCGTCAACGGTGACTGCCACAGCTTCATCCAAGCGCGCGTTCACAAACTGCTGTAGCTTTGAGAGAACGGTGGCATCCAACCACGTGAACAGAATCCGCGATATACTGATGCTTGTTGTGTTGTGCTGCGTAGTACCAAACATTCGCTGCAGAAGTCGCTTGACAACCTGGTCCTCTTCCACTCGCGCCTTCTCCAGCAGAAGTGTTTCCACGTCGTCCAACAGTACTTGAACGTGGCTGCAATCAAGGTACCTCCAGGCTCCTGTGGTTGCGTCCTCGTCGTCAGAGTCAGTGTCTGACCAGCAGACATCGTCTACGGATGACTCGCTGTCTGACATGGCTTCCAGCGCGGCGCGGGGGAGCGTTGAGCCGACGAGTTGCGCTGGTGTCTTGAACCGACCAACACTCTTTTTTTATCCTAAACGAGATGGGTTGAGGATAAAAAATGCTCTGATAGAAAAAATGAAAAACAAAATTGATCCTCATTTTAAGGATAAAAATTGTTGGGGCTAAGGGAGCTCCTTAACTTCTCCCAGAGCGAGTATGTGTCTCCCCCCCCCCCCCGATCCCAATTCACAAGAGCTGTCAACACGTGGTTTTTATTTCATCTCGAGCATTTCGGCGGGAAATACTCGGTTGAGAGAAGCTGGCACTCGAAGAGTACACCAAAAACACACCATAGGCTTGAATAATACTTGTGACAATAGGCGTCCCACTTCTTGTGATCGCTTTGCTTCTGTGTCAAGATAGCTGCTGGTATATGGTTTTGGGGCTCGATCAGGCTCGGCAGATATTGGAATAGGCAATACAGCATCGATTCAGATCGGATTCTGGCTTGATGAACCTCCATTCACGTTAATTTTGAGGGGGATGCGTTCTAATAACAATCGGCTACACCGCAGCTGGAATGATGTTGGCCAGATTTTGGGTATTCTCGCTCCCGTTTTCTATGTTTAACATGACCCCCGTGGCGGGAATTGTTCTTTTGGGTTTCACAAGACTTGTCGCTGGTTAAAAGGGCTTTCAGCAGATTTTGTCCCGGCGAGAGCAGCTTCGCCGACTTCGTAAAGTGGGAACGGTGCAGACTATCATGTACGTTGTATACCCAGCTTAACAACTTCAGCCAGTCACTCACCGTACGAAATTCCAGGGACTCTTGCTTCTTCCGATCGTACAACTACAGTAGCGCTAAAGTTGATATTTGCCCGTGCTACGACACATAAAGAGGACGTGGGTTTCCAGTCCAAGTTGTGTTTACGGTTGATTATTTTACGCCTTTTATTACGCTTCTTTTATCCAATGCATGTAGCATGATCGACTTTTTCAAACCGTAACGAACGCAGAGAATTCGATCCCAGCTCGGTCGACTGCCTGGTCGTAATCATGTAGATCTTCTCGATGCAGTGAGAGAACTATGCAACGGAAGTAATGCTCCTGATATCCAAAGGCTAAGTAGAATTCAAATGCGTTTGTGCATCTATCATTAGCTTTCAGAGGAAGGCATAGCGTTGGTGGATAAATTGGAGAGAGGAGTGTGCACTGAGTTTTTCAGAAGTTCGTATCAGCACAACCTCAAGGTATTTCCTAGAGCTACTTTTAGCTCTAGCGTAGAGCGTTTCAAGTGTTGCTCTCAGAAGAACTGAGTCCACTTTGACGCCATGTACACCTCCAATAATTGATGACAACTCGTCGTCTAATTATCAGAGAAGTTCCATCACAACACAAGCAGCGACATATACCATAACCGTATTGCAAGAATAGCTCGAGGTGTTGTTTACTTCCGAATGCCTTGTGCTACCGGAGCATGGAGGTTATCGCTCCGACATTCTACGGGATTTTTGTATTGGCAATGGCCCACCTTCCCATTGCGAAATATTACACCGAATTGTCAGGAGTGAATAGTGCCAATGTCACGGATATTGTTTTGCAAATATTTGCGTACGCAGTAGTAGAGTTTTATCGTCCTCGCGCTGCTGAAGAAGAGTACGTGTGGAATCCATGCATCAACTGGCTTTTGTATTGGAAATGCAGACACTCTTTGCCCAGTCGATACTTATGCTGTGGGTTTTGCTGACCTTGACATACCGCGTACGTTTCGTATTGTAAATTGCTGCTCAGTCGACCTAATTACTATTTCGCTTTGCGACATTTCGTTTCAATATGATTGGATTAAACCCAACCAATGAAATGACACGGCTACTGTTGTTTTTAGCAATTTCCTTAATTAAGATTAAAAGCATCTCTTTTAATTTTATTGAAGCACCAAAGGTGCTAAATTTGGCATGGTAGAAATGGGTTTCCCGTAGTCGAATTCACTGGAACACACCGGCGACAAGTATGTTTCACCAGTTTGAGTCAACAACGAACAAGGCTGTTGCACCAGCACCAGCCTCGCCTGTAGCGACGAGAACGGAGCGACTATGTGTCTTCCTCCGATCCCAATTCACAAGAGCTGTTAATGTGTGGCTTACGCTACATGTCGAGCATTTCGGTGGCAAATATTCAGTTGAGAGGATGCTGGCGCTCGAAGAGTACACCAAGAAAACACCATTCGCTCGAGTCATACTCGTAATTATTGGCGTCCCACTTCTTGTGATCGCTCTGGTTCTGTGTCAAGAAAGCGTTCCACTACAAGATCCTGCTGACGGCTGGGAAGCAAACTATGGTTTTTGGGCTCGCGCAGGCTTGGCAGGTGTTGGAATAGGCAATGCAGCATCAATTCAGATCGGATTCTGGCTTGATGTACCTCCATTTACATTAAATCAAATTTTGGGATACTGTACGTTAATGGCGACTGGGTATATCGTGGCTGGGATGACGTTTGCCAAATTTTGGGTGTTTCCCATCCCGTTCTTCATGTTTAGCCTCTGTTTGGTGACAATAACTGTCATTTTGGCATACATTAGACTAGTTGTTGGCGCTCAAGGCTTTCGACAGATAATGGCTCGTCGTCAGCAACTTGGTCGGTTAAATCGGGTCGGGACAGTGCAAGCTATCCTGTTCATTGTGTATCCGGCTTACTAAATGTTGTTTACAAGAGCAAGCCACACTTCGTACGAGATCCCGGTACTCATGATACTTCCGATTGTCCGACTGGCGTTAAAGTTGATGTTGACGCGTGCAGCAGCACATAAAGAGGACATGATTCCAGTTCAAGTTGTGTTTACGATAGATTTTTTCGATGCATTTTACTTCGCTTCGTTCATTCAAGATCTTTCGCCTTTGGCTTTAAGTGTTGTGATGGTGACCGATCTATTCCAGACAGTAGGTGAAATTCACGACCTGCGTCAAAGAACACGAAGAATCCTCTCCCGAATCCGACGATTACCTGGAAAGGAACTGCAAAGTAACGATCTTCACGACGCCGTTAAAGATATGTGCAATCGGGTTGATGTTCTAGGTATCCGGATTACAAAGTCGACTCAAGTGCGCTCGTGTATATACCATCAATTGTCGAACGAAGGTAGAATGCTGCTGGATAAACTTGAGAGATACACTTGTACCCAATCATGCACAAACTCGTACCAGCATAACCTCAAGACTTTATCGCGAGTTGCGTTTACTGTTAACACAAAAATCATTGTACCAAACGATGAAGTATCAAGAGCGCACAGGATCACGTGTTGTTTTCGGGGCAAAGTTGCAGCTGAACCGAATCTATCGAAGCCACGTTCGCTTTCATCTCCGAAAATTGACGATATCTCGTCTACGTATACACAGAAAAGTCGAAAACAGTCGGCGGTGGATACTTCAATTGTGTTGCAAGAATCGCTCGAGGTGTTGTTTACTTCGGAATGTCTTGTGCTGTCCGAGTATATGGAGGTCATCGTCCCAATGGTCTACGGCATTTTTGTGCTGGTCATGGTTCGCCTTCCGAGCGCCAAATACCACACAGAATTGGCAGGAGTGAGTGGAGCCAACGTCACAGGTGTCGTTTCTCGAATATTTGGGTACGCGTTGATGGAGTTTGGGTTCTTTATCCTTCTCGCAGTGCTCAAAAAGAGATCGTGTGGAATCAATGCACTCTATCAACTGGCTTTTGTATTGGAAACACAAACACTGTTTGTTCAATCGACACTCATGATGTGGATACTACTGACCTTGACATACCGTGTGGTCCATTTCGGTACGTACTTGGAATCTTTTTTTTAGTTGTTGAGATATTAACATTTGCTCTGAATAGGTTGTGACTTCTCGTTTCAGTTTGGGTGGGTATAAAAGAGATGATGGATTATATCATTGCTAACTGTTTTTCTAACCATAATTCTAATTTGTAAATAAGTTGCTATTCTTGCACGTAATCTAAAAATCCTCGTTAGAATAGCATTTCGTTTTCGTTCAACTAACAGCATTCTAAATTGGGTACACAACAGGAAGGTCCCCCATAAATGAGCTACACATGAAGAAGTCGGTTGAATCAACACCAGACTCGCTTGCATCGACAAGAAGGAAGCGACTATGTGTCTTCCTCCGATCCCAATTCACAAGAGCTGTTAATGTGTGGCTTACGCTACATGTCGAGCATTTCGGTGGCAAATATTCAGTTGAGAGGATGCTGGCGCTCGAAGAGTACACCAAGAAAACACCATTCGCTCGAGTCATACTCGTAATTATTGGCGTCCCACTTCTTGTGATCGCTCTGGTTCTGTGTCAAGAAAGCGTTCCACTACAAGATCCTGCTGACGGCTGGGAAGCTAACTATGGTTTTTGGGTTCGTGTCGGGTTGGTGGGCGTTGAAATAGGCAATGCAGCTTCAATTCAGATCGGATTTGGGTCGATGTTCCCTCATTCACGCTGCATCAGATGTTGGGCCTTTGCATGCTAATGGCAGCCGGGTACATTGCTGCTGGAATGGTATTCGCAAGAATTGGGATATTTCCGGTTCCCTTTTTCATGTTTAGCGTTTCTATCGTCACGACAGTTGTCATTTTGGCATACATGCGACATGTAGTGGGCGCCCAAGGCTTTCGGCAGATAATGGCTCGACGAGAGCAGCTTCACCGGCTTCGAAACGTTGGAACAGTACATGCTATCAAGTTCGTTTCGTATCCGGCGTACCAAATTCTTTTCAATGCAACAAGCCACACTTCGTACGAGATCCCGGTACTCATGATTCTCCCGATCGTCCGACTCGTGTTAAAGCTGATGTTCGTGCGTGCGATTGCGCAGAAAGATGACATGATACCGGTTCAAGTTGTGTTTACGATCGATTTTTTCGATGCCTTTTATTTGGCTTCGTTTATTCAAGCCCTTTCTCCTTTGACGCTAACTGCAGTAATAGTGACCGATCTTTTTCAAACAGCAAGCGAGGTCTACGACCTCCGTCAACGAGCTGGGGGAATTCTATCGCGGATCCGTCGGCTGCGCACTGTGGAACTGAGTAAAACCGCTAATCTTCATGAAGCTGTTAAAGAAATGTGCAACAAAGTTGACGTTCTTGGGTTGCAAATTACAACGGCAATCCAAGCTCGCTCTTGTATGTATCATCAATTGTCAGAGGAAGGCCGAGCATTAGTGGATAAACTTGAGAAGTATCTGTGCACGAGATCATGTGGCGACTTATACCAGTCCAACCTAAAGACGTTATCTAGAGCTGCAATTGTCGCTCCGAGCGCCAAAGTAAGCGCGGATTGTTGCATTGGCAGTAAAGCTGCGGGAGAACCTGCCTTAACGAATTTTCCTTTATTCTCGTCTCCAAGAATTGGCGACAAATTGTCTGCGGTCCAGCAGAAAACCTCCAGTCGTGTCCGTAAGCAATCGGCGGTGGATACTTCAATTGTGCTGCAAGAATCACTCGAGGTGTTGTTTACTTCGGAGTCTTGTGCTGTCCGAGTACATGGAGGTCATCGTCCCAATGGTCTACGGCATTTTTGTGCTGGTCATGGTTCGCCTTCCGAGCGCCAAATACCACACAGAATTGGCGGGGGTGAGTGGAGCCAACGCCACAGATGTCGTTTCTCGAATATTTGGGTACGCGCTGATGGAATTTGGGTCGTTTATCCTTCTCGCAGTGCTCAAAAAGAGATCGTGTGGAATCAATGCACTCTACCAACTGGCGTTTGTATTGGAAACACAAACACTGTTTATTCAATCGACACTCATGATGTGGATACTGCTGACCTTGACATACCGTGTGGTGCATTTCGGTACGTATTTGGAATCTGTTTTTTTTAGTTGCTAAGATATTAAAATTTGTTTTGAACAGGTTGTGACTTCTCGTTTCAGTTCGAGTGGATACATTAAACTCAACACCTAAGCAACAATCGACCTTTCATCACCGACAGATTAGAGGATAAGGGTCCCAAAACGCCCAGAATAAGAGTTTCAATGTCTAAACATTTTAGGGATCTATGAATACTTCCACAGTCATTTGACAACTCGATGTATGCATGATGTCTTTGATCCACTCAACACGACTGACGATAATGCCAACGGCAGCTCACCCTACAAATGCGATGCATGACATCGTGAAGACGCAGATTTCCAGGTTTATCAACGCGTGGTTTGCCTTACAACTTCCACATTTCGGAGGGAAATACTCGATTGAACGAATGCTGGCGTTTGAGGAGTACACTCGGAACACATCAGTCAACCGCGTTCTACTTGTTGCCATCGGTGCTCCTCTAGTAATAATCGCTCTATTGCTCGGCCAAGAAAGTATCCCGCTTCAAGATCCAGCTGAAGGGTGGGAAAATAACGTTGGATTCTGGATTCGAGCAGGATTACTCGGGGCTGGAGTAGGTTACGCTGCCGCAATCCAGATCGGCTTTTGGCTGGATGCCCCTCCGTTTTCTCTAAAGCAGATATCTTGCTATTGTGCTTTCATGAGTGTAATTTACGTCGTTGTTGGTATTGTGACGGCGGAATTATGGGTATTTCCGATCCCGTTCTTCATGTTTACTCTGGCCACCATTACGACATGTTTTCTTCTGATATACTTCAGAATTATTGTGGGATCTCGTGGATTTCAGCAGATTTCGTTGCAACGTGATAATCTTCGTCGGTTGCGCAGGATTGGATCACTGCAAAGCTTCATGTACGTGGCATACCCGGCTTATCAGGTGCTTTTCAGTAAGGCAAACTATACAATGTACGAGATACCCGTTCTCCTGCTTCTTCCGCTGTTTCGACTTGTGATAAAAGTGGTTTTCGCATCTGCTGCGACTCATAAAGAAGATATGATTCCAGCCCAAGTTGTGTTTACAGTCGACTTTTTTGACGCTGTCTACCTAGTCACTTCGTTACAAAGTGTGTCGTCACTAGCTCTTGGTGCCGTCATGGCTGTTGATCTACTACAGACAGCAACTGAACTTCACGAACTTCAGAGACAAACGAGACGTATTTTATCCAGACTTTACGCTCAAGGAGACTCGACAGATTCTAGAAATATCAATTTACTCGTGGCAATGCGAGAATTGTGCAGCTCCGACGTATTGGATCGACGTGGACTTAATTTGAAGAAAATCCAAGTACGTTCGTGCATTGACCACCGCCTGTCCGAAGAGGGCAGATCGCTACTTAGTAGACTCGAGCGGATTTCAGCTACCAGATCAGCGGCGAGCTCAATTCCACATAATCTTAACACATCTTCACGGATCAGCTCCAGAGTTACTTCAGAGGATCCAGGCAATTCATGGGACTGGATTAGGTGCTGCGTTTGGAGAATTAATACAGTCGCACCACTTACTGCGCAACCAAACTCACCGTGTATAGAGGATATCCCACCTAAGTTCGCTCGAAAGATCGAGAGTAGAGTTGCAACCCAAGCGAAGCAATCGATCATTGTTCAAGAAGCGCTCCAAGTTCTCTTCACGTCTGAGTGCCTTATTCTTTCCGAGTATTTGGAGATTTTCGTTCCTACGGTCTATGGTGCATTCGTTCTTGCAATGGTTCATTCCCCCAACGCTCAGTATCATACAGATTTGGCCAGTGTGACGCGTGACAATGTTGATGGAATCGTCTCTCGAATATTTGTTTATGTTTTAATGGAGCTCGTATCTTTCGTTGTGCTAGCTGTAATCACACAGCGAAATTGCGGAATCAACGCGCTGTATCAACTGGCGTTTGTATTGGAGACCCAAATGCTTTTTGTCCAGTCGACGTTGATGATGTGGATATTGATGACCCTGACGTATCGAGTTACTCATTTTGGTAAGTCGGGTTTGCAGATGTCATTTTGTAGGTGAAGGCTGACACTTTTTTTTCTGATGTACGGTAGGCTGTGATTTTTCATTCCAGTTCAGATGGATCCATTCAACAACTACCTAAAAAAAGTGAAAACAAAATGACTTCCGCGAAATATTTTGGAGAGTTCAAGGTAGACGCAAAAAACGAGAAGCAAAATATCTACACCGAGACAATGGCGCTGTTTATTGCAACTCGGACACCGCCACCATTTGGAGAGCAGCAATAAAAAAATGCATTTATTAGGTTCCTTTTGAAAATTAAAATAATAATTATGCCTTTGTGGCTAGACACTCCGTACCGGTGGCGCAGTATCCATTTTTTTGGCACGTCAGGATTGCAGCTGCGGTCCTAAAGTGTCCTAAGTACTGTCTCGCTTATCAAATCCATTTCTTTTTTTGCCCATTTTTTCAAATCCAAAACGAGTCATTTCCGTCCGGACACAAGGTAACAAATCTGATTTATCACCTTTCACGTATCCTCCTCGTCATTTCTCGATCCGCCTCATCGACAGCAAGTGAGATAATCCGCCTCGATCAATAATGCACTAGTCTATTCTCGTCGCTCTTGCGCTGCTGGCGTCTCCCGCCATGGCCTCGCACTACAAAGTGCACCACCACCACCACATGAAGTTTCGTGAAGTGACAGTCATCGCGGACAACGCTACGTGCCCCAATGGCGGCGACGTGCTGCTGTGTCAGAGCGCGTCATACGCGTGCCAGGACGACGGAACGGGCGCTCAGAAGTGTCTCGAGCGCGACGACTCGTTCCTGGACTCAGTGGATAGCAGCACTGCGATGCCTTGGATGCAGTGCAGCCAATCAAACGCGTCGCTGCCTTCCAAGTGCCTCTTCGACTTCCAGTGCATCTGCATGGACTACGCCAACGTGGACTGCTACTGCTCACCGCCCGATGCCTGGCGCACGGGTCGCGCTACAGCTGACAACTGCACCACGTCCAGTGGAGAGGTGGGATCGTGTGATGAGGGCAAGTACTGCCGCACCAAGGGCTCGTACCAGGAGTGCGCTTCAGCTCCGTATCTGCCGAGCAGCACGTCGCTCTATAGCGACTGCTCGGACGACGGTGTGTGCGACTCAGGTCTCACATGTGATGACTACGACAACTTCGGTATCTGCGTTGAGGACGACGGAGAGGACGGAAGCGCCTAGATCTGTGAAGAGATCTTTATGAATGAGTGTACGTTTAGAGTTTGCAGTTGCAGACCTCTTTTGCTGTGACTCTAATTGCAAATAGAGCACGCTATCTTCCAGCAAAATTTTACAATTAGCTCCTGAATATTAGTATTGCGGTGGTTTCTCTTTTCGTTTTGGGACAGCCTATCGCGGACAGGCGATTGGTGCTGGTATGCTGCTCATATGTTTTCTAATTGACATGGAGTCCAAGACTTCCATTTTACTGGCTACAGAAAACAGCTCTTTATCTGTAACTCAAAAGTCTCTAATTCTAGAGCCAGCAAAAGTGAAAAACACCGCTATCAGAGAGGCATGCAACTCCTTGGCGTCGTCGCGGCAGCATCCAGTCTAGCGGCTTCGCTGGCCTCTGCTGCGCCTTTACAAATAAAATACGCATGGAAGTGACGGCTGGACAAGCGCCTGTAGCTCACCCCAGCGTCAAATACTTTGTCCACGTGGTGGCGGATGGCGATGACTGCGACTATCCGGACAACACTTTGCCCATGTGCGCTAACAAGAACTTTGTCTGCAGGATGGAGCCTGGCCAGGAGATGTTCGCCCATGCTCCATCCTGTCTGGCCTACGACCCCAGCAATATGGAGGACAACCCGTTCCTGCTCGAAGAGACAGCCGTGGTGCCCTGGGGTGTCTGTGACCCAGTGGCGGAACTTAACAGGAAGATTGGCGACCCACCAGTCTGTAAGCGGGAGTTCACGTGTCTCTGTCTCCACGGAGCAGGCGAGAGCTGCGTCTGTGCTCCACCTGATGCAGTGGATGATGCTAACGGCGCTACCAAGTGTGGCAACAGTACTGCTACATGTACCGAGGACAAGTATTGCCACTACCTCCAAGAAGGAGGAACGGAGTGTGGACAGAAACCTTACTATTTCTAAGGAGACGGCTGGAGAATAACCTGAAATTTACATGACACAACTTACAATATTCGACTTGTCGCTGTCAATATTTACATTTCGCTGACGCTGTTACTTTTGCTTGCACTCAGATGGCTCCTCTGGGATGCTCTTGTAGCGCACGAATCGACGTTTCGGACGAGCTTCCGAGCTGGACTCAGCAGCTGGAGCGGGCTCTAAGAAGCTGCTGTCTTCTGCCACATGTTTGCGCTTTCTACCGCCTTCAGTGGGGAGTTCGGGAGCTGGTAGCTCGTTGCCAAAAGCTTTTTTAGACTGCTCTTCCTCCGTCTGTCTTCTTTCAACAAGCAACCGCCAGTGTGTGACAGACTCTTCCAGTTCAAGAATCCGATCAGCTAGACTGGTGTTTTTGACGTGAAGCCGCCTCTGCTCTTGAATGAGTTTGGCGTTCACGAGCAGCAGTTCTCGACGCTTGTGTTCTACTTGCTGTTTGTCGTGTTCCACCTGCTGGATGCGAGTCAAATAGTAGCTGGTCGCTGAGTCGCAAGTATTTGTTTTTAGAGGTGACTGATGACACCATACTTGCTTCACAAAGAGGTCTTTATTCTCCTTGAGAACGCTCTCCAGTTCAGTCGAAAGTAAGTTCACTTGGGTACTCAATTGACAAGAGTACGACGAAATTTCGTTCACTGCATTTGTTTTCCGCTCATCTTGGCTACTCAAGTGACTTCGTTCCTTCTCCAGAAGAGCCACTCTGGATTCCAAATGCGAGATTGTATTCTGAAGTCTTGCAATTATCTCTCTCTTGCCAAGCGCATCGACCTTCATGGCTTTATTCCTCTCCACTAGCCGAGTATTCGACTCCAGCTGACTTCGGATCGTCGACTTCAGCGACTTTTCCTGTTGTTTGCATTGTCTATCCAGCTCAACGATTCGACAGTTTAGCTGAGCTTCCTTTGCGCTCCAGTCTGCGTTCGAGAGTGAATATTGCTCCTGGTATTGCTCCAGCTTATTCGTGAATAATGCGCGAGCTTCTTCCAGTTGTTTCAGGTCTTCGCCATACTTTAGCTTGCCCTCTTGCAATCTTGACGTCAGATTCTCTATCTCAGCGGACTTTGTGCTAAGCAACACAGTCATACGAGCCTCACAATGTCGACAAACTTGGTCCAGTTCTTGAGATTTCTGCTCTTCAAAGCGCATCCGATCCGCTCTAGCGTCCTCCACTTGCATGTCAGTGCATTCAACCTGGCGAGCTTCAGCGTCTTGTTGTCGTCTTGCTAGAGTATCACACTGCGCTGTTAGCTGCTCGTTCTGACGCGATAAGGTCTCACTGGCATCCTGCAAGTCCGATACTTGCTGATCTCGTCTCGATATTCCCAATTCCAGCTGGTAATTCCGGTCCGTACTATCGGAGAGCTCAGCTGCTAGACGATCTCGCTCTGTTACTAGTGACGCGTATTGTTCCTTTGTTTGCTTGAGCTCAGACTGCGTCGACTGAAGAGTTTGCTGCGTGTCGAAGTATTTCTTCTCGAAAGACTGCTTCAATCGAGTTAAATCGTCCAGCTCGTCCACCAGGCGATCCACTCTGGCTTCTGTTGCGCTGTCAAGTTGCTTCTTCAGCGCGACATTCTCGAATTCCAAGCGCGTCAATCTCTGCATGAGCTCCGGGTTCAGTTCGCTAATCCCACTAGTTATTGTGGGACAGGAGTTGCTGCTTGCTGCTACGTCCGCTAGCTGAAGATCTGAGATCTGTAACTGGGTGTTCAGAGCCCTGGACTCGTGTAAAACTCCCTGAATGGCTTCAATCTCGGCACGAGTCCGTCGAACTTCTTCTCGCTCATGAGCAAGTGTCGACTCCAGCTCGATTACTTGCATCTCCTAGTCACCAACACACGTGTTAGTCTTTGGAGAGACAAAGGTATCATAATATTTAACGTACCAACGCAGTCTTTGCCTCCTTCGCCTCCTTAAGTTTCCGTTGCCACGTTGCAGCTTTAACCACGTCGCCTTCAAGCACGAGATTCCTCTTTACCAGCTCTGCGTTCGTACTTTCCAGTCGCTAAACAAGGCTGTCAGCACACAACAAGATCAAGTACATGAGTCAAAAACGAACGCACCTGTAGCATCTCTTTGGCTCCAGACATCTCGTCGATCTTCGCCTTATACTTGGCCACTGTAGCCTCCGTCTTCTTCATCTTCTCGGAAATAGGCCGCAATAGATCCACCTCATCCGTTAAGACCGGAACTCGGCTCGCCAGCGCTTCTTTGTCTTGTAATTCATTTTTTGTCGACTCCAGCTCACGTTGAAGAGAGCTAATGCGTTTGTTGTACTGAGAATGCAGCGCTCGTTGCCTCTTCACAGCTTCGGCGTCCATCTGCTGCTTCAAACCCTGCATCATGTCCACCAGCTTGACATTTTCACGCTCCAACTCATGAAATTTCTTGGTTGCCTGCTCCATTTCCTGAGCAAGGTGGATCTGTGTGCTTGTCGTTAGTTTTTATCATCAATTTCATGTTTTTTACCCTTTTTCACGTACATTTTCGTCCTTCAGCACCTCGTTTTCCCTTTGGACGCGCTCCACAACAGCATTTCTCGACAAATACAGCGGAGAGCCGATCGCTGGCGCGTCTCTCTCTGCTCTGTGGGTCTCGTCCGCAACTTCAACACTGAGGACCAACACTCCTTGTACCATCACTCTCTTGATAATACCCATGAGATCGGACTGCACTGCGTCCTCCATGGTCAGAATGTCCTTGATGAACGTCTCCTTGGTCTCGCTCTGCACTACTGCGCCTAGCACTAGCTGCAGCAGCGTTGTAAGCATGTTATTCAGCCCACCTGCCAGTTTCTCCACGTCCACAGCTAGATTGGTCTCATAGAAACCCTCTAATGCCGCTATCACAGCTTTCCACCCGCTTAGAGCCTTCAATTCTTCGACTGTGGCTGGAAATCTGCGCGAATCATGCCCGCAGCAGTAAATATAACGTTAGCCATAAACGTATTTCATGTATTTTGGCCGAAATTTCGATATTTATTTTGCCTACGCAAGCTTTAAGAGGCGCAGTACGATACTAGCGCAGTCTTCCTGTGCATTGGCAGCGTAGAAGTTCAACCAGCGCATGAGGCTGGACGCCTCAGCGTCGCCGGTGCGCATTCTGCCACTGCAACTTTTTGGCGGGAGCAAATTTCACCATTGCAAGACCATCATTCCTTCTTTCTCTTTCATTGACTAAGACTCTTCATGTCGCATACACTTTAAAAATTCAAATTCTGCAACTGGCAGACAAAAATTCGCTTTCGGGGCGGAAGGACGTGCACCCAAGCTTGATATTTCCTGGCCGCTGCCATCCTAGCGTCGCAGCTCGCCCCACACACCTCTGCGCGGACCACAACCTAGCTCGTCATCTTCCTCATCGTCTATAGTTTCTATCCGTACAAGTCTCCGCCAGAATGGCCGAGAAATGCCTCCGCAACGCCAGCTGCAAGTGCAGCATGTGTGCTGGCTTCGACGTGGCGTCTCTTATGAACATCTCCAAGTCCATTTCATCCAACATCAACTACGGAGAAGGTGAAGAGGAGGACGGAGCTCAAGATGCAGCGCCTCCACCGCCTCAATTCGGCGGCGTGGCCAACTCGCCGCCTGTCCCGTCCCAGAAGCAGAGTGCGGTGGCCAATTCTCCGCCTCTACGAGCCGCTACGAGGCCTCCGCCAGCCCCACAAAGCGTCCACATGGACACTCCAATGGAAGACGTCACTATCGCCGATTATACAGCGCAGGACGTCGTCATGGAGTCGTCTCCCACGCTGAAAGACGCGCAGATGGAGAGTGTTGCCTCCACGCTGTCTAATATGGAGGTCGACAGTCCAGGAGGACCAGGAGATGCTGTCTCGATCGACGCAGTACTGCCGAAACTCTCAGACAAGAACTGGAAGGTACGCAAAGAAGGCTTCGAGGAGCTCAAGACGCTGTTCGAACAACCAGGAGTCAAGACGAGCCTCGTGAGACCGACGATGGAGCTGTTTAAGAAGATGTGCGAGGACGCCAACGCCAGTGCCATGGAAGCGGGGATTGCCGCGGTACTCGCGTATACTTTGAACGTGGAGCCATTTGACAAGGACATCGTGGGCGGCGTCATGGCGCGCGTCACAGATAAAGGCTTCTCGGCCAGACCGGGCATCGTCAAGTTGTGTACAGAGCTGACCGACGCGTTTATCGCTGCAGGCGCCGCAGAGGAGACGGTGACGGCGCTGCTGGAAGGCACGAACAACCGCAAGCCGAAAGTGCCTCCAGCTTGTGCGACGTGTGTACTGGACGCGCTGAAGGAGTACGGACCGCACGTTGTACCGTTGCAAGCCATTAAAACAGCGCTACCGAAGCTGATGGAAGGAGCAGTGAAGGTGCGGCCGATAGCGATGAGTATTATGGTGGAGATCCATCGCTGGACTGGCGCTGCGCTCGTACAGGACATTGTAGCCAATCTACGACAAGCACAGCAGACGGAGTTTGAGGAACAGACTAAGGATGTCACACCTGGTCAGGCAGCTCCGACCAAGTTCGTTAGAGGCGCGAAACCTGCTAAAGCTGCAGGCGGGAGACCTTCGAGTGGTGTATCCCGTACGGCTGAGCCTGCCGCCCCAGCGTTCGACCCTCGTGACTTTGCAGAGACTGTGGATTTACTTGCGAGGCTCCCGAAGACGGAGTTTAAGACCAAGTTGGCGCTACCCAAGTGGAGCGAAAAGGTGGAGGCGTTGAAGATCGTGCTGGAGCTGATTGGCCCCGTCCCGAAGCTAGCGAATGGCGAATACTACGAACTCGTGTCGACGCTGAAGGCACTGACGAATGACTCGAACGTTAACATTGTGGCCAAGTCCATTGAAGTGTTTGGAGCGCTGGCGGACGGTCTGCGGAAGAACTTTACGCAGTATGCGCGGATGATGTTCCCCGAGTTGTTGCGCAAGCTTTCGGACAAGAAGTCGGTCATTTTGAACGCGACGAACGAGACGCTGGACTTGTTCCTGCAGCATGCGATGACGATCGACCTGATGATGGAGGACCTGAGACTGGCGTGCGATGCGTCTAAGAACAAGGCGCCACCTGCGCGCGTCCACACGATGGCGTTCTTGACTCGCGCGGTGGAGAATCGCTATGTGGATTTGAACGACAAGGCGCTGGTCGTGGCGTTTGGAGCGATGTTCATGAAGGGCATCGACGATACCGACCCCAAGGTGCGTGAAGCGGGGCAGAAGGACTATATTGTACTCTTGCAAGCCACCGAGCAGACGGCTGGATGGCTACAGAGCATGTTGGATGAGATCTCTCGTAAGAATTTACGGGCGTTTAAGGTTATCCAGAAGGCGCTGGGGGCTGGCGCTGCGTCCGCCGCTTCGTCTCGTCCTGACAGTGCCCAATCTTCTCGACCAGGAAGTGCCACCTCTCGTCCTGGTAGCGCCCCGCCGTCACGTCCAGGTAGTGCGGGAAGTGCTGCCAGTCGCTCGAGTTTCGGCGGCTCCAAGGCGTCAGAGCCTGATGGGGATGTGGAGATGGATAGCACGCCCGCTCCTGGGGGCCTACGACGCCCGTCGTTGAAGAAGCGTGGGCCTCCTAGTCGACTGGGAGCGAAGCCTGGCACTCCAAGCGCGCAATCGAAGGCAGCCTCGTCTAAAAAAACCTGCCGCTGGATCAAATGCTGGTTCATCGGGAGGAGCGAGCACTGACTTCACGCCAATAGCCATCTCGGTTACCGCAGAGGAAGCAGAAGACGTTATTGCGGAGCTTGAGTTGGAGAACTGGAGCTCGATCCAGGAGGGATTCGCCAGCTCCAAGTGGATGGAGCGCAAAGCTGCTATCGAAGCTCTGGAGGAGTATGCGAGGGCGAATTCTGGAGTGATGACTGTGCGCGTGATCGAGGCGTTTGCGATGTACCTATCGACGCAAGTGAAGGACTTCAAGGACAGCAATATCAACGTGTTGAAGAGCGCGTTCCAAGCTGTGGGCACGTTGGCGGAGACTGCAGCCAGCAAGTTTCCGCGTGGTGTTGTTTGCCTCGTGACTCCGCGTGCGTGCGACAAGATTGGCGACAGGAAGGCGAATGAGGCCGTGCGAGGGATGCTCGTGCAGTTCTGCGAGGCTACCAGTCCCGCGTATACGACTGGATGCATGATCGAGTACATGCCGAAGGTCCGCCTGCCGCTAGCGCACATCGAGGCGCTCGTGCTCTTGTCGGACTGCGTGAAGGACTTTGGCGTGTCCATCTGCAATCCTCGCGCTGTGATTGACTACGCGAAGGGTCCACAAGGCCTGGAAGGGTCCAACCCGAAGGTGCGCAGCGCTGCGACGGCACTGCTCGGTACGATGTACTCGCAATTGGGCCCAGCGCTGCTTCCGATCTTGAACTTGGAGAGCTGGAAGCCTGCGTTGGCCAAGACTGTAGAAGACGAGTTCAAGAAGGTGGGCTTCGACACAGCCAAGGCCCAGGCGACGATTAAGCGCCAAGTGAAGAGCCAAGACGCGGCACCGGCTGCCGCAGACCCCGGCGCGCTGTTCGGGCGTGTCGATGTGAGTAGCCAGATCACCAAGGAGCTGCTGGAACTCATGAAGAACGAGAAGGACAAGGTGGCGTGGAAGAAGCGCGCAGAGGCCATGGATAGCGTCCAAGCCGTCTGTGAAGGCGCCGGCTGCGCGATTGAGTTCACCAGGCCTGTGCAAGAAGCTCTCCGCCAGCTCAAGGCTCGTCTGAACGACTCGAACGCCAACTTGAAGGTGAAAGCTGCGAACGTCATTGGAGTCGTGGCTGCGAGTGTCGGGCCGGACATCGTCAAGATGTCGAAGGTTCTGGGCGCGAGTCTGGTCGCCGGTGTGGCCGACAACAAGAAGACGATGCAAGCTGCGGCTGTGCAGGCTCTCCACAAGTGGGTTCGACACAACAACGAGACGTCAAGCGTGTGTGTGGAGAGTCTGCTGGCTCCATTATCGGAAGGTCTTTCGAACACTGTGGGTAGAGCTGAGCTGCTCGGATGGGCTGTAGAGCACCTGCAGAAGTGCGAGAAACTGGATCTGAGCTGTCTGGTGGCTCCCACGGTGCAGTGCATGATGGACAAGTCGTCCGAGGCGCGTGAGAAGGCGCAGCTTGTGCTAATTGAAGTTATGAAGTCGGTGGGCAAGGACGTGGTGTTTACGACCGGGTGTCGGGACATTAAGCCAGCGGCGATGCGCGCTCTCAAGCCTTTGCTGCAGAAAGTAAGCGACACAGTTGAAGCCAGTGGAGGTTCGAGCTTATCTGCTACGGCGTCTGCCCCAGCACCTGCTGTAGCGCCTCCTGTAGCCAGTGGGCTGGAGCGTGGCGGACTTAAGAGAAGAGCGAGTGTAGCGGCGGGCAGTACCCCCGTCAAGTCGCGTCTTACGCGTCCCGGCTCGCTTCGTGCTCCTCCGGCAGCAGCTTCGCTAGCGCCGGAGACTTCGACAAAGACGGCGCCGTTGCTGAAGATGACTTCGAACAAGCCGGCGAGACTGTCCAAGGGCCAATACAACAAGTGGATCTTCGAGACGACGTCTACGAGTGAGATGAACGCGCGCAAGAGTGAGATCGAGGCCGAGTGGAAGCTTTTCCTGTCGCCAGAGTTCCACGCCAAGTTGTTCGCGCCTTCCTTGGAGAAGGGGATGCTCGCTGCCATGGACGAACTGACGCTGTGTGTTGTCCATCAGCCAGACGAAGTGATCTCGGCGCTGGACCTCGTGATGAAGTGGTGCAGTCTTCGTATCGTGGACAACAACGTCCAAGCGCTGGCGAAGCTGCTGGAAGTGCTGGTCAAGCTGTTCGAGATGCTGCGAGAGTCTGGATACCAACTGGAAGACGTCGAGGCGGCGATTCTGCTGCCATATCTTCTGCAGGAAAGCGGCCAGTCAAAGCCTCGCTTCCGCGTTCGCTTCCGTGACGTCATGAAGCTGGTTGTGGCGGTGTACAGCCCCGACAAGTACGTCCCGTATCTGATGGAGTGTTTCAACGGGTCGAAGAACATGAAGAGCAGGTGCGAGTGCATCGATCTGGTCGAGTATATCGTCGGTTTGCATGGATACCAAGTGCTCGGGCGCAAGTGTATCAAGGACGTGGGCAAGTTCGTCGTGGCGCACGAGAAGGAGCTCCGAGAGAGCGCCATCAACACGCTCGTGGCTGTGTACATGCGCACGGAAGGCGGGAACCCAGACAAGTTTTTCCGCTTTGCGGGCATCACCACACAGCAGGGAATGGACCTGCTGAACGCGCGTCTCAAGCATCTACCGGCCAGCACTTTCCAGGGCGAAGCGGCTGCAACGCAGGAGGTTGCCCCAGAGCCTCAGCAGCGTCCTCAACGCACAGGATTTGGCTTTGGCTTTGGACGAGCTGCTGCTGCGACATCAGCACCAACGACGACGAGGTCGGACCCAGTCAAGGAGCAGCCAGTGGTGGAGTCGGCAGCTCCGCAATTCAGCTCTGAATCGCACGATGTGGACATGGACGCACCCGAACACGAGGCTGAGGCAGAGGCTCAGAGTGCCGTCATTGAGGAGCTGCTGCTGCGCCCGATTGAGATGCTGATCAACTCGTCCAAGGAGGTGGTGCCGGCGGGCTCGCCTGCGTACAAGGAAGGCGGCAATGCGTTGAAAGGGCTGTATGCGATTATTAACCGGCCGTCCGACCCGGCGGAGCTTGAGTTCTTGCACTCGTACGTGAACGAGATTGTGCTGGCCTTGTGTGACTGTATCCATGGCGCGTTCTACGCCGGCAACGCCGAGAAGAGACCGGAGATGTACATCCTCGCGATCAGCATCACGACGCTCACCGTCGTGTTCAGTAGCGACGCGGTGACGAGCATGCAGCGTTACACGGTCGAGCGAATGCTGCTGGAGTTGTGCTCGAAGATCATGGACCCGCGCATGGAGAAGTTTGCAGAGAAGGCGAATCTGACTGCAGCCGAGATCGCGATGCTGCCTCCCGAAGAGAAGCGCTATCTCATGGTGTTCAAGGCGCTGTACAAGGCGATGCGGAAGCTGACGGAGAGAGCGAAGCCGGGCGACGTCTATCCGTCGGTGATCAATCTCCTGCAGCGTCTGATGCACAATGATGTGGGCGACTACAACAAGAACGACACGCTCAAGCACTTGCTGAAGGAGGACTCGCTGGACCAGCTCGTGGGTCGAATCTTACTCAAGCTGTCGAATGTCCAAGCGAACTCGTTGACCGCCGTTCGAGGAGATCGACATCTTCGGCGTGCTCATGCAGATGCACATGTTCTTCTCGACTTTACCTGGAGCGGAAGTCATGATGGTGGATATTGCTAACGATAATATGCGCTCGGCACTGAAGATTATGGCCGAGAGCTTGATGAAGACGAGAGCAAGTGCCTTTGAGGCCTCGATGAAGGACCTGCCGCCTACGTCTCCAGTGCGTCAAGCTCTGGAAGAAATGGGCATTGACCAGCAAGAGAAAGATGCTGTCGAGTCCGCGGCGCTGCGTTACGGAGAGAACGGTAGCCGTAGCAACGGCACCAGCAACAGTCTCGCGTCTGCTGCTCCACCGCGTATCACGACGCATTTTGGTGCCAGTAGTGCAGCGAATAGCGTGGCTACTGTGCCCGAGGAGAGTCTCACGCGACGCCTGTTCCCACCGCGAGATAGCGGCATCGCCACGCGCACATCGAGGACTGCGTCAGCGGCTCCGTCACTTGCTGAAACTATGTTGTCTGCGGAGCCCCGAGGTCGCAGCTTTACTTCGTTCCATGCGTTTAGTGCCAACCGTGGAGCTGCGACGAATGCTTCGCGTCCGTCAACCACAAGTGAACAACTGGAGAGTCTGCGAGAACGGCTGCAGATGTCACGCCACTACAATTAGGTTGGAGATCTGCCACAAAAAGAGTAGTAAGTTAGCTTTGTGCGGTAAAACCGGTACCTCGTTTCCTTCGACACCGGACTTTTGTTTTAAACCTGAAGCGGTTATCACTAATATTATTTATTGGGTCGAAGCCTATTATTGTGAGACTCTGATTTAGCACTCGGATTTAGTTATTATGGATTGAAAGGCTAAGATTAAAAAAATGGTTAGGGGTTTTAATTTGCTTGCTCTTTTTTGTTTGTCGGTGATCGTAGGGGCATCTGAATTTCAGGCTGGAATGGGTTCGGCCGCGAGTGACTCAGCTGCATCGCTGCGCTACTGCTGCAGACTAAAGCCTAGCAGACACGCCAATGCGAGTTGATAACCGTGCTTTTATAGGCCTGCCGAGACTCGTACAAGTCAGCGCCGTCATTGCGCTTATCGTCCTGAGCTACACCGTATAACATTGATGTATCCATCGTATTTATCGAAATGTCCCCGGTTTAACAGCACTAAAATAGGTCGAAACACTCCAATACAAATAGAACGGACCCATTCAATGGCGGCCTCATAGGTGTAGACTTCGTTGCGGCGATTGTCTTTGCGTTTTGAACGATGGGCCTGATGAATTCGGTTGGTCTCCCTGGTTCAGGTGTTGCAGTAACAATTTGTTTTAGTTTTTGAAAAAGAAAACTATTCTATGTGTATGAGGCTAGATACGCTTACCGTCATGCAAAAGCATTTTATATTTTTTTTATAAAGAATTCAATGAAGTAGCAGATTTATTAGTTTCCATGGGTGCTCTATCTTACTGTAACTTGTCGTTTGGGGAAATACGGAGCGCGATCAGTGTGGGAAAACTGTATGTGCGGCAATTATTTTCTCATGATGCTGGGTTCTGCTTCGTAGAAACAAAAGCCGGTACATATACCGGTACGGTACAGGAGACTGTGTCTTTTCCGCATCAAACATGTAGATTATTCCCTCCATCATGGGATATACTTGTACATGTACAGTAAATGAAAGTCCGTCAACTCTGAGCATTCTTATCAGCTGGGATTTCGGAGCCCTCGCTTTTCAGTGTTGTCAGGTTTGGTAATAAGGTTTCTACATTAATAAGAAAAAAGTTATTAATAACTCGACTTTTTACGTTTCTACAAAATATTTACGTAAGCATTGTAAAAATGGACCTGCTTGAAGTTAGCGAGCTACTTCAAGCTTCGGATCTTTCGAATCCTAGCTCAAAATTTAAGCCAGTTCTTCGTTCTCTTCCAACTCCACAAGACTTTCGCCGAGATTCATGATTGTTGTTCGCCCTCCAGCTACATCCGGTCGCCCCCCAGGCGAACTTAGCGCGCTTTTCACACGTACTGGCGGGAAGGCAAACTCCGCCCTCTACTGGACGGTATGCAACCGGTGCCAGCAGCACCACATCGACCACCGTGGACCTGATCCGGAGCGGATCCGGGGACGGAGAGATTACTGGGAAAAACATCTTAGTCGATGCGTGCACTACGAAGGCGAGTTCGTTGGATTTAAGCGCCCTGGTGACGAGTCATCGACGCCTTCGAATAAGAAGCCAAAACAGGCGTCGAGTTTTACTGTAGCAGAGCGAGAGACATTCTGGAGGCTCCTACTGGAGTTCCAGGCCGAGGCGCTTCTGCCTGACTCATTCGTGGGGCTCCGGTCAGCTCGCAACCTGCTTATGTGGCTGAATGCTAAGTGTGAAGGAGCATTTCCCGGTCGACATGTTTTCGGTAAAGATGTACTCGACAAGTACGCAGAAGCTTACGCTGGCGAGCAACGTAAGGCGTTAGCATTAATTCAGCGAGTCTCGGGTGGTCGTGTTAATTTTCTCTCGGACGTTTGGCAAAATATTGCCAAGCAACACATTTTGGGGTGTCAACTTTCACTATTTGGCGATGTGATGACTTATGCGCTACGTCCCACCGGATCGGAGCATCATGCATTGGTAATTGCAAAGCAACTTGAAGAGATTTTGGTAGAATTACTTGATGGAGGCTGGAATGTCGGAGCAGTTGTTACTGATAACGCGGGTCAGTGTGGTCGAGCTAGACGGATTCTCGCGCTACGATGGCCTGGCATTAGTTTCATGCGATGTTTCGCCCACGACATCAATAATCTGGTAAAAGCAGTGCTATAACGAGTTTTTAGAGATGTTTCAGAGCAGGCCGCAGCTGCAGTGAGGTTCCTGAATGCTTCATCTGAGAAATGGCTTGTCCGCGCCGATAGGGCAATGATTGCGCGATACGGCAAGTCTCCAGCTCCGGCGCTGTTCTCGCTGTGTCTAACAAGATGGAATTCCATGCAAAAATGTTTTGCATCACTATTACGAGTAAAATCGGCCCTTGAAGATTTCTCGTTTGCATATAGAAACGATACCGAGTTCCCTGACAAACTTCGGGTTCTGGGGGAAACAACAGTTTTGGCGGGATCTACAGGATGCGGAAAGAGTTGTGCGCCCCCTCTGTATTGCGTCTTTTCGATTGCAGCGCGATGAAAACACCCTAGCAGACGTTGTGAAATCATTTGGAGACATCTTTAAGGGGTTTGCTGCTAGTGATTACTCAGACAAGCTTGTAGAATGTGTGGAAGAGCGCTGGGCTTCGTGTGAGCAGCCTCTTTTTATCTTGGGATATTTTCTTCATCCTGTTTTTGTGGAAGAAGCTCGTCGTACGCCATCTACAAGACTGACCAGGGAGCATGACGTATGTGAATCTGCGCTGTACTATCACCGTCGCTACATAGATGAGGATGTCACGGGCTTGCGAGGGGAAATGTCTGCGTGGATAATAGGTCAGTACGGCAACACAACCCCGGCGGATTTTAGTGGATCTATCATGCAATACTGGACGTATCAGCAAAGGAATAACCCGTGTGATAAGCTACCGGTGCTAGCGCTGACTATCTTGTCAATTGCTGTGAACACCGCCACCTGCGAACGGCTCTTCAGTGAGCTTGGTCTTATTCACTCTCCACGGCGCAACCAGACGCGTGTTGAAAAAACACTCAAGCAGCAGATTGTCAGACAACATGTCCGAAGCAAAAACCGAGATAAAAATACAAAAGGTGTTGCTACAGTCAAAGAGAAAGCAACTGCACCACTTGATCCGACCGAGCTTCCTACCACTTCCTCTCCTGAGCGATGTGATAGTGTTGGCGGGCTTGATCATGCTGACACACAATGTATAGCTCCCAGCCTATTTGAAAACGTCACGCCAGGACGAAATTTGGCTAACGAAGCGGTCGAAGTTGATGAGACAGCCGAGATGCAGTCCTCTAATTTGTATACAACGCCACGTCATCGAACTCCATCAAGCGCTGATCGCACACGACGTGGCAGCTCCGTTCGACAGTCTGGTCGAGCAAGAAGAAGTGAAGATGCTAGGCAACGAGGAAGCCATGCAAGCTCACATGCAAGTCGCTTGCTTTACTGCGGAGCTGGAAATCTGCCCGTGCTCCAATCACCACACGAAACAGCATCTTCTCCAACACCTTCAGTAACCCGAGACCTTCACGACACCTTCGCTTTAGCAGGAGATAGCGATGGAGCCAACGACAATTCTGGTGAAGATGGCGGTGACATAGACGGCGACGAGGGTTGCATCGCTGCATGGGAGAACGCCATTCCTGACTCACCCGTCGCAAATGACGCACAAGCCCCTCCCGACTCATTAAGCACAGCAGACCTCGGCACTTTCGAAGATATTATTCCGCTCCCCGATCGCACAGAACTACCGACTGAGAATGTCCCCAACTACCCCCAAGAACGAACACTGCGTTGAATTAGGGCTCGGAAGTAAAACTGCAGATTCTGTTTCCCATCGTCACTGAAGTTGAGAGAGTACAGTTGTAGCAAAGATGCGTAAATCCACTGGTATTCGCTCCATTAACCTGAATCAAATATGGCGTCAATTGATTTTTCTTAGTATCAGCTCTCTACTAAGTCCTTTTCTCCAGTGAGATGGATTTCGGTATGCAATGGTGCAGAGATCGCTCACCTTCGACCTCGCGTAACTTGACGCGAGTCAGCAACTTGTCCACCGAAGACGCGTCACAAGCGCGATCCAGCACCTCCAGGTCCACTAGCTGTCCGAATTTCAGTCGCATGAGCTGCTCGCTGCGGTCCTGAGCTCTTGCAATGGCTTCTTGCTGCTGACGCTTCTCCATAGCAAGCACGTTCCGCTGCTTGTGGAGGTCTCGGAACTGTTGACGCAGCTTCTTGTTCTCTGCTTGCAGCGACTCGATACGCTCAGACAACGCAGAGAAGGCGCGAGTGGTGAACACGAGGCAGCCAGCAGCTTGAGCAGGTAGCGTCCAGTTCTGCTGAGTCGGAGACGGGGCTTCAAGACAACATAGTTGCCGCGTACTGAGCGGCACCACGACGTCCAGCTGGTTGAAGCGCAACTGCTTTTCACTCTGGAACTGCTGCGTATCCTGCTCCGTCGCAGCCAGCTCCTTGTCGATCGCACGTTGCTTGGCTGTCTGACGCTCTCCGGCCTTCCGAAGCTCTTCGATCGCCTTGTTCATCTCCCCCATGGCGTCGTCTACATCGGCACGCTTCTCACGCAGGGCCAGCACCTTCTCGTACAGAGTCAAGTCGCATCCAGACGGACAGGCATCCTCTTCTTCTTCGGCATCGTCGTCGTCATCTTCGTCATAGTCTTCGGCTTCGTCCTCTTCTTCGTCGTCGTCGTCTTCTTGCTCCTCGCCGTCTCTCGCACTGTCAGGCTCTTTCCCTTCTTCTTTGCCACCGCAGCTGGTTTCTTCTTGGCTCGCTTGATCTTGCGCTTAAACAGCTCCTGCAGCGCCGCAAAGCTCGGGCGAGGTGTAGCACTGGACCCCGTGCCGCCGCTCACAAGCGTCAGAACTCTGCTTGAGCAGCCTTCTCCTGTCGCGCCCATTCATCCAGATCGCGTTTCTTGATCGTCAGCAGGTCTTGGACATCGCGCAGGTCCGCCACTAGCCGATCGCCGTTGAATCACTAATCGTGATATTCTATGGAAAGGGCAAAGAAACTCATTTAATAAAAATGATTTTTACATTATTACCATCCCTTTTTAAGTTAATAAAGTATAAATATGGTAATTAAACAACACTGCGCTTTTCGTTGGTGCACGATCATCGACAAAAGTTGGGCGAATTGTGCAAAAACAGAAAATCTGGGGTACCGTTCTCCGATCTCTAACGAAGTTTTTGCAAGCATTTTAATTTGTACGGTTTTGGAAAAGTGGCTGTTTCCTTCTCTCTTACCACCTGGTTTCAGTTTGTGGTACAAAAGGTTCGTGTGCCAATTTGATGGTCATGTACAGTACATTGTAGTCGACACAGAGTCACGTGAGGCCATGTATCCAGATTTGATTTCCCCGGGCAGGCTTGGTCAGAAGTATTATAGCCTTGCGCGGTCAAACTCACAAATCCATTTACTCCGCAGTGGACAGTTCTCTCCATTTCATTAACCCAGTATGCGCCTTGGCTATTTGATTGTGGCTTGCGCGGTAGCCCTCCTCGCTACAACCGATGGAGTGGTGGCAGCCTCAAGTAGACTTAAGGAGCTGTCCACTGATGTCCCTCGTCCAGCTGATGACATTTCATCAGAACGGTTCCTAAGAAGTCAAGATACTCCTGAAGATGATGGAAACCCCGCGCACGAAGACCGAGGATACTTAACAGTGCTTACCAACGCAGCCATGCATCCCTTGAGGGAGCGGAAAATGAAGAATCAAATTGCAAAGTTGATCAAGATGGACGCAACTGACGCAGAGTTATATGCGGCAGGAGTGCAACCCCACCGTCTCTTCGACGTCATAAGGCACAAAGACGAATCTGTTGAAATGTCCCTTTCCCAGTGGTGCACCAGCATCAGTTTCCGTCGGACTATATCTGGACAAGTCAAGCGTACCGCAGATTTAAGCAATACGCTAAATTTTACGATGGCATGAAGAGAAATGACCAACGAGTGGCATCGACAACATGACTCAAAGATCTGCAGCGTTGGGGAACGAGGATCATATATATCTGAGCTGATAGTTTAGTATGAAAAGTGGTCTTATAGCTTCATGCAGTCCGGGAAACAAGTCGAACAGATAGCCCGGTAAAGGAGAGATCCCCCGAATTTGAAAAAATAAACTGAGAGAAACTGTTTATAAAACGTTACCAAGAAAGAGATGTATCTGTACAATACTCCCCGCATCAAACTTGGTACTATGTAAGCAAAAAGAAGAAATACTGTAGAGCTACGTACAAGTACTACTACTGTAGTACTACGTAGTACTACTGGAAGTGATGCCTTATTTAAGCGTATACAACAGTAGTAGTAGTTTGAAAGGTAGGACTCAGCTGAGAGTATTCATCAGAGAGATAAACCGGTGCATACGGTGGGTTCACGCAGAGCCCTACACGTATCACAACCAATGCTAGTAGCATTCCTGCCTACTTCGTATTGTTAGTTGCCTCACCCCGCAACGATTACCGGTATAAAGATCAGAGGTTGCAAAAGATAATATTAATAAAATATCTATTGTTTTTTGAGCGGAATAACTTATTTTCTCACCATCTTCCTTCCAATACTTTTAAAACATGCAAAATAACGTTACTTTTGCAATGCCAAGTGACATTCAAGAATTAAGTAAATATAAAAATTCAGGCTAATTTATTTATTGCAACAACTGGTCAGATATCATTTTATCGATCTCTCCTGAGCTTGAAAAAGCAAAAATATATTAGCATAATTATTACTCACCTCTGATATAGATCACTCCGAGCTCATGCACAATATTTTGCACAGTTTTTGCTCAGACCACAAGAGTCCACACTTGTAAAGTACGAAATTACCGCACACAAGTTGGCAGCATTTCATGCTCCTACTTGATCCTGGTAGTGCCACTTTACGTGAGTAGTACATCACATACAGCCCAATAAGGATTGTTCAAGGATGAAATAGATTGTCCACAGAAAACTTAGATGCTGCATTAAAACAACTTTCAAAGGAAGTACTCTTATATTTTTCTTTTTTTATAAATACGACAAGTTCTTAATTTGCTATATCTTTTTCCACGACCTTGCACCGTAAAATATAACAGTTTGCAGGTGATACGAAGTGAAAATGAAATGTTTTTAAGCAGATTAGAGATATATTTTGTGCAAATTCGAAAGTGCCTCACTGTGTGTACAGTGTACACCGTTCACTCTAATTAGTCGTGCTTCAAAATTAGTCATGAATTGTACTTATATGATTAATTATTGCCCACTTACCATATATAGTCATGCACCAGTATTAATCGTGCCCAGCCAACGGCGCCAACCAATCCCCCGACAAGTTGGCGTCGGACATCGACAGCCCCAACTTTTCAGAGTGCTCACTTTCACAATTAGGATGAACGACACAGAGACACGATCACTGCAGCATGTTGTCGGGGTAGCGATTCGGGCTCGCTCCGTAGCTTGGATGAAGGGCAACGCTGTCGAGGTTGGAGAGGAGGGTTTCTACGGTCGTACGGTCTACCAGTTCCCGTCCATCTTCCGGGCCACCAACCGTCGCGTCAACCTTAACAAGGTGCGAGACTGGTGGCGAAGCGCTCGGCCTTTCAAGCTGCACTGGACGACGGCCAGCAGCGCAAGTACGCCAGGACGGCGAGCGGCGAAATACACCAGTTCACGCACAAGGCTCTGGTCGGTCGGGGGCACAGGCCTGGCTCTATCCGTTGTTACTTGCAGAGTTTGAGCGGTTGCATCGAGCGGGTTTAAAGCTTTCTTCCCGGCTCTTGATGGACATGGCAATGACTATGATCGAAGACAGCAAGCACGCTGTATACAACTCCGCGTACAGCTTTAGTGGAAAGAAGTTCAGTACACTGATCACGCCTCCAGGATTTCACCGTCCGGCACAATATCGTGTACCAAAAACTGAAAGGGATGAAGCAGGTTAGTGACAAAACGATGGCACAACTTGAACAGTCTATAGCGTCACACCTTGGCATGCTGAAACGCGAATTTGATTACGGCCGGCTTGACCCTGACCAGCAGTACAACATGGACGAATCACATTTTGTCTTAAATCTGGATGATGGTAAGACACTTGGACTTCCGCGGTGCCGACGGCGTGAAATACTGTAGTATTAATATCAGGTACCACATATTTCAATTTTCTAACTAAACATTTCTTTTTTACTGCACCATTACAGGCTGCTGACAAAACCTAACTTATGGGAGTAGGTCGAGAAGGAATTACAAATGTGCGTGTTATTGAAGGGAGGTAGAGACGCCAAGCTGCTATCTCCGAAGCTAATATTCAAGAATGCCAAGTCAAGCTACCCTATCTAAGGCTTTTCGGACACTGCTAGAGGGGTTGCATACTGCTCGTCGCCCAGCGCCTTTATCGACAACAAACTGATGCACGAGTGGCGTTCGCTGCTGGGGCATATCAGGGCCTTTTGGGAAAGGGCGTGTGCTGTGGATGGACAATGCAAGTGGGCACGCAAGTGACGACGTTGTGTCACCTGGAAAGGAGCTCAAGACTCGCCTTCTCTTCTTTCCTCCTAACTCTACATACTTCGTCCAGCCAGCCGACCGGCTCTCTGTACAGAGGGTCAAAGTGCACTGGCGGCGGTTGTGTGAGAAAAGAAAGATGGAAGCAATTCAGCGTGGCGATTGAATGCAGGGTGCCAAGTCGTCGAGGTCTCTTGCAACCCAGGTAAAACGTGTTTATCTGGATACTACAGCAGAATGCGCCCGTCTAGTAAGCGCGGAAATGGACAAGGAGGGAATTAACTGGGCTAAGAAGTCGATGATACTGTGGTGCTTAGACGTAGATATTGATGGTACGTGGCAGGTTAAGCACCTCCGCAAGCCTGTGCGAGAAATTGTAGAAACATATCGTGCTGAGTATGATAAAGGCTACAAAGAGTGCGCAGCATCGGCGACTGTATAGCCGCCCCTAAAATAGACAGTCGATTTCACCATAATTAGTCATGCCCCTAATAAAGCCGTGTACCTAAAATAATCATGCCTATTTTTAGACTTCACTGTTCATCGCCATTATTAGTCATGGCACGACTAATTAGAGTGAACGGTGTAGTGCTTTCGTCTACATGCCACTCTATCCTAATGCAAGCGCAAGCTGGATGATCTAGTTTGTCTTCACAGCCACCTTATTTAGGGATACCACTGGGTATTTTCGAAGCTCCTGGAACTGGCGGCAGAAGTAGCCATACATCAGACTTAGCAATCTAGCATCTACTAATCATAAGCGCATTTTACTCTCACACTCCGAGCTAGACGATGTATGAGCTCATGTGCACGAGAACGCAGTTTTAGGAGCTAGCTGCATATGCGCTCGAAACGCTTTCCTTCGTAGGTAGTTTTTTAAAGTGTCATGTCCAAGACGTTTGTTTGGAGAACAAAATACGATTTCGGACTTACCGAAAAGGTTTAAAGCGTCATACAATGCACAATAAGGAGCGAGACGTGTCTCGATTCGCGGAGGAACCTAGCAACATCGCGGTAAGCCACTACATTTTTGTTTTTCTTGATGAGGCCAGCTTTGATAGCCAAATAATGATAGGTACGCACTACAGGGATAGAAGGTCGCTATTAGAAGAGATTGTGAGCGAAAACCGCGGGTGTCGATTCTAGTGTTTATCGGCGTGAATGGTATCCTAAAGTTCTTTCGCACGGAGGGCACGTTTAATCGCGTGGAGCTCTCAGCGCGCTGTCAAGACTTCGTTCACTGGCCAAGAGGGCCAGTGCGTCAACACCCTTGCCGCAATTCAGTTTAGATTTGAAATGGCGCTCCAATCTACAGGCATCTCGAGATAATCCACTATCTTCGAAGTGTTGGAGTTGTGTCGATATTTCTGCCGGCGAATTGTCCCTTTTTCAATCCAATAGAGTTCTTGTTTGGCTACGTGAAGCGCTCATTCCAGCGACATTACCTCAATAAGGGCGGGTGGGGCCTGCTGTCAGGTGGAGTACAGATTCCAAACGTTTAGCATGGACAAAGTTTTCCCGCACTGTGGATGGAAGATCCAACGATACTTCGAGCCGGTCGGACCGCTTTCAAGTGAGAGACGAGAGCAACTTGATCTGACATGCCAATCAAGATGATTTGGAGACTGCTTACATTGAAGGGATGTTCTAAGCGAAAAATCACCAAGAAACGTAGAATGAACTGTAAGGTCTTGATTCAAGTGATACCCACCAGATCAGAAATAATAGCTTTCACTCCGCGTGTTCGGAGTCCTCGACGCTCTCAATTTGGAGCAGCGGATTAATTATCTCGGTAGGCGACGGTGACACAAGGTCACGAATAACTCCCTTAATGATTGCCTAATGTGCCGTCAGCTGCTGTTTATGGTCTTGAAGGGAGAATCTAGCAGCCGTCAAGTGGCGATGTAGCTGGTGGCAGTCCTCAATAGGAGCTCTCACGCAGTTCAAGACAACGCTAGCTGATTGAGTCACACTGGATCGGTACTCTTCTAAGCGAGATTCTGATAGTATGAGCTAGTTGACGATGTAGCGTGGTTACGATTTTTGCGACAACGTCGATCAATGAGAAGCGGTCACAGTTACGAGCAATACCATTAGCCCACATATGTCGGATGCCTGCCGTTACCTGAAATGTAGTTTCCCATTCCTCGCTGATGGCCGCTACAAATTCTCGCAGCGAAGACTCTAACGACGCATCAGAACGATTAGTCTCCGCTAATAAAATGCACGCCTTAAAAAAGTCGTATCGGACGTTGGCCGTCGCAATTGCCATACCAAATTCGTATATCATGAGAGTCAAAGTTATCCACGGGCACTGCCTGCGCCCTTGTCCAGATTTGGTGGAGTCCACCACTCGTTTTTTTTTTTCATCTTAAACGGCATCAATTTGAACCAGACGGCAGACTGACGCGACCCCACACTCCAAATGGCATCAGTATTTATTGCGTTTCTTCATAAGAGAAGAGAACGTTTCCCAAATAGCCTCCACAATACCACTACATGAACGTTCACAAAAGCCTTCATCACTAAGCGTTTCGGTTGATGCATCATTAATCGACGCCTTCACAATGGGGTTTACACGTAGATGATATAGATCATCGGGGCCTGGTGTAGCCACTGACCCAGTCGCTCCAAGTACTTCCGACACGATGGTAGCTGCAGGGGTGGTGTGGTGTAGCGGGATTAGCTAAAGCTGCGAGATTGCTGGATCCAACTTACCAACAGCGCCTAGACACCGACCACGGAGGGTGTCCCCCGATGATCCGTGAAACGCCGTTGGGCGGCGACGACCACGTACAGGCGACGATTGTGGTGAATTTCTTTCTCAGAAATGAGAGATGGGATCCGACAAGGAGTCATTATCTCGGATTAGTGACAACACCCGGTGGTTAGGATGGATCTGGATTGCTGGACGTGGATCCGTACTGCTCAAAGTGGATTAGGCAGAGGTAAAGTGGATCGAAGGCCGAGACTATCACGCTGAACCACCAGATGAGGTGGGTGATGCGGGGCGAACACGTTTATTAGTAGTCCAAGGAGGAGGAACCCGGATACGTATCCTAAATGGGTCGACGATGGATCTGGGGGATGATAGTGGCTAAGCGAATGAAGACCGGCAAGAGGAACATGGTTGGTGGCAGTACCGTGGAGATTGACCAAAGGGAAACTCGAATCCACTCTCACCCAATTATACCGAGGGACATGGGATATACCATGTGCGGGGGGATCAAGTGCGAATCCTTTGCAGGAGGCTGTGGACGCCATCTGGAGGTGGATCTGGTATTACCAACAAAAGGGAAGGCAAGATCCACTACTATATGTCCCAGATCCCACTTCCCAAGTCTGGATCCAAGGGATTGAGGATCCCACACCGAGTGACCTGGATCCATGGTACGGCGATGGTAGATTTAACGGATCTCGAGCTTTCGTGAAGCGATGGAGACCGAAGACATTCGTAATGTGATGTTGGATGATTGGAGGGCTTAGATCCACGATGAGTCTACACTTACAGTAAGGTGAATCAAATTGGCTTGGATCCTGGACAGTGTACCCATTATATGACGACCTCACTATGATTATGCCATGGATCCGGTGGATCTGATGCTGATACAGCTGGCGTGATGGACCAGGAGAGAAAGGGCATGCAACCGAGCCTAATAGGGGATTTAGCAGGTAAAATACATAGAAGGTAGAAATCCAGGCAGGTATAGGCTTAACAACGAATCAGACTTCAATTTGCACAGTATCACGCAAGTGCTTTCCTGCCCTCTAGAATCAGAACTCCATTGGATGTACGAGCTTGATGAAGGTTAGGAATTGCAAATCTAGTGCTCGTAGTGATAACAGTACAATATATTGGCCAGATCAAACCACCTAATGAGCTTTCATTTACACGTGCAGATCCGAAAGGTTAACCGGAGTTACTACTTGACCGGGTATACCAAAGAGACTCTCAACTCTTATGATCCCGTTATAGGAAGCGGCAAGTACGATGCAAAGGAAAACAAAGGCAAGGGAACACACCCGCAAGGCAACCTCACGGCCAGATCCCAGATCTAGGCCCTGGATCCGCCAAGCCCGAATATTCGCTTGGTATCCAGAAACAACTACGGACGCAGACCTACAGGCAGATCGAGATGCCCGGGATCGGGCTCAGCATGCAGAGGCCGTTGATCAGCATGCTTTCAAATCCCTCTCTTTGGCTTCGTTTGCCACTCAACTCCAGACGTTGCGGGATCAAGCTCACGACCAAGGATAGAAACAGTACGCTGATTCTCGCTTACGGGACCTGCGACGTTTGCTCGCTAACCAGACAGTGTGGTTCCTCGACTTAACCGGGCGACTGGATCACCTCTCCCGTCGGCGGGATGGCTTGCGACACGACAACGACCATTTCCTTCGGGAGATGGTGCTCGCACGATCCAAGATCTACCAGCTCCAATCTCGGATTCACGATCTGGGGCGAAATCTTGAGACTGCCCAAGTTAGTTATCAACGTGGTCGCTGACGAGGGTTCGATCGGCTCCGCGACGAGATGCGTCTGACTCAGGAAGAGGTGGTGACCAATGCCTATGTTGGATCCATCCATGGTGGATCCGCATTGGGGTCAGCTCCCGACGGATCTCCCGCGCCGGATCCACCCTCTTCGACACCGAATACCACTCTGGGCCAACTGTCCAGTGAACTAAAGGAGGCTCAAGAGTCGATGGAGAGGCTGTCGGTGGGGCGAGACTACGCGGTTGAAGAACTCGTGCGTATGACCCAAGCCTGCGACGAGCTGCAAGACAAGTTGACCGATACTGAGCTCCAGCGTGACAAGACAGCCACCGAGTAGGCAGATGCCACGCGGGCGCAAATGGTGCTGAAATCGAAGATCCGCAGTTTGAGTACGTGGATCGGCTATCAGCATCCTTTTGATCTCGTATTCACTTGTTTTGTTGATTCAGGCAATAAGTCAAAAGCCGCCGAAAAGACTCCGGCTCAGCTGTGGGATCCAGTCACTACCGTCCACAACCAACACAAGCACCGGGGTCTAGAGCGCAAACAGAGCCGATCCGAGCGCGACATCACGCTCCGGCGGTTGACTTTGGTGGCAGCTGCCATTTCGGATCCACTCCCAGCTCTCCCAGCTCCAGCTGGATTGCCCCTGGTTGCTGATACTGCAACCTCACGGCGATCCCCATACGGGGTGGATTCTTCAACAGTAAAACGACCCCGCAGCATATCCACCACTTCCGGCGCTGGATCCCCCCGGCCCCGCAAAATGACTCGAGTATCGTCCCCTGGTGATGTAGGAGAGGTCAACGACGATGGTGTGTGGGGACTCACAATGACCTGGTAGGCGCTACGGATGACGTATCAGGTCAGCCAAATACCAAATCTAAGGTTTTCCGCCACCCAGGTTTGTCCAAACCCGGACCCAAAACTGCATATTCCACCAAGGGTTCGGCTAAATCTGGGTCAGCTGCCGAATTCTCCTCGAGATCTTCTTTCAAGGTCTAGCTTAAAGCTGGTTCTACCGCTAACGTGGCCTCCAAGGTCAGTTCTGGCTTCATGGTGTCCTCTAAAGCTGGGTCTGTCGCGCCCAGGCCTGGATCCACCGCCAAGACGTCATCCAAGCCGGGCTCGCCGACGGATCTGGGCGACTACGCCGTCGAAGTCTGGGTTGGCGTCCAAAATTGAATCCGTTGCTAAGACGCCGTCCAAGACGAGCTCGTCGACTAGATATGAGGCGACCCCCATCCTCTACAGGTTGAGCCGGTACTGTGTCTTTCTCGAGTCAGTCGGGATTCTCAACTACACCTTCTACAACCGTTCCAGTAACGTCCATGGCGGTGTCTGTCTCGACTCAGCCGGGATTCACTGTCAGATCCACCGCGGCGGTGTCTACGATCTCCAGGTCGGCCTCGTCTAGATCCCAACTCGTGGGATCTCGATCCAGTAAAGCCAATGCCAAGCGTCCTCTCCCTACCGGCTGTGGACTATCCGGGAGCGAGCGAACCCGCGGAAGTGGACCGACTACGGCAGAAAATCTGGAAAAACCGGCACCTGCTAATTGGTAAGGGTAATGCATTATCACCAGCCGCACACGAAGTCAAATGCGATATCGATGTCGACGACGCAAAGTCGATTGATCAGAGGGTGCGGAAGGTGGCACCCCAATTCCGTGAAAAACTATCGGATCTAATTAAAGGTTTGTTGCGAGCCAAGACCATCAGCTTCTCAACCTCCCTATGGACGGCTTCTGTGGTGATCATTATTAAGAAGAACGGGGTGGATATACATTTGTGAGTTGGCTATCGGATGGTTAATGGTCTGACCAGACCGATGGTATACCCGATGCCTTTGATCAATGCGCTATTGGAAGATTTGGATAAAGTACTTTGGTACAGCTCCTTAGATATGGCTAGTGGATTTAGGGTGGTGATCATGAAAGATCGAGCTCGCGTGATCTCCGCATTCATCACATCATTTGGACTGTTCGAGTGAAACCGGATGCCGTTTGGGTTGAAAAACGCACCCCAGATCTATCAACGTCTGATCGACAACGCCCTCTACGGGTTTACTCGAATCCCGGGATCAGAAGGGTGTGGATCCGGAGAAGGCGATGCGGAAGTAGATCCATTCGGAGCAGGCGAACCAGACGAATTGGGGACGCTATCTGTGTTGGGGCGCAGATCCTATATCGACAACATTTTGAGCCCGGCTAAATCGTGAGATCAGCGGTGTGAAAGAGTGACATCCCTACAAGAGACGTGCCATAAAATGGAATCTTTCTATCCGTGTGGTGAAAAACTACAGGGGAATGCGCAAGGCGGACTACCCAGGCCATCACGGTTCTAAGAAGGGATTAAGGGCAAATATAAAGATTTGTCCTCATTGGCGGATCTACCTTTCCCGCAGTCGCTACGAGCGATATAATCTTTCTTGGGCGGTTTGAATTACTACAGTCGGTTAACTGAGGATTATGCACTCTTCGCCGCAGTTGGCTATGAATTAAGAGAGGTGGACTTTGCCGCAATGGCTACTTCGGCTGTCCGGACCAAGATTCAGTAAGCGCTGACCCTGGAGACCGTGGATCCACTTGACACGACATTGGGAGGCAACCTAAAGCAGGAACTGGATCCACCTCGGGACCAATTGGGAGAGGATCCAACCTTGTCGGAGCTGACAATAGGGATCTTGGACGAAGTGGAGCCCCGGTGGATCCGAGCTTACCATACGTTTGTGGAACTTAGGACAGGAATTCGTCGACGCCCATCCTTCGCCATTTTGACCCAAAACGCCAGCCTACGGTGAAATTATATGCCTGCGATTGGGCGCCCTCAGCGGCTTTGGTACAAGCGCACACATAGATCTGTCATCCAGTCACCTTCGTCAGCCGGACGCTGAAGCCCAACGAGCTGAATTTACGGAGCAGTGAAGAAGAGATACTAGCACTTCAACGGGTGTTGGAACTCAACTATAACCTGCTGGTGAGGAGATCCAACCGGATCCTGACTCGACATTCCACACTCGCCTAGCTGTTTAAGTAGGCCGGTCTGCAAGGACGATGGTCGGCCCTGCTCTCACCATAAACACAGGAGATCGTTAAATGTTCAAAAGGAGAAGACGAGATTCTAGGCGTCTTCGCAGCGAGCATCATGCTCAGATCTAATATGGATGAAGCATTGACTAAGATCGCTGCTTCAAAAGAGCCTAAACGTCAGGCCCATATTCCGATCCCGACGGTGCAAGTGGATGAAGTTCTATACGTTCTTGTGCGACGAGGAGGGAGTGCTTACAGTTCAATCTTATGGAGACTGCCCGAATGGAAATTGGTAAGAGCCAGAACCTCTTACGCGGAGGGTCTTACAGCTAATGAGGCGGAGTATAACGGACTCTTGTTGGGGCTGGATCTGCTAAAGGATGGGGATCCAAAAAGGCTGGTGAAATGTGGAGACTCAAATTTGGTAATTCGACAGGTGCGAGGTGAAATCGACCACAAAGCCCCTGCATTAACGTTGTTACGTCAGAAGGTGATGACTTATCTACGAGGGGGATGAATCATCACAAGCTGGTACATGTCAAGCGAGATTGGAATGCAACTGTGGACAGCTTGGCAAGTGCTGATCTACGAAATCAAATGGATTCGAAGTTGAGAGAGAGATTGAGCGCCAGGATCTCGTCACACTAAACCGACTAGTTAAGTGATTGTAGTTAGATCCACGGAGCGGACAGCCCTGATTACCGCTATCACTAGACCCAGAGTAAGGATTACATCCAGCCCCCAGATGCTCGATGAGGCGCCGCCTGGATATCGTCAATCGTGACTTCATCCGTGGTCTGTGGCACCTCTGGGATCAGCGCCATGTCTTCTCCAAGATCTTCGGCATGCAGATCCCCACCTTCATGGTAACATATCTGCTCATCCTCTGTCTTTCTCGAATCCACCACTGGATCCAGACTCAGCGATGTTTCCTCTTCCATTTACCCATCTGCTCTCATAGGGAGGTTGAGAAGCTGATGGTCTTGGCTCGCAACAAACCTTTAATTAGATCCGATAGTTTTTCACGGAATTGGGGTGCCACCTTCCGCACCCTCTGATCAATCGACTTTGCGTCGTCGACATCGATATCGCATTTGACTTCGTGTGCGGCTGGTGATAATGCATTACCCTTACCAATTAGCAGGTGACGGCTTTCCCAGATTTTCTGACGTAGTCGGTCCACTTCCGTGGGTTCGCTCGCTCCCGGATCCACCTGGATATCGTCAATCGTGACTTCATCCGTGGTCAGTGGCACCTCTGGGATCCGCGCCATGCCTTCTCCAAGATCTTCGGCATGCAGATCCCCACCTTCATGGTAACATACCTGCTCATCCTCTGTCTTTCTCGGATCCACCACTGGATCAAGACTCAGCGATGTTTCCTCTTCCATTGATCCATCAGCTTTTATTGCGTCGGGTATTCTGGTATTTGGGGAAGTGCCTTCTGGATCGACGTGGCCTTCCGGCATGCTTACGTACGACGGCTCCAGTTTAACCAGTGCCGACACGCTCGGCATTGATCCAGGCGGTCTGTCTAATGGAGCGTTTGGATCCAGCGGCGGACTTGCCGAATCCAATAGGCCGACTTCGATCACCTGTGATCCACCATCCACAGACCCCTGGCTACTTGGCGACCTGCACTGGGCACCTCCAGCTGTCGCAGATCCAGCCTCCACCACTTGGATCCCAGTCCGATGACCTCTCAGAAGACATTTCGCGGGATTGGATATGAAGGTCGGTCCACCAGCGGACCGGTCGGCTCCGCCGGGGCTTTCACCTCTAGTTTTAGTAGCCGCTTGATGCGCGAGATTCTGCCATTCTCTATAGCGACGAGATCCAACTGACAAATATCCAGGTCGCTTAGAAAATACCATCCCTTGTCAGCAATCGTCCAATCTCATCAGTGATCTAGTAATAACCTCTTGTCACTGACATTCGCTACTTAGAGGAGCTGCGATCGACCAGATCCTTGGGTCACTGTAGACACCCACTTATCGCCTCTAGTGACCCACAGCTTCTCATGTTCCACCAATTTCATTCACTCTGGCAATTTTCAGGTTTCCCCAGACTCAATCCAGGTCGTTTTGTCCGCGCTTATGATCTTCATCTTCGCTCCGTACAACGGTCGTCGCCCACTGAGCTGGATCCACATTTCGTCTGAGAAACTCAATGTCCCATCCGCCAGATCCAACCTTACCCCGGCTGGTACCAGAAAATCCATTTCAATAATAGCGTCTTGACCAACGAGATCTCCGACCCAAATATCGAACCAATGCACTAAGCAACCAGCCAGCGTGATCTTCATCCACGTCCTTCCATTCGTGCGGTATACACCTCCTCCAATTCCAACACAGTCTTGGATCTGACTCCCATCAATTTGGCACCCAACCTTACGAGCAAAGGTAGAATCTAATATAGACACCTCTGCACCACTATCTAAGAGCAGGATCGCTCTTCCATTGTTGATCTTGCCTCCTATTTTGGCTTTCGAAACCATTTTTCCGGGGTTGGTAACTCCAGTGTCCACATGATTCCCCTGTCTATATCCAACACCCTTAGATCCACGGGATCCAGTGACCTGGCAAACCTTGGATCTGCGATGATTTCACCCTTGGTAGGCTCAAACCATTGGCCATGTTGCCGTTGCTCCCAAAAACCGCGTACTTCTCTCCTCTGTAGACCCAAAGTTGAAGAGACTTCGGATCTGACAATTCCGTCCATTTGGCGTAAGCTAGAGACCTTGGCAACTGACACTTCATGTAGATCATGTGTATTTAAGACTGGAGCTAGGAGCTTGCTACCTGGATCTTGCGACGGCTTGTTCACAAATGCATGAATGTAATACCTAGAGCGCTTGGTTCGTACCGGATTCTAACTCGGCGAGCGTCCTCGTTTAACATCTTTTCTGCCACCTCGGGCAACATCCATCTATGTTTGCTTGGATCCAACCATTGACGGATCTGGTTGTAGAGCTCTTCCATCGGGCACTTGCCAGCATGGTGGGTCTCACCGCAGCCCCGACACACGTAGAAATAGTGATCTCCGGGATGACCTTTCTTGCCACATTTCTCACAAACCAGATGTTTATAGCATCCAGCTTCTGTGTATTTCCGGGATCCACACTGCGAGCACCTGATTTGTCCTGTCTCATCAAAAATTCCTCGTGATCTGCACATCTCACGATTCCCGGGTAAGGTATAAACCGTGCGGGCGTTGTCTCCCGTCTTTGCCGTACGATCGTTGGGAGCGGTAAAACAAACTCTGCGGTAATCCTCCGGATCGTAGCCCGGTCCAGATTCAGCTCCTGAGTCGGGCGCCATGAATTGGTGGACGCGTCGAGCCGGAGCCATGGGTGTCCGAGCCTTTTGGCGATACTTGCCAGATCCGACAGCCGCCTTCTTCTGGCGGTGTTTTGCACGATACACCGCCCGCAGCACTTCTTCGAGCTCGTCAGCAACTGGAAGTCGTAGCAAGGTCAACCTGTCAGCCGGATCAACATCTCCCAAGGTTTCGATGAATTGATCCACATACTCCCGTGGTACCTTGGATATGTCATCCTTGATCTTCAACTTGGCCCGTAGACCGGTCATATTGAGCCGATGGGGGTATTCTAGCGGGGACTCGTCCGATCGGCGGCGAGCGTGGTAGTACTGCCGGGCTACCGACACCCCCAATCCACACCACTTCGTTTGGAAACCACGTAGCAAATCTAGCCACTTGCTCCTAGTGGATGTGCCCAGCTGCCGATACGAGTTTCTGGCTAGCCCGACCATCAAGTCCGCAAATGTCAGACACTTTTCTGCATCTGACGCTTGATATCCCATGATGTCTGACTTGACTTTGCTGATTCATGTTCGCACTCGGGCTTCGTCTTGATGCCTGCCCGTGAACCCCTTCAGATCCGATATGGCTGAGATTCGTACCCTCTGGATCATAGACGATCCATCCAAGCTGTTGCTACCGCCGCTGGCGAGGGAAATGGGACATCCATATCATCTGGATCGAGCTCATCATGAGAGTTGTCTCCCTCTACCGACTCCATTTCGACGTCTCGTGCTACATGGTCGTGGGGCACTTGGGTTTGTGGCCTGGGCATTCGCATACCTTGTTCGGACAGGAAACGACTCATCGCAGCTTCGAAGTGTCGTTGTAAGGTGCCTGACGAAGTGTCAGAGGGCACGGTAAGTGTAGTATGGCCTACCGTCGGGGACGGATTCGTGAGACGATTAGCTGGAATCCGACCCGACGATAATCCAGATGGTTTCTTCCTGGACGTGGCTCGATCCTGGCTGGGTAATATCAGATCACGGGTATGGCGTCCTGGATTTCGTGGCCTCACATTTAAAGGCGTCTGCTGTCCCCGGATCCTTGCTCGCGCTTCCACCATTGACGCCCCGGAGGGATCTAAAGTCATGCTCTGCGGCTCGGAAGACGTTCTGATCCGTCTTTGGCCGCGGATATGTAGTTGGAGGATGCAGCATGGTTGATCATCGGCGATGACACTGAATGCATGGTCTGTGGCTTTTCCCCGGTGATGGACTTGACACTGACAAAAAGGTCCGGCGCCGCCGAATATATATATCCAGGTCTCGCTCGAAGATATCCTCTGCATCAAACGCACCGGCCACGATGCTCGAATCTGTAAGCAGGCGTAATAGAGCCTTAACTACCACTAGTTTGGTCGACGTCTTCGTTGGTGCTCTCAACGGCTCCCTTGGAGCTTCGATCTGTCGTGGATTCAGGATCCGCATGACATGGTCTTGATACAGAACGTCGCGTAAAGCTTGGTGGCAATATACAAACTCGAGATCCTTGTCTGCCCAGCTTGGTCTTCTTTTTCCGACTCTGGAGCGTGCATTTGCTTCCGCGTAGTCTTACTCGAATCGGTCTTCTTTCTCGCATTTTCGACTAGCGGTCTTGGGCTAGGTACGGTGTTGGCGTGACCGGTTAATCTGCAAATGCATACCGTCTCGTCTTCACTTTCCCTTGTTTTGTTAGCAGATCTTGACTTGCGTCAAGATCCGCAGGGCCCCCCGCGGGGACCTCGGGAGGATAGATAGGTTTCTCTTCAAGATCCAGATACGGATCCACCTCTCTTTCGTCGACAGAGTTCCTTCCAGGACTCCATCGATCCGCGGAGCTTGCCTCATTCAGCAGCGTCTTCGTCGATCCGACCTGCGATAACGCCTCTTCCCCAGGCTCAATCGTCACTTGAGCTTCTTCTTGAGCCTCACGGTCAAATCCCGAGGCCGGGCACGCGCATTATTGTGGTGTAATGGGATTAGCAAAAGCTGCGAGATTGCTGGATCCAACTTACCAGCATCGCCCAGACACCGACTAAAGAAGGGTGTCCCCCGATGATTCGTGATCTGCTGAGCTTTCCTCACCTTGTGTACCCGTCGGTAGGGCAGGATCTTGCTCTCTCAGCAACTTCCGAGGAGTTCAAGTGGTGACGCTTGTGTGTCTTGGCGAGACGTGGGGACGGGGGGGGGGGCAGTAGTGGTAAGATCTTTACTCTGCGTCCGTAGTTGTTTCTGAATCCAAAGCAAATATTCTAGCTTGGTGGATCCAGGGCCTAGATCTGGGATCTGGCCGTGAGGTTGCCTTGCGGGTGTGTTCCCTTGCCTTTGTTTTCCTTTGCATTGTACTTGCCGCTTCCTATAACGGGATCATAAGAGTTGAGAGTCTCTTTGGTATACCCGGTCAAGTAGTAACTCCGGTTAATCTTTCGGATCTGCACGTGTAAAGGAAAGCTCATTAGGTGGTTTGATCTGGCCAATATATTGTACTGTTATCACTACGAGCACTAGATTTGCAATTCCTAACCTTCATCAAGCTCGTACATCCAATGGAGTTCTGATTCTAGAGGGCAGGAAAGCACTTGCGTGATACTGTGCAAATTGAAGTCTGATTCGTTGTTAAGCCTATACCTGCCTGGATTTCTACCTTCTATGTATTTTACCTGCTAAATCCCCTATTAGGCTCGGTTGCATGCCCTTTCTCTCCTGGTCCATCACGCCAGCTGTATCAGCATCAGATCCACCGGATCCATGGCATAATCATAGTGAGGTCGTCATATAATGGGTACACTGTCCAGGATCCAAGCCAATTTGATTCACCTTACTGTAAGTGTAGACTCATCGTGGATCTAAGCCCTCCAATCATCCAACATCACATTACGAATGTCTTCGGTCTCCATCGCTTCACGAAAGCTCGAGATCCGTTAAATCTACCATCGCCGTACCATGGATCCAGGTCACTCGGTGTGGGATCCTCAATCCCTTGGATCCAGACTTGGGAAGTGGGATCTGGGACATATAGTAGTGGATCTTGCCTTCCCTTTTGTTGGTAATACCAGATCCACCTCCAGATGGCGTCCACAGCCTCCTGCAAAGGATTCGCACTTGATCCCCCCGCACATGGTATATCCCATGTCCCTCGGTATAATTGGGTGAGAGTGGATTCGAGTTTCCCTTTGGTCAATCTCCACGGTACTGCCACCAACCATGTTCCTCTTGCCGGTCTTCATTCGCTTAGCCACTATCATCCCCCAGATCCATCGTCGACCCATTTAGGATACGTATCCGGGTTCCTCCTCCTTGGACTACTAATAAACGTGTTCGCCCCGCATCACCCACCTCATCTGGTGGTTCAGCGTGATAGTCTCGGCCTTCGATCCACTTTACCTCTGCCTAATCCACTTTGAGCAGTACGGATCCACGTCCAGCAATCCAGATCCATCCTAACCACCGGGTGTTGTCACTAATCCGAGATAATGACTCCTTGTCGGATCCCATCTCTCATTTCTAAGAAAGCACTTCACCAAAGACGCAACAACGGGATCTGCTGTTGCAATATCATTTTGTCCTGACAGGGGCATTAATCCATCTTTGTCTCGCCCAGCTTGTCCTACTGCGTCATCACGTCTATACATTGAAGCTACTGGACCATGAAGTAGTGCTGCTGGAGTTGCTGAGCCATGCCGCTGTCCTGACCGCGCTTCTGCGTCATCGCACTGTCCTGCCTGAAATGCTCGGCGTCCTGCTGGAACGAGTCGTCTTGCTGATGCTGCTGGGTCTGTGAGTCGTGCAGCTGAATCCACGAGATCTCCGCGCTCAGACACTACTCCAGATAGAGCCGTGGATCCATCGAATCGTCCCTCTGAAGCCGCTGGAGGAAGCACGGGTGGACAGTTCCAAGCCATGTAGTACTGCAGGCATTTTTTCACGCGCTACGGACCAATCTGGTTGAGGAGGAGCGCTACCTTGTTGCTACTAGTTGCGCACTACTGAGGGTGGAGTAAGGAGATGCACCAGAGCGGTGATCGTTGCGGCGTCGATGCGGGCATGGCGAATGGTTGGCAGTGGAGTAATGACTAAAAGGTTTATTCCGTACTGTACGACAGGCAGTGACATTGGCCGCCCGATTGGCCGTTCATGTCACTCAGATGATCGTGAAAATTTCGGATACAACGCAAAATAACATATTAATCACGAAACAAACCAATACTAAGTAGCTGTTTTTTTTTCTTCTAAAATCCCTCTTTATTTGTAAGATTGGTAATATTTGTACCTAAATAGTCGTGCACCAGAAATAATCACTCTACAGGTTTAAATAAAAGCTTTCGTTTTCTGCGTCAAATTGGAGAACGATTGTAGATTCCGATAGATCTCGACGAGATGATTTCCGCTACGGTATTTAAGAGGAGCATTCTACGCAAAACTACTTCGAAGTAAATTAAAAAAACGCATGAGGTCAATGAAAAAGTTGAGCTCGGTAAAACGTCGCCCCACGACTAATTAGGAGTGAGCGGTGTTTTAAATATAATACTAATTTTCTTTACGGGTCTTTGTACCACCCTATGAGCTGAATTCCAGACTAGAATTTACCTAAATAGTTTTTGTAGCTATTGCTACATGGAAGTCCGAGAGCGGGAGTCAAGGTCCAATTGTGTGGTCCACGTATGACAATTTGACAAACGACATTACTTAGCTGCTGCGCTAGACGCTGAATTGTTCATTCTGCAACTTAACACTGCTTCGTTTCGTAGACCATCTTTTTGTGCACTTTTTAGGGCATTGTTCTATATTCCCTTAGCAGTACAGTCGTGCACCTCCAATTCGGCACCGGTATCAGTCGATACCCTGCCAGATTTTATGATTACGCGAATCGAATGCGCAATTACCTTTGCCCATCACCACCCTAGCAACTAACCTCAACGGTTTTCCCCTCCTCGCCGAGGGATGACACGCCGCATCGATCTGATTTTAAATTTTGGATCGGACGTCTTCATACAAACACACACTTTGATTTTTACCGCCAAAGACAATGGGACATCGCCCTTCCTCCTTCATGTCCCACAAAGCTCTCACTCCGAACTTGCTCGTTGGGCAACGGAGCGCTTTAAGCCCCCCCCCCCCCCCAAAGCAGTAAAGCGCACTATCGTCCAGAGTATTCTTAAGCGGTCCGCGGAAGTTGCCGCCTTTCCGGACGCGTATCGCGACCGGAAGCGCTGTTGCGCGCCCGCGATTCACGCGTCTGACGCCAAGATTATGCAGAAGATTGGCATAAATTTTGTAGTGAATTAACAATATATATATCAGTGCACTGGATTTGCGTTTGTTTTTTGCTTTACGTTGTGCACTTATGCCCTGGCACTGTTGATATGGTCCGCCCTGCCGAATTGGAGGTGCACAACTGTACTGCAATTGCGGCAAGAACTTATTTTTATTTGTCCTTTTAGAGCTGATTAGCTGTTTTTTAGATGAAAAATAGCCTACCTCGGTTGACCCTATGACCACGAAAGCCCCTTTAAAAAAGTGGTTTCAATGTATTTTAATAGCTGAATTATTAGTTTTGTTGAATCTGATACAGAAATCTGCTTGAATAAGGAACGGAGTTTCAATTAATAACCTCGTAATTTTTATAATCGGGAAAGATTTAGGGAGATGGGATAGTGATGGGCAAGGTACTGACAAAACAATCCAGGCACTGACTTTGATTTCAATTTAAAAAATGGCGCGCAGTAGGTGATCCTCCTTCGCTTCAAGCTCTACGAGCCGAACTTCTCTCCTACATTTACATTCAAGCCCACTAGCCGACTGCGTCCACTAAGCAATGTCCGTGTTGAGAAGCTACCCCCGAACACCACCGTCAAGATCCAGCCGCTGGATCAGGGGATCATCAATAGCATTAAACGCTTCATCTTATCGCAAAAAATGAAGTTCGCATTGGATCGCCCAGGCGAAGCCCGTACAACGTCGCCCAGCTAACTACACTGCTCTGGTGCGAGGCTGCATGGTCTAAAGTTAGCGCTTCCACGATTCAGCACTGCTGGAATCACTCTGGTCTCATTCAAAAATCGAATCTTTAATTTATCCTAACTAAATTCAATACATGCACAATCATAGTCTGTTTTTAACGAGGCATTGTCAGCTTATGCAATCTCTTTCTTTATTTATATCAGGCGTTCCTTATTCAGGCAGATTTCTGGATTAATCATTTTCAATTTTCATACCCCTGGGAAAGTAAATGTAAAAGCCCCACGTTCTACTCGGAGCTGCAGCACTGCGGACAATTCACGTTTATTTTTTTTTACTGTCACTTGGATGTTTGAGGGTCTGTGATCGAGTGTATAAATACCGAGGACTGACTGAAATCGGACAACAAAGGTATTAATACTTCACTGAATGTTTTCGATCAAGCTCAAGTATTTCTGCCCAATCAACAGTCATACTTTAACCTTATCTTCACGCGCCAAAAACTTGCGCTTTCTATGTAGCAGGGTTTTGTTCTACATGTTAATCGACCCCCAGCTAACCAACCAACTCAACAATGTATTGCAAAGTCTTTACGTAACATGCAATGTCTTCTTCAGACATTTCTCGCTCGTGCCACATCACTGTCGCTCTTTTTGGTTTTATGGCACCCCCAAATTTTACTACGTGTAGTACGAATCGCTTGTAAAATACAGATATCCAATGAGCGCTGAGCTTTATAGTGGAATTTTGCCTGTGATGTCAGCCGCCGTCGGACAAGTGGGAGCATAAATGACAATTTATCCGACGGCGAATCAATGAAACGGTTGACGTGTATCGATTTCAGATACTGGAAATGGGTCTTACCAACAGTGGCGTACCCACTCTGAGCAGTGATCAACGTCGAAGTCACACGGAAGAAGTTTCATGAATCTGCTGGCGCTGCAATCAAACGGAAGTTTTGCGGCAAATGAAGTCGGGTCGTTACTATCGAGTGCTCGTGGCGAGCGCCAGTGTGCGATCAAGTCCTCCTTCTCTGGAGTTATTGTCCCCGCACATCGCACACTGGAAACCCTATCGCTCTGATGTCATGAGCACAACACTTTTCTTTCCACTCAGACTGGTTAAATCCTTCAAACTCAAGACCTAAGACTTGCTCTGGCAGGATGGAGGACAAGGGACTTCGCATTAGTGCTATCTTCATCATCCTCGCTGTCTCCATAGCTGGGACGTTAGTGCCAATTATCTCGCAGAAAATTCCCCAAAACAGCACCAATCCGGTCGGAATGGAGGCAATTCGAGCGTTTTCCTTTGGCGTGGTGCTCTCAACAGGATTGATCCACATGATCAACGAAGGAATTGAGAAACTCAGTGACGAAGCGCTCGGGCCAATAGCGGAAGACTATGGATGTCTGGGCTTGGCTATTGTACTTGCCACATTGGTACTGTTACATTTGATCGAGTGTGAAAGCGTCGTGTTTTTTGGAGAGAAAGGATCCGCTCTACATGGCCACACTCATAGTCACAGTCATGGCCACAATAACGAACATAGTCGAGATCATAACGACGAAAACGCCTTGGATCTGGCTAGTCCTCGAAGTGTGAATTTTCACTCTCTGCAGCCCTGTGATAGTCCGAACCCAGCGAAAGAACAAGACCCGAACATCCGTAACACAATCGCCACTATTATCTTCGAAGCAGGAGTTATCTTTCACTCCGTAATCGTCGGGATTGATCTTGGTGTTACCTCTGGAACCGAATTCAAGACGCTGCTTACTGCTCTTTGCTTTCATCAATTCTTCGAGGGTATTGCTATCAGTAGTGCGGCTTTTGGATCCATGACGAATCACAAGAAAGTATTTCTTATAAACGCTGCGTTCGCTATCACCACACCGATTGGACAAGTCATAGGTATTGGTATTCGTAACTCGTACTCGAGTGAGTCAACGACGGCGTTGTGGGTACAAGGAGTATTCGACTGTGTGGCCGGCGGCATTTTACTGTATACAGGTCTTGTAGAGCTCCTGACATACAACATGACCACCAACGAGAAGTTCTTGTCAAGAAGTCCTTCTCAGCGTTTCACGCTCTATGGTTGTCTATGGATGGGAGCTGCTTTGATGGCTCTTATCGGTAGATGGGCCTAACTTACTTTTTCATTTTTTCAAGCCAAATATTGTTTAAGTGATTTAAAAAAACTGCTTTTTTAATCATAACGAGAACATGTTATTAGCTCCTAAAGCTAGTACCCTGCTACTTGGTACTTAAGTCATATAAACCAATGCAACATGCGAACGAGCTCCCATTGAGCTAGACAGGTTTTTCAATGATTAAACCGACACAGCATCGAAAAAAGGCAACACTTTTGCGTTCCAATTTATAATTGCCACGATAAGCACCAATAAGAAGCCCAAAGGGGGTACGTTAGTCCTTTAACACTCCGCTGGCCAACCCAACAGTTACAATTGAAATCAAATATCGGGTGAGCTGTAATTGACCTAAATTCAGGTCAGGACGCTTAAATCAGTTTGGAAACGCCCATTATAATGTCATTGATTCTCGATCCCGATGATAATTGAGCTGTTCCCTAGTTTGACCTCAACGCAGCATCTTGCTACAGTTCAACCTACCTGTTCATCGGTCCTACACATGGCCCAGTAGATGTTTCATTAATCGCTTACGCCCAACCACCATGTGATTTTGAGATCACGGACAAGCCACACAACAAAGGTCACTCCTTACATTTGTTCGTCGCATTCAATAAGAGCCATCTGCTTCTTGCTTTTACAGGCACATAGCTAAGCAGCGGCATATGGCGCACGACGATGTCCTTATCCCACACTACGCACAGAAGCCAGCGATTCACTTGGTCACATTTCAATTTGAGCTTCAACGACAAGACCCCATCATAAATACACGGAAGTGTCCATGTCTGAAGAGCGTTGCTGTGGGTGCGTCTCCGTCGACCAAGACTACAACGTAGGCCAACACGTTAGTGCTATCCTCATCACTTTCGTAGCATCGGCAGCAGGAACGTTGGTCCCCATTCTAGCAAAGAAGATGCCGCAGTGCAATACCAACTCGATTATCATGGAGGCGATCTGCTCGTTCGCTTTCGGTGTGGTTCTCGCGACGGGTTTGATTCACATGGTCAACGAAGGCATTGAGAAGCTCAGCGACGAGTGTCTTGGATCTATTGTGGAGGAATACGAGTGTCTCGGCCTGGCAATCGTACTCGTTACAATGATCTTGATGCATTTCATCGAGTGCGAGGGTGTTGTATTTTTCGGGGATAAAGGTTCGTCATTACACGGACACACTCATGGCCGCGCTGGTAATGTGGAAGAGCTTACAACTAGTACACGAAGTATCAGTTATTCACCGGATAACACCAATACCTTCTACCACAAGAAAGACATCGAGAAACTTGCGCACAACGGCGTTCGTCGCAAAATTGCAACTGTAATCTTCGAAGTTGGTGTCATCTTCCACTCGCTCGTTGTTGGACTCGACCTAGGGGTCACTACCGGCTCGGAGTTCATGACACTATTGATCGCATTATGCTTTCACCAGTTTTTCGAAGGTGTTGCTGTCGGCACCGCCGCTCAAGAGTCCATTGAAGCCCCCAGTAAGCTACTGATGATGAACTTCCTCTTCGCTATCACGACTCCGATCGGTCAGGCATTTGGTATCGCTATTCACAGCACATACTCAAGTTCATCTACTACAGCTCTCTGGATGCAGGGCATTTTCGATTGCGTAGCTGGAGGTATCCTCCTGTACACGGGCCTCGTGGAGCTGTTGACGTACAAGATGACAACCAATCAGAAGTTCCTGTCTCGTACCATGAGACAGCGGTTCACGCTGTACATCAGTCTGTGGCTCGGTGCTGGCTTCATGGCGCTAATCGGCAAATGGGCATAACCCCCAGTGTAGTAACAGTGTGAATGTATGTGCAAGTTGAAGTTAAACCATCACTCACGTCGTCCTCCAAATCTACCAATCAAATGTTGCCAACACTCTTAAAATACTCTGCCAATCACAGGGTGCCAAGCCTGAGCTACGCAACATGGCTACATACGATGTTGTAGTTTCCTTTTGACAAGCATTGCCATTCCGCAAACCACCTTTCCCGCCACAACTCAACTCCTAAGCAATCATGGCTCCTGCATCAGCATTGGATCTCTTCGGACTCATGCAAAGTGGAGCCTCTCGTCTTCAGCACACTGTGAACCAGCACCTCAATCTACTGTCGACCTCAAATTCTAGTTCTGGAACAACACTAGAACACGTCACCACCTCGCCGTCCTGCAGTTTCCGCTCGACGTTCGTACATGAGTTAATTGACGACGTCTGTACACCCTCGAAAACGATAAGAACTTCGTCAGATACCAGCTCAGAGAGCCACCTCCAAGTGCTTTCGATCGACGGAGTAGCTCTCCTGATGGTCTCATACTTGGATGGTGAGTCACTCGCACGTGTCCAAGGCGTCAACAAAGCATGGCGAGCGTTTATTCAACAATACAGGGAACCGCTTTATCGAGTTTTGGTCCAAGAGAAACGTGTGTTCCACACTGTTATAACGTCCACGTCGGGGTTCAAGTCGTATCTCTTCTCGATGAGACACGCACTAGACCGAGAGCTAGCGCACACCCACAGTGTGCATCCAATGCACCAAGCATTGGAACAATACTGCGCGTCAACGGCACAACACGGTTTTGTGGCAATGTTCTGTGACATTATCGAGTTCCACGACCCAAGAATTGCTCGGTTCGTGGCGTGGAAAAGACAGAGTGCACTTAGTATGGTACTAGCTGCAACCCCGACACATGTCATGAACTTCCGAAAGCGATCTAGTTACGTGGGGCCCATTACCTTCGTGCCAGTGGATAACCCTCTATGGCCAGTATTCACCTCGTCGCCTGTCGATGCAGCAGGATTCATGGGTTACGCCTTCGACCACGTCACAATGGTTCCGGGTTACGAAGCTCTCAAGAATACAGTAGTCAAGTCTATTCTCAAAGAACTTATGATCTTCGACACACCGGAGAATGCAGCAGCCTATGGGCGCAGTATTGGTCGTGCACCCTATGCAGCCATTTTAGAGGATGAAGACGCTCAAGTGCAAGTAGGACAGGCAGAACGTACCAGTCATCTCACATTCTCGTCACCTTTACGTCGACAACTCAGCAGATATTCTGTGGCAGAAAGAATCCGTCGTCTTCGAGCCAAGATCAAAGCTGTAGACGACTGTATCGCATCAACTCCGAACACTTTCGTACAATAGTTTTATGCTATTTCAGTTTTCACAATGTAACTCGAAAGTTCCATATAAATATTCAAAATGTCCAAATTGATAGTAAGTTTCTATTTTCCTTTTAAGACACGATACACTGCGAGAGTCCATCGCAGACGAACGAGGAGCACGATCGCTGCTGGTCAGCCAGAGTCTTGACAAATCTATCGCCAGCTTGTTGGTTCTCGACAATATTCTCCGGTTGCACCTTCCGCCTATGTTCCTCACAGTGACTTTTGTGATGTTTGTCCCGTTTTTTCTTGCCGCGTTTTTTCTTATGATATTTCTTGAAAACCTTCGAGTCGCCATAGTAATGACACAATACCGAGTCAACTTGATCCACCACAACACGAGGTTGGCTCATGTACGTCTGCGCTGGTATTGTGCCCTTGGGGTCCACTGGTTTGCACCCCTCATCCTTCGGATTGATCAGAGGAAGTTTCAGATACCGACAAATGGGGTTGCAGCGATGGGAGCCTAAAAATCGTTCAAAACCTCGTAACGCCAAGTTGCCTTTGCCAAATTCTTTGCCGCGTCTTGTGTGGATTTGTGGGTCTGTGTAGTGATCTCCAACGCCTTGAATATCAACCACGAGGATGTGCTGTCCTGAGGCTTCGTACGTAAAGTGCGAGAAAGCTTGAGGCGTGTTGCGTTCCAACTCGCTGACATAACCAAAATTATTATTGTGTTTGTGGTATTCCCCAGCGATGAAGGGCTCCACGCCACAAATTGTGCCACTCAACGTTAAGCTCTCAATCGTTTGATCGCCAGCGTCACTGACATCCGCAGGGATCAGTTGAAGAATCCACGCTTCGAGGAACTCAACGCGCCTTGGAGGGTTGTACGTGTTGTACAGCTTTGCGTACTTGGCAGCCACTGCCTGCATCTCCACGTCTTTAAAGTACGTATCGGGGTCTTCATTGGGGTCAATCGCGACTTTCGCCACGTAGCTCGTACACTTCGACATGACGCTGTCTTCGTCATCAGCAGCTGTTCTTAGAGTAGGAGGAGGGATACTGAGATCTTGCAAGTGGAATACCTGACGGAGTCCTCCCTTAGCAAACGGCTCCGCGTCAATCTTCACTTTGATCCGCGACGAAGTCCACTTTAAAACAGCAAAAGTTAGTGATTATTTTAGATTGTAGTATAAATTCGGAGAGTCCGCATACCTTGCGGTGTTCCGAGTCGAACACGTGCTTGATTGCATCGCGTGCACGCAGCAGGGAAAAATCAGGCGGTTCACGGTAGATTATGGGCAGCTCCAACGACAGTAAATCTGATGTCTTGGCGAAAGCTGGATATTAAAAAAAAAAATGTAATCAGTAAATAAAAATCAAATATAAAACGATAAGAAAAAAGAACTCGACGTACTGCGATCGGCTTCACTCAATTCATCCACAAGCTGTACACGACGATCTTGTACTCTGTCACCCGTGATGAATCCTTCCTGATACAGTTTTTGCAAATTGCGCAGTTTCTCCAGATTCTGACCGTCACTCTCCACTGAATAGTTCGATCCTGACGAGAATACAGACCCTCCACTAAAGCGACCAGTCTGAAACCCCTGTGATGACCACGAGTCATCAAAGAAATCATTCGGCTGTGCTTCCGCTTCGAATTCGTCATGTAGTTCTGCCAGTAAATGGTCCACAGCATCGACGTCGTCTTCGTCGGTCTTGTGTTCCTCCTCCTCCACTGCCAGCTTCTCTCTGGAACGCTCTCCATCGTCGTAACCCACAAACGAACCGTTTTCATTCTGGAAATATGACGATGGAGCTCTCGAGCTTTTCGTAAAATTCTCCGAACATGTCCGTCTTCTTACTGCCAATCTGGCAAGTTCAGCCGAGTCTAAAGGCGGCTCCGGTTCGTTCTCTTCGTCGCTATTGTCACTAAATGCATTGGCCTTTTTCCTCCAGTCGTTATCGCGTTCGTACAGACTCTTGAGCTTGGCTAAAGCTGCTCGATTGCTGCGTAATACGATGTCTGAGCTGTGAAATCTGCGGCGAATGGGTATCGAGTCCTCATCTTCGGATTGCGGATGTATGGGATATCTCCACGGGAGTTTTGGGTTTGTAGTTCTCGAGTTATGGGAACCCTGCGGCTTTTTGGGAGCCAAGAGCTCGGACAAAGTGGACGACACGGAGCGTGGAGAGAGCGACGGTGCGCGGGCTAGTGACGCGCATGGGGATGTCAAGGCATCAGGGAGTTGATGACTCTGCATCTTGGCGTCTTCTCCAATGACGGGGAGCGCCATGGTGGAGGCGAGTACGGACGTCTACGCTCCAGAATCAGAAATGGAATTTTGGCATTGGACCGATGATTGGCGGGGAATATTTGTAGATCAGGTTTTTGATTGGATGAAACAAACCTGTGGAAACTGCACGAGTAATAGATTTTGGACAAAAAAAATTGTATTTGACAAGAAACATTTCTAATAATAACCGAACACGTTCGGGTTGTCCTGCTCAACCGCAGCACGACCTGAAACTGTTGGGCAGTTCACGGAAAAGTATATACGCAACTGGTTCAAGACTCTTGAATCAAGAGAGAGCAAAAAAAAACGTGTTTAGCTTTACTATAATAGTAACTGCTGGAAAAAACAATCATGTAGAAAATATAAATACCTCGGTGCAGATGTTAGCTTGGCAACGCCGATCACTTCCAACGGAACGCGGCCCCGACAAGAACAACTCGAATGGATCGATTTCCTTTTTGCGCTCCAACAAGTTGTGGTACCTGTCGCAGGACTTGTATCCGTTGCGCGCGCATCGATCCAAGATGACACAGACATGTTGATGTACAAATGGACACACTTCATTCGCATCATGGGTCCTCTTGATTTACCCGCCTCAGCGCATCCAATACAGCGATGAGTCCCGCCTCGTTGCTGTAGTATTTCGGTCCACGTTTTTATTCACATCCCAGTCGGGGTGAGTCGGGTAGTTGCACATCGACAGCATGCCCCGATAACCTTAAGAGTCCCTATCATGGCAGTTTCTTCTCCCTGGACTGTACCGGTATGTTTTGTCGATATTGCGGTGCTGAGCTGGAGGTTGCACCTCGTCATTGTCTTCTGGCTATTTGCGTTTGGCGAGCTGTACCGTTTCCTGTTCATTCTCCTTCTGGATGAAAAAAAAACTCGAACATGACAATAAATAGCACCTTGTGTTTTTATTTATTAACCCTTTCGCGAGGAGCACATATAAGCCCATTTTTTCTATACTATACAGGTCAAGTCAATAAGAGCTAAAAGGGCGCAAAATTCGCCCTTTAAGGTATTGGTAAAGACGGGGATGGTGTGCAAATCAAGCTTGATGCAGTTTGATGTGGTGTATTTGCCCTAAAAGGGCGAATTTTGCGCCCTTTAAGGTAGCATTATGATTGGCTAATAAGTGAACACTCAGACAACTCGAGGTCGATTCTATTATGATTGGTCAAAACAATTCGGTACAGCGTGCCACCGCTGAAATATAACGGCGAAACTTACGAAGATATTCGCGCTACTGACCGTTTTCTGGATGATGACCTGTCGAAGGATGATGCCCACGCTGCTGCAGCTTCCGAAATTCGCGCCATTATGTAGTATTGTGGTGTTGACCGGCGAGATCATGCCGCTGGTTTCCCGCGATAACATGTAAGCCGCTATACGTTTGTGGGTGCTTTTGGAGATGCTGTTTCAAGCGTCACCTTTAGTTTTGAAGCTATAGGTGCTCAAGGTTCCGATTTGAGCGTGTAGAACACTAGGTTGCATATGTGTCCATTCCAGTATGGCCGGCGATGGTGTAGCTACAACGCAGTGCAGTGGTGCATAAATCTTATGCTTTGTATTTGAATGTGGCATTTTGTATACTAGAATTGCCGCGCAAACTTGGCGCCCAAATTATGGAGCTACCCCAAAACTTTATTGTTTCTTTGTTTGAATGTATATATATAAAAAAACAAGTCGTGATGGAATATATGTATTTATGTACCTTTATACTCTCCACGAATAGGCGACGCGTATCAGCCGTCCATCGGTCCCCGCCCTCATTTGTAAATCAAGCAGAAAATGTCGGAAGTGCCGCGTGGCCAGAAGCGCAGGCATGAAGGCACGGATATGACAAGGAAGCGGCGACGCGTGCGTACCGGTAGCGAGGAGGCACCTGATGAGACAGCGAGCAGCCTCGGGGGCGTTGCTGTGTTCAACAGCGAGTGGCGAGCGTTGGCAAAGGCCGGGTGGACGTCCAAGCAGCCTTCTACCAAGTCTTTGGACACACGCTACAAATACATTCGGCCTGGAAGGCGACACGACGGCGAAGAGGGGACTGACTACCTTCTTGGAGAAATGGCCGTCCTAAGGTACATTGCGAAGACGCGCCTCCTCGAAGTCGGTGCTGAAGAAGGTATTGAAGGCGGAGGCCGAACTGAGGGGTGCTGAAGACGCCGTGGACTAATTGTGTTTTGTTTTGCTTTTGATATAGGCACCAGCGCTGCCAACGACGATGAAAGAGGCGAGTGCGGCGATCTTGGAGCAGGTGCAGCTCCCGGTGAGGCGGCAGCGGTCGGCCGTGCCGCCGATATGGGTGCTGGTGTTCCGGCAGCCGGCGCCGGTGCCGCGCGTGGAGCGAGAGGAGGGCGTGGAGCTCGGAGAGGGCGTGGCACCTCACGAGAAGTGAGCGGCGGGAGCGCTGAAGGTGTGGGTTGGGCTGTGACGGTGGTGCGGTTCTAGTTACTAACTGTGTGCATTGTTGTTGGTGCAAGGTGGAACGTTTGGCGATGATGCGATGGCTGATGTCGGCCGTGCCGGTGCCGCGCGTGGAGCGAGAGGAGGGCGTGGAGCTCGGGGAGGGCGTGGAACCCGCGGCGGTCGTGGAACCCGAGGAGGGGGTGGAACTCGAGGATGGCGCGGAGCTAAAGGAGGGCGTGGAGGTCCTCGAGCCACGAACGCTGCCAGCACAGAAGGTGGCGGCAGTGCAGTTGGTGTTGTCGACTTAGCCGTCAGAGCCGGGCATGTAACGCTAGCAGTGCGAGAAGGACTTAGTGCACAAGGAGGGCATGGGGGCCGAGGAGCTCTTGAAGTTCCGCGAATCACTAGCGGCCCAATATCCGAAGGTGTGTTTATGAGTTTGGTATTGGTTTTAACCACAACGTAACAATGTGTTTGTTGGTACTGCAGACGCACGGGGCCGTGATGTTGGTGAAACTACGGTGCAGACAATCAGTACTGGTCGCGAGATCCAAGGCCAAGTTGCTGTAGGCCTAGAATCACCACAACCAGGGCGCGCAGCACAAACTGAGACAGCAACTCCTACACGTACGCCTCCCGTCATGCTGCAGGATGTCTACGTGGACAAGCTAGTAGCATTTTCGCCCGAAAAAGATCGATGGATGAAAGCAAAGGTCTACAGACCAATTGGCACGGCGTACATTATTGGTCGTGTGTATCGCCTAGTCAAGAAAGGGAAGAACGCTTCGCTGTTCCAGATTCGATGGCTAGACAGTCAGTTCCAGAGCGCTGTGGAGCATATCAGCGTTGGGATGGTGCAGGTTGGCATCAAAAACTACACTGTGCTTACACGAATAAAGAACCCGGATTGGAGAATCCTCGTACGTCCCGATCCCACCGATGAGATCGACTTTGAGGAAAATGATTCAGATTGCGAAGAAGAAGAAGTACTTGAAGCTTTCGATCCGACTGAGTTACTTCCAACCAGCCTCGCTGAAGTTGAAGCAATCAGAAGCATGCGCTTTGTTCCGTCTGGAGAAGTTCAGATGCCTTCGTATCTGTACAAGCACGGTGATGGATCGACACGAAGCTACTTGCGACCTGAGTTTAAACATTTGTTTGAGCATTCTGCCAGTTCCAGCTTCTTTGCCTACATACCGCTTTACTTTTGGCGTCAAGTGCTGCATGAAACTAACAAGTACGCCGTGGTGAACGGCATTGGGCTGGCGAACCAGTTCACACTTGACGAGCTCATGATTTTTCTGGGCATTCTATTCTTCATGGCAACGAACGATAAAGGCGAGTACGCAAATTACTGGGGTCTACAAGCGGAGGATCTAATTTTTGGTGGTGTTACAACTTCGCTTGATGGCATTATGACGCTGCATCGCTTCAAGCTACTGCGGCGATGTCTGAGCTTCAATGCGGTCCATAACACACTAGATCAAGATGCTGCAGCTCGCATCCGACCTCTTCTAAACCTGCTAAAGATCACTGGTGGCCAGTATATTCGCGTTGGTCGAGATGTTGCGCTAGATGAAACAAGTGTTGCGTGCCGTTCGCGTCAAGGTCGCCACATGATCGTGTATAATCCCATGAAGCCTACTGGGAAATATCATTTCCGGCTGTACATGGTGTGCTGCTCTACTACGTGGGTCGCGCTGAATTACAAACTTCACTGCAACCGAAGCGACATCTTGGACAGACTGAATGGTGTAGTTGACCAAGTTGAAGCGCAAAACCTGCGAGAGGAGCTGGAGGAAGTATCTAAAATCAGACAGCATGTGTTGGAGGTAACAAGACCGCTATTCGGAACAAATAGGGTTGTCAACATGGACAACTATTATACGTCCGTGCAGCTTCTCCAGGAGCTCCGACTGAAAGGCCTCTATGGTCGCGGCACTATCCGTGCCAACAGCAAACATTTCCCAGGTCACACTATTCTTCACAAAGACGACTGTACCCGAGGGGACTATCGCCAAGCTGTCTCGCACGATCACAGCATGCTTGCAGCGTCATGGTGCGACGGTAACGTGGTCAACCTTGTGTCCAATGCGGACTCAACGAACATTACAACTATCACCCGCATGGTTGGTAACGAGAAGCAGTCGTTTCCAGCTCCAGAGGGCGTCGCTCAGTATAATACCAATATGCAAGGTGTTGATCGCCTTGATCAAATACGCGGGCGATTCTCTACTGCAGATGGTCATTCGTACAAACGCTGGCACAAGACGTTGGCGCTCGCGCTCATCGATGTGGCGCGCTCCAACGCGTATCTTACGCGACGTTTGGTACAGGCGGAGCCAGCAACGCGTGATCCCCATAGAAAGTTTGTGATGGAGCTAGTTGGTGAGCTTCTCAATGGACAATGGAAGAATGCACCCAGCGACGGTCGCATGCTGTACAGCGGAGAATTGGGTGACGGAGGAGAAGGAGACCAACTCGACACGCCCTCTTCCCAGCCCTCTCCTAGTGTAGTTGCTGTGCTCCCGACAACTGCATGCACTTCCGTGGCTTCGAGGAAAATTCATGCCGAGAAGAGCAGAAAGCGGCGCCGCTGTATTGTTTGCCGATGGGAGGGACGATATCCTACCGAGGTAACCAACTATTGCCTCACGCATGGTGTCTGTTTGTGCCGAGTTGTGCACGACCGCCCCGCCAAGCCATGGATGTGTCCGTCGACAACTTCAACATGCTGGGATAAGTTCCACCAATTCTACTACCCTAACGCATTGTTTACAGATAAGGGAAATGTGAGGCGACACTCCAAACTCGCCAAGTCGAAGGATGCGCACGAGCCAAGGTCTCAAGTAGCAAGGCGGTCTGCTACCGCTCGCCAAATTGCGTACGGGGCAGATCTCGGAGGTACCCTCGCTCACGCACTTGACAACGAAGGCGATGATGCTACACAGGGTCTTGCTGCTTTCGGGGTTAGCGGTAATACTCCGCCAGGGTTGGTTGCGTTTGGCAGTGGCAATCTTTCGACTGGACTTGTTGCACCTGGACCAGACGGCGACAGCCGTTTGGATGATAGGCCTGAAAGTGTGTTGGCTAGCAGACTTAGTGGTGCCCGTCGTGATGTTCGCGAAATTGGATGCACTAGTGAACGTGGTGGTGAAGCCCGCCGACGTGGCCGTGGTGCCGTTCTCACAGGCGGCGAAAACACACACGAACTTGATGGCGGCGGCGGAGCTCCCAGACTTGCCATAGACGACGAGCGCGGACTTTGCCGTGACGACGCGCGCAGACTTGGAGATGGGGGGCTCGGACTTGGCGGTGCCGCTGGTGCAGCTGGTGTCGGCGGCGCACGTAGCCTTGGTGACCCTAGCGGAGTCGGTGGCAGGCTAAGTGCTTCTGCTTGCACAGACAGCGAAGATTGGCGCGGGCTTGGTGGTGCAGCACATACAGTCGGTAGCCGTGGCGCTCGCTGACTTGTCAGCGACGACGCGCGAAGACATGGAGGTGGTGATGATCACAGACTTGGTGATGGTACCCGCGGACTTGGCGGTGCGAGTGGTACAGTCCGTGACGGCAACGCTCATGAGCCCGGCGGTGCTCACGGAATCGGTGGTGACTCGCATGACGTATGGGCTACTGCTACACTCGGACGTGATGATACTGCACCTAGCCGGGTTGCTGCTGCCGCACGCAGACTGGGTGGCGAAGCTGCATTTGCTCTTGGTGGCGGCACTCATGAGCATCGAAAAGACTCTGATTAGAAGCAAGTATGAGATAGCAGAATGGATCAAAGTTTCTTACGGTATATGTAAATGGGATGAGGTGTAGCCTTCCAGCTACATTGTACTTCTAGTTGATGATCCAGTTTCCAACTCTTGCAGTACGGCTCCGAGCACGATGATCGATGTCTAGGGCAGAAGAGCGACGTTGAAACTATCACCCGTGCCTCTGGCATTGCGCTTAGCTCTCGTGAAACAATCAGCTTAGCATCTTCTTCAAACAGAAAGATGTTAGCAAAGACAATGGTGGCTTCGCAAATGGGAGAATGCCGTGACATCGAAACTTCTCTTACATCGACTTGCTTGAGCAGCACCTTACTGAGCCGTGGGTACTGCTTGCGTAGCTGCTGCATGCAACGTCGTCCAAGGGAGACGAGGTCCCTTCGCACCTCGATCCCGATGCACGTTCTGACTTTCGTTGTAAGTGCTACCTGTGCAAGCACGTTGCCAACACCAGCTCCAACGTCAAGGAAGACGTCAGCTTCGCCGAGAGGTCCGACGGCAGCAAGTAGAAGGGTGACACCGGACGGTAGCACCTCACCAGCATTGTCATATGTGCGCCCAGCGGGCTGGCAAACGTCGTGAGCGCTTATACTTCCGAAAATTATATCCACGGCTTCGGCAGCTTCAGTTGAGTCCAGATTATCTCCACAGCCCCCAACACCAGCACCTACACACACAGGTTAGTATTTGCCGACGTCATTTGTGGAACAAACAATCCGAGACTCACCTGAAGCGCTTTTCGCCTGAGTCACCTGTGGCTGACGGCATCCCCCGCAATCTCGCGCAATATAGCCGCCTGCGGGTCCTGTATCCTCAGCTCTGCAGTCTTGGTTTCCCTGATCCACGTCGTCTGTCACCTGACTGCCTCCGGCGGCGCTCCCATGCGTATCGCCACCAACTTATCGTCATCAGTCTCACGAAAGGCATGCAAATATCCCCAAAACAGACAAACCTGGCATGCGGCGATCGCCGCCGAGCAGTAGAGAATTTGACGGAGTAGCAGAAGGTCGGCATGCTGGTTTTACGACTTGCTGCAAAATGAGGAGTGGTGGTGGTGGTGACCTCAGCGCCCCGAGAAGACGCCTTGATGGCATGCCGCGGAGAAAACATGGCGGAAAGCCACTAATCGCCTTTCCGTATGTCCGCTTGAGGCTAGCCAGCCGAAGCCGCAGTTGACGGGCCGGCCGCTTGGTCTGCATTCGGCGGGCCACGTAGGCCCATGTGATTCGTAAGCCCTCCCTTTCGAATTGGAAGGCGATCTGCACTAGCAGCTTATCTTCAGTGTCTGTGAAGGTAGTGCGCATTAATCTTGAGTACACTATAGAAAAATGGGAGGTCGGATAGGTGCATTCGTCTTGCCTTTTGTATGTTCTGGTGACTGGCTGTCAGGCGATTGACCGCTAGATCCATGGTACGACCGCGTAGAAAGGGCCGATTTCGGTCGTTGGAGCAATAAAATACTGTGCGATGACCAGACGATCCAAAATTACCCCCAACCTCTTTCTATTCACATCTGCGATTGGTAGTTATGAAACACGGTTGGCAGAGTTGGAGGAAAAGCTAAAAGGGCGCAAAATTCGCCCTTTTACAAGCCCTTTTTCCACCTTGTTTTGGTAATGGTGTTAAAGGGCGAAAAATGCGCCCTCGCAACGCGAAAGGGTTAAAGAAACATGTTAGAAAAAAATCGACCTGCAAGCGACAACATGCCAGATAAGTCGTAGCTTGCAGCTTGACAGTCGCTTTTCACTCCCAATAAAATGCATCTCCCATGTGGAAAACCTGGATGTTACGACTGCCCTTTTCCTTAGTAATGTGCTTCAATAGATCTCCATTTCCATCGCCAGACTTGCACTCGCGTAGCAAGTCATACACTTGTAGGTCACGGATGAAAACGATCACACTCACGAGACAGTCTGGGTCTTCTTGGCCTACGCGTTTCAGTACATCAAGCACAGCCATAAGCTCTGCTTGGGCAGTAGTCACGTTTGGTCCCACAATCTTCTTCACATTCCAGGCGGGATGCGTCAGAAAACGGCATGTTGACACGACGGTCGCGTTGCCTTGTGGGTCGCTAGTATGGCTATCAAAGCAGCAGACCAAAACCTTCTCCTTGCAATTGGATTGGATACTCCTGTCAGTCTTCCGACGCTGAGTTGGACGCATCACATCATTATTCTCATCGAGGATATCATCTCGTCCACGCTTCGACGTCAGCCCTAAGTTTGTAGTTTCTTGGACATTCTCAATTTGTTCCTCTGCTGGCGTCACGTCGTTAGCTCCGAAAGCGCCATCGACAATGCTATCGAGGGTCTCCTCGGCCACAAGTTTATCCATAATATCCACCTCTGATTCATCCTCGTCATTACAAGGCATCTTTCTCCAGTGGTGGTGGTCCAAAAACTCAACAGCTTCCTTATAATTGCAGAACTTCTTTAAGCTGTTTCCTGAGTACTTCCGGGTCTGCTGTAAGGCCTTCTGGGCGGTCCTAAAGGCACCCATACGTCGACCTACTGCGACGGCATACGCCGGGCCAGTCCACCCAGTGCCACTCAAACAACCTCTAGCGGCAGCATCTTGACCTCTCATGAACATTTCGGCTTCTGCTAGTGTCGAGAACTTGCTGACCTTGGCACCAGGGTATCCAGCTGTAGCTGTGAGATGCCAGCCCCTGTGTGAAGAGGCTAGCACCAGCAGTACATACAAGTGGACTGTCAGTGCCTGGCATTGACACTGACAGCCGATCCTACATCCTATCCTACGCCTGTTGCTGCAGCCTGCGGCTGCGCACTTACCGACGTGCCACGTGCGGTTATACCAAGGTTACTATGATCGATGGACAAGAGCGATCGTGCCGCCGTGCTGCTCACGACGACACTGACTTAGGTAAAGTATGGTTTATATTAGTTTATGTATCGAATAGAACTTGCGGAGAGGCGTACTGGCTTGCGTGAGGCTTGCTCTCTCACAATTCAATTTGCGGTTCAGCGAACCTCAGAGAGAAGAGCAAGCCCACACCAGTACTGCAGCCCTGTCGTGGCCTTTTGCCCGGCACTCACTGTGTTTACGTACCTCTTTTGATTGCTTTACTACTTAAGTGTAAGTCTACTCTAATGGCACCTACGCTTAGAAGTGACCTACGCTTAGAGAGCAGTCCAGTGACGCGCCCTGCGTCACCTCAGGTTATGAGCCCAAATAGGGTCCATGGCTCGACAACGGACGCACCTGGTGTGGAAGATCAAAACGCTGGCGGAGTTTCGGTGAATGGGAGTCGAGGAGCGCGCCGATTGGCTGATAATGTGACTGATGGAGCTACTGGACGTGACGATGATCTTCTGTCACACGAAGAAGCCGAACACCTTATCCGGTCATTATCCGGAATTCAAGGTGGTCGATCATTGGTAGAAAATCTTCTTGAAAGATTGCGAACTCGCAACTTTCCAGTTAGAAATCAGCCACCACCGCCACAAAGCAATCCAAGTGACGGTAGTGACCCCAGCACAGGGCACAGCGAAGCCCAGAGCAGCCTACCAAGCATGCTGGACAACCATAACCCCGGCGGGCGCTACGACGACGCAGAGCTCGCAGAGCACACGAAGTCACTGCGCAACACGGCCGGCATTCGGCTGCCCCCGTTATCAAAGAAGGAAGAATATACGGCGTGGGTTAGTGAGGTGCCGTTGCACTTTGAGAGCCGCCTGCTGGGCGAGATTACCTATGGTGCCGAAAGATTTGACTCCGTGGAGGGCTACAAGAGGCCTAAGTATGCTGAGTGGTACAAGGCAAGGAAGGTGAAGGCTTTCTCAACCCTAGCATTGTCACTCTCGGTGGATCTACGAACAACATTCAAGATCAACTCCATCCGTGATCAGATGGATGCCCCGTCACTACTTTGGCAACGAATTACTGAGCATTTTGAGGCGGGTGACGGCGTTAACCCTGATTACCTACGACGCGAGCTGATGAACCGTCAGCTGCAGCCCAAGGAAGCTGTGACTAAGTATGTGCAAGACATTGATGCTATGGTGCGTCGACTGCGACTAGCGAAGGGCGAGTTTGAAGAGTGGGAACATGCAAGTCTACTTATCTCGAACACGCTGTTGATGTTCCCTGAGCTGGCACGAGAGCACTCACTCTGGATGAGCAAGCACGATCGTCGGACCATGACACTTGCTGAAGCGCTACAGCGCCTGCGCACTGCGGAACACTCAAGCAACCAGTTGCAACAGCAGATGTCACTAGCGGCGCCAAGGACAGCGCAGTCAAACACGAACCAAGTGAATAATGTGAGCCAACATGCAAGGCAAGGACATGCAGGCAAGCGTCAGAGGCAGCGCAAGGGCAAGAATGCTGAAAAGAAACAGCGCTATACCTGTGCTAACTGTGACCAGCATGGCCATTGGTATGCAGAATGTACTGCAAACACTGGCATGTAACTGAAGCCTGAGTTGGTACAACGACTGAAGAAGAAGAAGACCAAGAAGCAGGCAGTCTCACTGATTAACTCCGTGCGCCGCGTGCATACGATGCTAACGACTAGTGAGCTGCGCCGCCTGTTTGAGAACTTGGCGCTGAGATCGCCGCACACAAGTGAAGGTGCGACTGGTGCAAGCCGTGAGAAACGCTCGGTATCACCCATCTACTCTCCGCCATCATGTGCAAGCGATGACGATGAGACGGAGGAACGCAAAGTCGAACCGGCGGATGATGTGAGTGTACCGATGACGCCGCAGCAATTGCAACTTCAACCCAGTCAAAGCACGCAACTTACCCAAGTTGAGCAACCTTCTCAGGCTGTGCAAGGTGTTCAACCCAGTCAAAGCATGCAACTTACTCAAGTTGAGCAAACTACTCAAGCTGTGCAAGGCAACCAACCCATTCAAAGTACCCAACCTAGCCTGAGTATGCAACCTGTTCAAACAATGCAAGCCATGCAGCCGATGCAACTACTGCAACCTATGACGAATACTCAGCATGAGGTTGGAACATCGTATGGATGGCAGATACCGACAATGGATGCTGCGCAGCACCAGTGGGGGGGGGGACATTTCCTAAGACCACTTCCGACGTGGGATGCACTGTTCTACTCCTTAGGCCAAGGTTTTTCGAGTGGATTGCAGAGACCTACGTTTGAGCCAGGCCATAGAGGTGGACCACAAGTGGGTTCATCTGTGCCAGGGGATAACTACCAAGGTCGTTATGCTGAGCCACAAGGATATCAAGGTCTTGAAGGACGACGGTACGATGGAGGATCGTATGGTGGACAGAGAGGATCGTATGGACCATCTTATGGAGGATTGTTTGAAGGTGAGTGGCCTGGACTAAGAGAAGCACGTACCAATCAACACGTTGACTATGGGCGAGGCTACACATCTCCTTTTGGAGGAAGAGACTGGAGATTGCCACCTCGGGAGAATGTTGAACCCCCAAGATCGTCGCTACCGCGCTACTTACCGATGAGAGGTCCACCTGGGCCGCGCTACCAAGGACGTTCGCCAGATCGTGGACGCTCACCAGATCGTGGACGCTCACCCGATCGCAGATACTCGCCAATTCGTGGACGTTCGCCACCTCGCGGAAACTTTAGGCCGTAATGGTTACCACCTCGCTGGCACTCGCCGCCAAGAAGACATGGAGGACAGCGTCACTCGCTGCCAAGAGGACGATCACCATTGCGTGGCCCCCAGAGTCGAGGCATGTCGTCTCCTCGTGGGCAACCAAGACGCGATGGACCAGTGAAACGCAGACGTGGAGAACGCAGTCGGTCGCCACGATGGAATCAGACGAGTCACTACGGACCTCAATCTGAAGAAAGACGTCAAGGAAGTAACAGTACCCAAGGCAATGAGACAGGTCCCAGAGGTGGACCAACTCAGGGTACTGAGACCAGCCAAGGACAAGGCACTGCGAGCCAAGGTCAGACGTTTTCAGTGAATGCAGTTGGACGAGATGAGAACATGCAATCGGTTGAGAGAAACTTTACGGAGTGGATCCTCGACTCGGGATCACAGGCCAACATTTGTGGTGACCTATCTCTGTTCACGACACTGCGAGAAGACAAGACGAGCCGACTCGACTTCGCTAATGGTACTACGGAGCACACGACGGTTAGTGGCTCTGTCCTACTGCGAGTGATCAACCAAGCGACTGGTGAACTTGAGGATCGTCTGCTGGATGATGTAGTCTACACGCCAAATGCCAAGGTCAACTTGATTAGTATGGGATACCTTCAGACTACAGGAAACTACAAGTTGATGTGCTCAATGGACCAGAAGACAGCGTGGATGTCGAAACCAGGCACTATCCTCAAGTTTGAGATGCGAGACAATCTCTACCGACTGCGGAGTGAAAAGGCAACCGGTGTGATGGTCATGGCCATGGCTAAGCAAGCTGTAGAGGACAAGAAGACGATGGAGCTCCTACATCAGCGCTTCGGCCATCTACATATGGCTTTGCTTCAGGTGATGGCAGATAAGATGGACTTGGGGGTAAAACTCAACACGAAAGATCTGAGCACCTACGAATGCATTGCCTGTGTTGTGAGCAAGACAAAGTCCATGAGTCACAAACGTCTTCCAGTTCGCTCGACTAAACCACTTGAAACTCTGGCTATGGACATATGCACGATGAACGTGGAGACAGCAAGTAAAGCTACTATGTTCATGTTCATTGTGGATGTTGCTACGAGATACAAGTGGGTCTATCTACTTGAGAAGAAGAGTCAAGCTACCTGGTTCATCTTGAAGCTGCTGAAGGAGTTGCGGACGCATCACAAAGACTACAGAGTGTTGCATCTTCGGTCGGACCAAGGTGGCGAATTCGCTGGAGCGGAACTGCATGAGTACTGCGTTGAACACGGTATCGTGCAGCAGTTCACGAACGCGTATTCTCCCCAAGAGAACGGGATCGCAGAAAGGGCGAACGGCATTGTACTGCCTCGTGTGCGAGCGCTGCTGACAGCAACACATTTACCGAACATGTTGTGGGGAGAAGCTTTGCTGCACATGGTGACAACACTAAACATGTTACCCACCAAGATGTTGGGAATGACTTCGTCTCATGAGAAGCTGTACGGACGGAAGCCGCCCTTGAGAATGTTGCGAACCTGGGGCTGTATCGCACATGTACGAGTACCACCTGAGTCAAGACAAAGAAAGGAGAAGCTTGAACCACGGGCACAAATGTGTCTATTGCTCGGTTACAGCGACTCTACAAAGGGCTACAAGTTTTTAGACCTATTGACCTGTCAGGTGAAGACTGCACAAAGAGAGAACTGCCGCTTTCATGAGGAGTTCACAGTGGATGGAACCTACGTGAAGCGACTACTGGAGAATGCGTACCTGGACACACTGCACGTGTTGCCGGAGAAGCCACCAGTTGTGAGAATTAAGACGAGTATCGAGACCTACACTACAGAGAGTAGTGGGACTGTGCCGATGAGCAAGGCAGGTGAACTCCTAGAAGTTGAATGGGCTGTGGACGGAGATCAAACGTCCAGTGGGAGTACAGAGCATGATGACTCGTCGAGCGTCGAACAGCAAGAAGTGGAGAAATCTGCTGATTCTCAGGTTGCACCTGAGAAGGGACCTGAACCAGTGAAGGTCACAAAGAGACGCAAGCGCAAGACGCGAAAGAAACCCGTGAAGGAAGACACTGGATTTGCAATCCAGGAACCACCAGTCGAGCCATGTCTGAAGCGACCGAGAAGGACGCAGAAGGCAAACGTACGATTGAGCGACTACGTGGTAGGCCAAGTGATAGCGCATGGCATGGACGTGGACATTCCTACAACCTACAAGCAGGCACGGAAGAGTCAGTTCTGGACCCAGTGGCGGGCCGCGATGCTGGCAGAACTGGCATCGCTGAAGAAGCACAAGACCTGGCGACTTGTACCGCGGAGAAAGGCGAAAGGTGTCAAGGTGATTACATGCCGATGGGTCTTTGCGGTGAAACGAGATGAGCGTGGACGTGTCAAGCGGTTCAAAGCTCGTCTTGTAATCCACGGATTCAAGCAACAGTTTGGCATCAACTACGGTGAAACATATGCACCGGTGATTCGCTTTGAAACTTTTCGTGCGGCCATCTACTTTGCTGTGCAGCGAGGATGGGAGATACTCCAGTACGACGTAAAGACAGCGTTCCTGTACGGAGATCTCGACGAGATGATATGCATGGAGCAGCCGCCTGGATTCCAAATTGATGGACCAAGCGCTGTATGCGAGCTATTGAAGAGCCTCTATGGATTGAAACAGGCACCTAATGTTTGGAGCCGGACTCTACATGCGAAGTTGGTGACATTGGGCTTTGAGCGCACAGACTCAGACTATGGGTTGTATGCGCTAAAGGAAGAGGGTGAAGTTAAGCTGTTATTGACTGTCTACGTGGATGACCTACTACTAATGGGACCCCGAGATCTGTGCGTCAAGATTGCAGCTTCACTGCAAGAAACCTTTGAGCTGACTACGATGGGTACTGTCAAGTATCTACTTGGTGTCGAGATACTGCTTGACAGACCAAGCAGACAGATTGTTTACTGTCAGAAACAATATGTGCTGGAAGTACTTAAGCGGTTCCACATGTCGGATTGCAACGGATGTACTACTCCTGAGGCTACTACACTGTCTAAGGCTACTGTACCTGCAACAACGGACTATCTGCCGTACCGTGAACTAGTGGGAGCACTTCAGTACTTAGTGAATGCGTCAAGGCCTGATATTGCACATGCAACGAGACATCTTGGCAAGTTCCTGGCGTCCTACGACCATACACACTACGCGCAAGCTAAGAGGGTACTTAGGTATCTAAAAGCTACGTGTGATTACGGGTTAGTGATGGACGTACCTGAGGGAACTACTGCAAATGTACGCTGCTACTCAGATGCCGACTATGCAAATGATCCGGTGGACAGAAGAAGCATCAGTGGCTATGTAAACACACTTGACGGCAACGTGATATCGTATGCATCGAGAAAGCAGGAGATTAACTCCCTGAGTACGTGCGAAGCGGAATATGTGGCGATGGCTGAAGCCACCAAAGACGTGCTGTGGCTTGCGGGCCTGTGTGACGAGCTGGCCTGGAAGCATCCAGTACCATTACTGTTGGGTGATAACGAGGGAGCAATCTCGTTGACCACCAAACCTGGGAAGCACTCCAAGTCTAAACACATAGACAACAAGTATCATATGCTGAGACGAAACGTGGAGCTGAAATTGCTTACCACGCAGCACATTGGGACCGAGTAGATGATCGCAGACATCATGACCAAACCACTTGCGGTGGTGAAGTTCAGTCGCTTTCGTCAAGCAATGAAGGTGTTGCCAGTGTTTTCCTCGGATTATACTACTACCTCTACGGAGCCTGCGGCTTCTACCACGGCTGCTATTGCTGCGGCTACTGCGGAGACTGCGTCTCCTGCTCCGACTGCTATTGCTGCAATTCGAAAAGAATAGGACAAACGCGCGAAGCGCGAGCGATTGCGTTGGATGAGCGTGACAACTACAGTGTGGTTTGAGTGCGATGGTGTGCTGGGAAAGCCAAGCAGGTTGCACCTGTCTTGCGTAGTTCTACTACGATGCTACACGTGCTACACCTGTGTTGACAACGGACGCTATGACTACGGATGTGAAGGCTACTGCGGTGGATGAGGACGGTGTTGACTGTGGCATGCTGTTTACTGTACAGACTACTGTGCTGCTGGTCTACAACTTTGATCTATGGGGCAGCGACTTCAACCTGTGAAGTCTTGTGTGTGATCGCGTCAATCAAGGCGCTGTATTGCCGAGATCAAGTGTGAGTGTGAGATGCCAGCCCCTGTGTGAAGAGGCTAGCACCAGCAGTACATACAAGTGGACTGTCAGTGCCTGGCATTGACACTGACAGCCGATCCTACATCCTATCCTACGCCTGTTGCTGCAGCCTGCGGCTGCGCACTTACCGACGTGCCACGTGCGGTTATACCAAGGTTACTATGATCGATGGACAAGAGCGATCGTGCCGCCGTGCTGCTCACGACGACACTGACTTAGGTAAAGTATGGTTTATATTAGTTTATGTATCGAATAGAACTTGCGGAGAGGCGTACTGGCTTGCGTGAGGCTTGCTCTCTCACAATTCAATTTGCGGTTCAGCGAACCTCAGAGAGAAGAGCAAGCCCACACCAGTACTGCAGCCCTGTCGTGGCCTTTTGCCCGGCACTCACTGTGTTTACGTACCTCTTTTGATTGCTTTACTACTTAAGTGTAAGTCTACTCTAATGGCACCTACGCTTAGAAGTGACCTACGCTTAGAGAGCAGTCCAGTGACGCGCCCTGCGTCACCTCAGTAGCGTCCAGAACTCGCTCCCACGACGTGAAGATGCGCGAGCAACGGCCATTCGTCACAGCGTAAAAGGAAACGAGATCACTCATACTTAAGTAACAGACCAAAGACTACACTCGTCGGTCTCTGCGGATTGCAAAATGAGGAAATAGGAAATATTTGATTTTCTTTTACAGTTAACCAGAGCGAGTTCTCCAGCACGAACCTAACGGGTTCAACTTGGCGGGGTCTGTCTTCACTGTACGTTGACATCGTAATGATAGCCCCTCTACATGTAGTAATGAATTAGGCAGCCCCAGTGAAGGATTTACTGACACTTTTATTCTACAGTAGCACCTGTATTAATACTTGTTACTGCTTTAAAAATGCCAAACATACTATTTCTTTAACAGTTCCATCGTGTGTCGTCTAGCTTCGGTTTCCAATCTCCGACGTCCACTTGGGCGCGTTCTCGAATCCATTCGCTCCACTCTGATAGTCACGGATAGTCTGGCGGATTTCATCCTCCGAGGTCATGACAAAGGGCCCGTACTACACCACTGGTTCGTTCAAAGGCTGGCCACTGATCACAATAAACTCAAACCCGTCTTCATCGTTCGTCGTCACATGCACGCCATCGCCGTCCTTCTCCAACACGATGGCGTTGTGTGCAGTAATGTCTTCACTCGCACACGTACCCGAACCGGATAGCGTGTACACGAACGCGTTGTGCCCCTGTGGAATCTTATAGTCCAGTTCAGCGCCTTGTTTCATCAGAAAGTGGATGTACGTAACGGGCGCTTCGGTCTCAATTGGTCCTTTTTGACCAATTACTTCTCCAGCGAACACAATCGCCTCGACCTTTTTAGCGTCATCCCATACATGGGGCACAGTATCTCGACTAATCTCTTGGTATCTTGGCTCCATGATCTTCTTGGCTTTCGGCAAGTTAATCCACAATTGCAATCCATGCGCTTTCTCCTCGTTCGCAGGCATCTCGGCATGTAAAACCCCTTTGCCCGGCGTCATCCACTGCAGATCTCCCGGTCGGAGTTCGCCCTTGTTGCCCAGAAAGTCCTCGTGACGCATGTGGCCTTTAGAGGTTGGTAGCATGTACGTGACAGTCTCAAAGCCTCTGTGCGGGTGATCGGGGAAGCCTCCTGGTAGTCCAACGTTGAATTCGTCCAGCATGAGGAACGGATCGAGATTGCGGAGCTGCTGAGAGCCGAGCGAACGTCGCACCGTGGCACCGACGCCCTCTCCTTGTTCATGAGCGATGAACTTAGAGGCAATGCGACGCGTGTTGAACATGTTGCCGGAGATGGAGGCGAAGCTGGTCGAAGGAGCGGGGGTGGAGCTTATGGGGTCCTGAGGGGACACACAGGTAGCGTCTCCGTTAGCGACACATTGAGCCTCGACGTCTAGCTCCACCTCGGCAGCGGACGAGGCGGAGGAAATGCAAATGAGTGCAGCGAGTAAACAGAAAACTACTGAGAGCTTCATGGAATGAAAGGAACCAACCTGAGCGCTGCCTTGCGGCTTTAGAAATGCGGATCTACCACCGGCACGTGATTCTGTTTACGTTAATGGTCGGAGTCCACGTTCAGTGCTGCAGGCTGGTGATTGGTTCCGTAAAAAGAATACGAAAGCCTACGACATTTGATAAAACTTAGCAGGGGCTAAATGTAACCAAATATCATACGATATTTTCGAAAGTACAGTCGTGCACCTCCAATTCGACACCGGTATCAGTCGATACCCTGCCAGATTTTATGATTACGCGAATCGGATGCGCAATTACCTTTGCCCATCACCACCCTAGCAATTAACCTCAGCGGTTTTACTCCTCCAGGGCATCATTAAGTGCCTGAAGAATGAGTACCAGAACAAGAAGCAAGCCGCGGAGCTGGACCTGTACTACAAGGGTGTTCCTTACACGGTCGACGTTTACTCCGCCATGAAGTTGTTGTCTGAAGGCTGGAACAACATATCTGCAAAGACTATTAGAGCATCTCCAGCGGTAAGTCCTAACGTGAGTCGTATCGACGCCCCTTCGAGGCCATTGAGACCGCAGTTTTATTTTAAGACTCTGCACCTCTGATTTTGCCGCAACGGGAGGTCTCAAGCAAAGATCTATCTTATTGTTTTGGCGAATCACAACAAGCATTGTAAGCTCCGCCCCCGCCCCCCTCGCCCCCTTCCTCTCATGGAGGGCATGGCAGGAGCTAATGCGGATGCGTTTTGTGACGCAACAGGGGATTCTGATGACGAGTTCTTCAGTCTCTTCATATTACCCGAGCTAATTGCACAGCGGAAGAGGAAGCACGGTGGTTCTGAAGTCGGCAGGCGAGCAGGAAAGGAACGCAAGAGAGCACAGTATGGGGAGGAGATGATAGCCGACTACTTCTGCGATAATCCGACCTACGATGCGGGTACGTTGATTTCCTGACTTGTGAATCTGCTATTACAACAGATCCTGACTTTTAAGTGTCACCACGGCATGTAGAGGACTTCCGTCGGCGCTTTAGAATGCGTCGAGACCTATTTGAAACCATCGTCTGCGCTCTTGTCGAGGATGAACACTGCAACTATTTCGTGCAGCGGCCTGATGCTACCGGTTTGTTGGGGTTTCTTCCAGAACAAAAGATTACATGTGCACTGCGGATGCTCGCATATGGCGCAAGTGCAGACCAGCTCAATGAGGTCATTCGCATTGGTGAATCAACAGCATTGGAATCGTTAAAAACATTTTGTAGCAGCATTACGCGGCTGTACGGACCTGAGTATCTACGCAAACCTACTTCATATGATCTGGAACTGTTGCTAGCTGAAAATGCTGTTCGAGGCTTCCCTGGCATGATTGGCAGTCTCGACTGCATGCACTGGGCATGGAACAACTGCCCTGTTGCGTGGGCAGGAATGTACCGCGGTAGGGAGAAGGCTGCAACCGTCATACTAGAAGCTGTTGCTTCTCAATCTCTTTGGATATGGCATGCATTCTTTGGAGCACCGGGGTCGAATAATGACTTGAATGTCCTGGAGCGCTCCCCACTACTGGATGATTTAGTGAATGGTGAAACACCTAAAGTTTCTTTCAGAGTTAATGACGCAGACTACAGTCACGCTTACTACTTGACTGATGGAATATATCCTTCGTGGGCTATATTTCAGCACAGCATCAGCTCGCCAGCTAACCGCAAAAGAAAGTTGTATGCTGCACTTCAGGAAGGAGCTCGGAAAGATGTCGAACGTGCCTTTGGCGTTTTACAGCAGCGCTTTCGCATAATTGCTCAGCCGTGTAAACTTTGGAGCAGTACAGCCATGGGAGACGTCATGATGGCATGCATTGTTCTCCACAATATGATCATTGAGAACAAACAAGGGGATAGTGCTTGCAACAATGAATATCTTTACGAAGATGGTTGGGTAAGTCCCGCACCACCACTGCCGAATGAATTTTGCCCGATTACCGACATTGCGCAAGCACTGAAAGTACTTGAAGACGAAGCCTTGCATTTCGAGTTGAAGAACGACTTAATTGAGCATGTCTGGAAAGTATTTGGAGAAGGTAGTTAGCACGGTATTGTAATGATAGGCAAACAGCAACCACATACCTGTAGTGTCGAAATGCTTTCGAGCTAACCTGATAGCTGGTTAAAGAAGGAATCGCCAATGATTTCTGAGTTTGCGTTGGCGTCACGGTTCTCTTTATCGCCTTCCTTTGACAACGCGTCACAAGTAGATGCACGAAGCTGAGCCAAAATTGCCTGGCGCTGGATGGCAAAATATTCCTGGGACTCTGCACTGTCCGGAGCCTGCATGAAAATGGTGTACTGGAACTGCTTCTCCATCACTAAAGCCTTCTTTTTCGACGCTGCCACAAATCGTAGATGCAGATCGGTTGGCAAACCATCCTTGCCGACACTTCCAGCAATCTTAGCAGCCTTCGCAGCTTTCTGGCCTTCTGGTCTTGGCACAGCTTCTTTTTTGCGTTTTGTTCCTAGCGTAGTGCTCGAAGTAGTAAGCCGTTGTGTCCACTTGGGTTTGTCACGAAGCTCATTCCAAGCATCCAAAAACTCAAATGGCTGCTTGTGCCGCTCCCCGTAGATCGATACTGCTGACTTTACGAACATCTCCTCATTCCATCCAGAGCGTTCCTTGCTCTTCAGCTTTGAGAAGATGCCCTCGAATTTTGTCACTTCTGGCTGGAGCTTCTTCCACCTACCAGAAACTGCAGCCTCCGATCGCTCGTCTGCACCCGCCCCTCGCTGTGCAAGCCAATGCTGATAAACTTTGGCGTAGAACGAACCCTTCTTTTGACCGGCTCCGCGAATGGGGTCTTCTGATGTCTCCAGCCACGATCTGCACAGCTGAATCGTCTCCTCCGCGCTCCATTCTCGACCCTTCCCCATCTTTCTCGACGAGTTCTTCTGTTTTGCGCGCGAACTCGTGTCAATGTTGAAGTGTGGGCCACACCACCCTTTAAGATCCGAGTCTTATTTTAAAACCCCGAAAGGCAAATTTAAGACCTGCTGAAGTTAAAACCAGCGTTGAGACTTACCGCTGGGAGCGTTAAGACTCGCTCGAGTCTTAAGCGCGCTACATTTGAGATAAAACGGCCTTTACGACCAACCGCTGGAGATGCTCTTAGAAACTGTTGGTGCCACACACGTCTCAAAACTAAAAGTAAATTTTGTACTGAATTAACAAAACAAATATCAGTGCACTGGATTTGCGTTTGTTTTTTGCTTTACGTTGTGCACTTATGCCCTGGCACTGTTGATATGGTCCGCCCTGCCGAATTGGAGGTGCACCATTGTAATTGTACTATTTTCGATATTAAAAATTAAAAGTATCTCATTTTTTCAAAAGCTAACATAATATTATAAAATTAGCTTAAATATTTCAAAATATTAGATACGAGATTATATTTTATGATTCTTTTCACTTAAGTACGTTTCTTTCTTGATGTCGCTAACGTTCGACTAGCTGACGTATTACTAATCAACCGTGAGGGAGATGGAGTCCGGAACTATCGTGAGAGTGACGGCAAGGTTGGCGTCGTGTGTTGGCACTGCTAAGTGCATTAATCTAGCGTTACAGGCTGCAGGTTTATTAGACGCACGATGTGGAAGAGACTATCGGTAGAGAACAAGAACAAATACCTCATTTTCGCTCTATCGATATTAAGCTACTGCAACCGTTTGCAGTTTTTTCATCTCGATCGCCTTTGTCTGTGTCATAGTGAAATACTTTAGCAAATACTAGCACCTACTCCAAATACTAATGCCTACTGCTGTGTTAGAACCTGACCGAAATAGTTCTTTGGTGATGATCTCGGTTCACGGAGGGTAAGGTGGCAAGAAACGTACTTAAGTGAGAGAAAAATCAAATATCGTATAGTATCAAGTATTTTTCAAATTTCCGAGCTAATATCAAAGTATTATGTTAACTTTTGAGAAAATGAATTATTATTAATATTTAACATCAAAAATAGTAATATTATTATCAGTAATATTATATGATATTTGGTTACCATTAACCCCTGATCTGGTTAACAGATTACGTAATCTTTAAAAAATATAATATCGAATTAGCTAAAATTAAGTGAGTATTTAATAATATTATCTTGTCTCAAAAGAAAATACTACCATTTTTGATATTAACAGGTCTACAGGTGATATTTTCACAATGTTAACTTCACCGATATTGGATTTAGCATTAGCCCCTGCTTATGACACCGCGCATGCTTTATGTACCGAGCATTTTTGCTTTTTTATGTACATTACGCCGCGCATGTTTCATGTGTATTTTAATTTATAAAAAATAGAGACCTTGTGCAGCTGTCTCAAAACAGTGAAAATGTACACTGAAGGCAAATGGGGATAGGGCAGGCTAGTCATTGTGTTTTTTGCTGAGAGAAATGTACGTTAGCTTACTGCTCACGGTGACCACAGATTACAAAGAACCGAGTGGCCAACGCTACTTAGCGCTGACATGGCTAATGCAGACTGCAACACTGAAGAGCCCCCCAACCCAGTCAGAAGTCCCAGCATTAGTAAGCGCAAGAAGGCCTTCCGTTTCGTACCATCGAGTGACATCATGCTGCTCAAAGAAACCCTCAAGCACAGACCCTGGGCGGCTAGTCATGGTGAGACGTTGGCCGCGTGGTCAAGCGTCGCCACAGGACTCAAGGCAGCGCTCACATCGTGTACCGCCGACGGCAAGGCTTGCCGTCGCCGCTTCAATACGCTCCTGGAGGTATTTCGCCGCGACGAGCTCGAGTCGTTGAGAGCGTCGGGCTCTGCCGAAGACTACGAGGAGCGTGAGCAACTACTGACAGACTGCATGACTCTGGTAAGTTTTAATTGATACTAGTGACGTAAGTTTTGCTTATGCTTTTTATCTACAGTATAATGAGCACGCACAAGTCAAGGCTGACAAGACAGAAAAGGAGAGAAGAGAGGCTGAACGTCGTGAGTCGGCTTCGGCAGAAGTAGTTCAGAGCGCAATGGAGGGCTTACGACGGTCCCGTTCAGGAAGCTCTGAAAATGAGCTATCGACCCCACCGCCGAACAAAAAGAAGAAAAAGTCAAGCACGGAGGCTCTTGTCGAGTTTCTCGACACCAAGGCAGAAGCACGGATCTCTCGAGAGAAGCAAAAAGAACGACAGCTTGACCTGCAAGAGCGCCGGCTTGCGCTAGAAGAGCAGCGTCTGCAGCAGGACCGAGACAAGTTAGACAAATTGATGGGAATGATGGCTAGCCAGATGGGGCTCATGTCCAAGTTGATAGAGAAGATGAATCAATAAAGCCGCCTATGCATTGCTTAGATATTCTGCCAGTGTTGGTGGTTTCAAACCAAAAAAGGCAGAAGTTTGACTACTGTAGATGCACGTGTGTAAGTTTGTTAGAAACGCGCCCATCACGTACATCTTGCCAAGGCGCTGTAGAAACACCTTTTGGTTTTTCGAGAAATCTACAAACGCCCAATAGCGAACAATTTTTCCAAATCCCCACTCCACACTAACGCGTACTTTGCTCATTCGCTTGTTGAATAGTTGCTCGTCTTCTGTTAGCTTGGCTCCCTTAAATGGAGCAACAATATGTCGTTGCTGGCCATAGGCAGGGTCTCCATAGAATACGTAATGATGACCATCAGCACCAAGGCATGGAGACGCTGCCTCAAGAAGCCCACTTTGCTGCAGAATATAGGCATCGTGACGTGTTCCCGGAAAGGGACCACTTAGGTGAATTACAATACCGTCGGGAGCAATCACGGACTGATATTTCAGCGCATGCTTTCTCTGCAACAGACACAACAAGTAACTTGTCAAAAACGATTATTTCGAGCCTCACAATTCCGTAGGTTACCTTGTGCCCATTGAACATGTACTTCTGGTGCCGTACTGGACGACAAGTACCGCGTCCTGTACCGTCAATAAATCCGACACACGTTCGTAGTGGTGCGTCCTTTAGATGGATAGATCTTGCGTACGTGTCGAGTGTGTCACTGCAAAGCCGGACTTGGTCAAAGCTTAGTAACTTGTGATACTTGTCGTAGAGATAATCCAGAACAGCATTAGAAATTGAAGAAATTGCTGCCTCGTCCCGCCCGAACAGGTCCTTTAGATCATCTAAACGTGCTGGGTATGCCATACGCCGGAGAAATATGCATAGAGCCTCGAGTGCTGACACGAGATAGCGTTGGCGAGTCGGAAATGGGTCTGGAAGCTTGAAATGGTCTACAAGGCGCAAAATGTCATCTTTCTCGAAACGAAATTTTCTTTTCCAAGTGACGTCATGTGCTGGCAGGTTAAAGTTGAAGCGATAAGATGCTCGAGCGCTTTTTTCGCGCGCCAATAGCACAGCAATCACCACTTCGTCCTCGTCAGAGCTGGAGCTGTCACTGTCCATTGCTTTGCTCCTTTTAAAATGTTACTGCTGCACAAGGCTTTAGTCACATATGTTCCCTGTCTAATCGGATATCATCTCACTGTACATATTCACTGTTTTGAGACAGCTGCACAAGGTCTCTAATATCGCGTAAAAGCTTCACAATTGCCACTTGTGAACATCGTGCTTTGACCAACAGTTAGGGTTGCAATTTGAGGGTCTTCTGTACTGTAATTACCAACAGTAGTTGCGGCAACATTATTGATTGCCCGTGATCATCACAGCTCAAAACAATAGTCTTATCAGCAATATTGTAGGTTTCTCAGAAGCCAACACCTGAAGAATCGCGCCTTAATAGAAGGCGGCTCTGAAAGGTCGCTGTTAAAGTGAAGTCTCGCCAGTACACCATTGAGGTTATTGCAGTAGCGGTGTCCCATGGAGCTTATCGAGCTTGCAGAAGTTTCGATTGCTTGGATATCCTGGTGCTCCCACTCAAGCATATCCATTGCAGATGTATGAGGTGTGTTTGCCAAACCAGACGTGTCCACGTCTATATTCTCCAGGCCAGAGTTTGCGTCTGCATCTTCGTCGACCCTTATTGACTATTCATTTCGATTTTAAGGGGTACATTCTTAGATCTCCCCACATCATCTTCGACCTCATCATTTGGGAAATCTTGAGGCGCTCGATATTCAGCTACCGCATTATCTCGTTACCGGGAAGGACGCTCGTCGACCACGATTATTCACGTCGTCACCAAGCGCTCATCATCAAGGTCCTAAATGTGGCATGCTTTTGATTTTTCTGCATATCCTAGATAGGTGCGCATGTGGATCTTCGAGTCTCATTCGTGCTCTTTAAATCCGCCAATGATGTGAATCCTTTTGGTCTAAAGACGCGGAGGTAGCCTCGCTCTGGTCGTGTCTTGAACATAGCTTCAAATGGACTCTTGTCTGAACGGGCGGTAGTCAGAGCTCTGGTGACTGTGTGCGCAGCAGTTACAAACGCTTCGGCGACCACACACAATCCATCTTCATGCACATGTAGTGCATCGTAGATCACGCCATCTCAGCCAGCGTGCAGTGTAACCTCTCCGCTAAGCCCTTTTGCTGCGGCGTGAGTGGCTTTGTATGGTGGATGCTCCCATTCATCGCGCAGTACACGTTTTACCGCCATTGTCACTCTTCACACACTTAATCTAGATACTGAAACGAGTCTCCATTAACGCTTTTTGAAGTGGTCAAACTCTTAGGACTCCGCGGCAAGCAAGTTCACGTGCACGAAGCGACTGAAATCGCTAATGAATGTCAGCACATTCAGACCTACCTGGGATCCCGTCTTGCACCGCCGTTGCATAAGAAACCTCATCCCGAGCCTTGATGTAACTTAGTGTCTGACACATGTCCAAGACGAGTGTGCCATAATCCAACTGCTCACACGTACGACTTGATGGATTTCTGCTATTGCTGCTTGTCTCACGTTCCAATGAAATTACTTCTTTAACCTCTTAATCACTACAAGCGTCACTATATCTATAAACAGAGTCACTTGGTCGTTCTTGGACTGGATATGTACACACGAGCAGTTAGATCCAACACTGACGCGAGCTTCTTATCCGGCGCAGACACATTCAGCACATCCGCCAGCGACACTCCTCTTTGCTTGAAGCCGTTGGCCATAGGCCACGTAATACCGATAGAAGATGTCGGCTCTCGATACTCACAAAGTCGCGGTACTCATCCCTCGTGTGAAAACTTGCACCACTATCAAGCAACCACGTCGAGTCTATTACCGAGGCGCTATTTGTGGCTAAAACCCATACACGTCTTTTTGCGTTAATGCAGTCGTAGGGGCAGAGCGAATATTGAATTTAGTAAAAGCTTCCGACCCTCTTCAATTTGATTTGTTTTGGAGGAGCTGAAACACCTAAATGGATGGATCCATAAGTTTCTACTGAAGTCGGCGCATAGACTTACCTCGTGGCACTGATGATCTTTGTCTAGGATACTTCGGCTAATTCCTTGGACAGCCTCATATACTACCTGAGGGTGTTCGACGCCCAGCGCCCGTGGGAATGAATTGTGAGCGCATTCACGCCTGCCCGGTATATGTGTGCTGCTCCGCCGGCCCCCACCAAATGCGGGCTGAAGTCTGCCGGATCGTCGCCGAGCTTTACCGCTGCCTGGCGAATCACCTTCGAATCGCGGACGACGATACGCAATTTGGATAGCCGTGCTCACTGACAAACACCGCAATCGGGATGTTTGCCGGCAGCGAGTGTCTTGCCTCGAACAGGCATAGAGCCCGAAAGTCATGGCCTGAGGGAATCATCATTCGAAGTGTCGGTTCGTCTTGCTGGTTTGGCTTTGAGCCTCCCAATCGGATGTGAACAGTCATGGATTTGCGAGCACGTGAGATTGCTGTGCCGTGGCAGTCAACCAGAAAGACAACTTCTGCTCTGAGTGTGAACCTGGCGAATCGCTTGCCCAAAGACGCAATATCCGACCGACGCAACATGAAGAAGGATATCCTCGACATCCCCTGTGCTTGGTCGCGAGGGCGCGACATGTTGAGGGAGTCAAAACACCTTTCCAAAAGATGGAGAGACACTGGGGCACTGTGGCGGACGGGCTGGCCTAGACGGTTGATGTCCTTCAAGAGCATGCGCGCTTTGTGTGCGGTTGTTGGGGAAGTTAAGATTGATGACATGGAAGAAGTGATGGATACCGTGGAGTGTGGCCGCGATAGTACAGCCGTGGATATGGCGACCCGAAGCGTAGCCGTCCCGAAAATCATGTAAAATGAAGTCCGTGGTGATCTGTAATCGCGGTGGGCTGATCAGGGTGGGGTCAATTCCGTGCTGTGTTGTCCAGCTGTACCATGCATTGTATGCCCAGTGGTACTTGCTGTAGGTTGATGGAGCAATTGAATTTAATCGGAGATGGAATGCCTGACTATTCCCAAAACCCGAAACACCCCCCCCCCCCCCCCCCCGTAACAAACTGGCCCCTTGTCGGAGGGAGAGGAGAACGAAGAGAGTCTTGGAGCTGGCGGGGAGAAAGCAAAGTGTGCTGGTCTCCCCGACCAACTGCCCTCAACCAAACAGTTGGTTGAGAGAGCCCCTGTATTATTTAATATCAATCTCTAAAGTGATATATCTCTATCTCGATACTATCGGTTATTCGATACACTCACCCCTCCAGCATTCGAAGTGCTCGTCATACTTGTTTCTTCAAGTGCGGTTGAGTCCGTCGTCGGTCTTGACGTATCCGTTGCTCGTCCTCGCTTCTTACCATTTTGCTCTACGCCTTTGGTCTCCACTACCGCAGCTTCTCACCTGCCTTAGCCTCTCCCCAGTTAGCAACTTACCTCAGTCGACGCTCGCCACTGCCGCTGTGTCCGCTGCCCTGTTGTGTTAGTGTCCTTGGCTGCGCAACTACTCGCTCCCTCGAGAGCCTGCCATGGCACGAACCAAGCAGAATGCGTCTCGGTCAACTGGTGGGCGAAAACCGCGCGCGTCCCTCAGCCGCCAAGCTCAATGGAAAACGTCTTCAGCTCGAAGTGCCGCGACATCGCCCCGCTGGCACGTCTGGACTATTTCTGATCGTCTTGGCGCGCAGGTAACCCGAGACTCTCGCTATTATGTTGAGTACATCATTTCTGCAGGGAAAACCGAGGGTTCTTGGGAGCCCCGTTGGCTCCTTGAGGAAGATGGCTTCACTGAGTATCTTGAGCTTGTCGATCAGTTCAAAGCTACCGGCGATCCCATGACCTTCGCTGAGTTCTCTTTCTCGCGGCCGGACGACTTCTCACAGGCTATGGGAGCCTCCCGCGATGGCCGTTGCGCCTTCCGCGCTCTGGATCTTGCTGCCGACGCCCTTGGAATCTCCGACTGGTACTCGGAAGCTGCTGTCGGTGCGTTATACTGTGTGCGTGCTGCGACTGACAAGCCAATCACATCTGCTGGGGTGGTGTGGTCCACACTGTGGACTTTCATTCGGAATTCCAACCGCGCCGCTCGTGCCGCTGGTCGCGCTGAGATCTGTGAGGATACAATTGGTGTTAATCGGGTCCAGTTTCGTCTCGAAGGTGTTCAAGCTTGCGTCGGTCTGGATTTTCTGCTGCTGGCGCCTGGCGTGTATCTGTGCGCAGGTGTTCTCCCAGGTCCTCAGCGTAAGTCGCACGCGTTCATGCTTCAGGTGACGAAGCACGGTCGCTTCGTTTCCGACGAAAGCCTCGTGCAGATGCCGCTGTTGGAATGCGCCTTTTCGTGGCTGGCGAAAGTACGATTCGTCCGACGCGTCCTGATTCGCTAAAATACCGGTCTAGGAAGAAGTAGGCTAACTTGATAATAGCATGGCTCCTTTTCAGCTTGACGTTTTTAAACTTGAACTTGCGCCTGGAACTTGAAGTTTGTATACCTTGAACGTTTAACTGGATCTTGAACATAATCTTGAAATGTAATCGCTAATCTTTATTCTTGAGTTGCTGTCGTGTCCGTCGACCTACTATTTCGTCCTCGGAAATTTGACGTCGTCTTTTTTTTGATCTTTTAGGCGTCTTGGCTTCGTACGTTTGAATCAACCCAGTCACTTGGTGTAAGTTCTCGAGCGGTTCCCACGTCATCTTCCTCTCACCCACCCACCGAATGAGATACTGTACGTTCCCCTTGCGCTGACGCTTGTTGATAACAGCTTCGACGATCTGTCCCACCTGGCCATCGTGTAATATTACCTCGTGAGGTCGCGAGAGACGCGTCGGAGACTCGTACGGCTTGAGTGAGCCGGTGTTGAAGACTGGATGTAGCTTGAGTCCGGGCGGCAAGTTGATCTCGTATGCGTGTCGATGTACCTTGCGCACGACGGAATACGGTCCAATCCACTTGGGTCCAAGCTTGCGTGAGTTGGGAAACCCCGTGTGCGCTGTGTCCAGATTCTTCGTGCTTAGGTACACTTGGTCACCAACGCTGAAGTCTTGATCTTTGCGTCCGCGGTCGTACACGTCGGCCATACGGGCTTGCGCATCCTCGAGGGCCTCCTGACACTGGCGAAGTACGGCTGCTTGATGTTCCGTAAACTGAACGCCTTGGCGTCGTCCCCCGCGCAATCCTCGCCGACTTGACTCAGCAATAACAGATAGTGGGTTGTGTGGGACGTATCCAATGTCGGCCTCGAATGGTGACATCTTGGTGCTTGAGTTGACCGCTGAGTTGATGGCAAACTCTGCGTTCGCAAGATGTACATCCCAGTCATCTTGTCTTGGAGATACAAAGCAGCGGAGGTACTCTTCAAGAGTTCGGTTCGTCCTCTCCGTTTGACCATCACCTTGAGCCCGGTACGCTACCGTCATCTTGAGCTTGGTTCCCACATTGTCGAAGACTTGACTCCAGAATCCAGAGACAAACTTGGTATCTCGGTCTGACACGATATCACGTGGCATACCGTGAAGCCTCCAGATGTTGTCGATGAATAACGACGCCACCTCTTGCGCGGAAACTCTCTTCGTCGTTGCGATGAAATGAGAACGCTTGGTTAGGCGATCCACGACAACCCAAATCGAGTTCTTCCCGGTTTTCGTGTCCGGTAAGTCCGTGATGAAATCCATCGAAATCGAACGCCATCGTTCTTCTGGAATCTGTAGAGGTTCCAATCGCCCAGGGGTCTTCGTCAATCGAGGTTTGTTCCGTCTGCAATCTTCACAATCCGTGATGTACTTCTTGATCGTACGAACCATTCGCGGCCAATACCAGTCAGCACGTAGCTTCAGATATGTGCGATCGGTGCCGGAATGCCCACCGTAGTTTGAATCGTGTTCTTCGGAGATGACGCGATTCTTTAGCGCCACCACGTTTGGAACGACAATCCGTGGCTTCTCATCCGTTGTTCCTTGGTACCAGATCAGGTTCTTTTCTTCAAAGAACGCCTTGTATTGCTTCTCAGCCGTACCACGAGGGTTCGCTGTCGTACCACGCTTCTTGATCACGCGTCGAATTTCTCGAATGATTTTGTCCTTAGCGTACCCATTGATAATCAACTTTATCAGCTCATTTGTTGGCCGAATCTCGGTAACACGAAGTTGGTAACTCGTCTCGTTGAAGCTTGGGACGAGTAAATCGTGGAACTCCTTCGTCTCAGGCTTAAGATCTGGTCTTCGGCTCAGTGCGTCCGCGATACCATTCTTCGCTCCTGGTAAGTACGCGAAGACTGGTTGGTATTCTGCGAGGATGTCGTACCACCGGGCTAGTCTTCGATTCGCCATCTTCTGCTGGAACATTCCCTCGAGTGACTTGTGGTCCGTCTCGATCATCACCGGTCGGTCCAAACAGTAAATCCGAAACGCCGCCAATGTGTTAACAATCGCGAGTAGCTCCTGCTGTTGAGTTGGGTACTTCAGCTCTGCTGACTTCATCTTCCGGCTGGTAAAAGCGATTGGTCGCTCGATTTCATCGACAACTTGAAAGAGAACACCACCCACCGCGAACTGACTTGCATCCGTCCGCAAGTGCATCTGCTTTGTGAAGTCGGGTAAATGTAGAACTGGTGTGTCGGATAGTCGTCGTTTCAGATCCTTGAAGCTCTTCAACTGCACTGCATTCAGTGTTATCTTCGCGTTCCGCTGGGTTTTCTTCTTCAACAGAGTAAACAGTGGTGCTGTCAGTTCAGCATACTGCTCACAGAATCGCTGCACGTATCCAGTTAAACCGAGAAAGCTGTGGAGTTGTTCTTGGGTCCTTGGGACCGGCCAATCGCGAATGGTCTGTACTTTGTCAGGGTCTATCCGAACTCCGTTTCGGCCAATAAAATCACCAAGACACGGGATCTCTTCAGCGCAGAACACACACTTAGACAATTTCACGTACAGCTTGTTCTCCTTGAGTATCTCCAGTACGTCGCGTAACGCTTGCAAGTGATCGTTGATGTCCTTCGACTTCGTGAAGACGTAGATATCATCGTAGAATGATCTGGTGTGCGACAACCCCTTGAACAACGACGACGTCAGCCTATGCATAGTTGCAGGAGCATTGCTGACTCCCATATGTAGTACCAGGTATTCATAGAGGCCGCTTGGCGCTTGGAATGCGGTGTACTTCGCATGATCCATCTTCATTCGAACTTGGTAGTACGCCGACATTAAATCCATACACGAAAAATAGTAGGCGCCAGCCATACTATCGAAAACGTCTTCTTTGCGCGTCATCGGCACGCTCTGTCTGATCGTGTTGCTGTTGAGGTACCGGTAGTCGTGAACGATACGCCATCCCACGGGTTTGCGTACGCAGAATGTCGGTGCAGCGTGAGGGCTGATGCTTGGTCGAATCAGTCCCTTCGCGATCATCTCGCGTACCCACTTATCGATTTCCGCCTTCTGCTCTGGCGAGAGACGCCACTGCTGCCGATACATTGCAGCGTTTGGGTCCTTCACATCGATACGGTGCTCAATGTCGCGCTCCATTGGCAGTCCATCGGGCAACGCTGGCTTGAACACATTATCCTTGTACTCGACGAGAACAGGGTATGCTGGGTTATCCTTGAACGTCCCCCAGTCCGTGCTTAGGAATCGCCTGGCCTTCTCGGATCCAACGTTGTCTGGTTCATCGCTCCTCTTAAGATCTCGTTCGATCTCCTTGATCGTATCGTTCGTTACTACAATCATGAAGTCGTGTTCCGGTTGGTCTTTCGCAGGTAACCGTAGGAACTTCCGTAGCTTCTTCCTAGTGATGTACTTGGTTTCAACTCCTTCCGAATCAACCACTCCGAGAGTAAACATTGCTGCAGCTCTAGCGTTCTTCTTCTCAAGCTTCGAAAGCTTCTCCACGTCCTCAGCTGGTCTTTCAACGCTTTCAACTTCGCCCTCCAGCTGTGTTTCTGGCACGGCGGCTCGACAGGAATCACGGCTTATCGCGGAAGAGCGTTCGCAATCCACAGCATCGTGAAGCCCAGAGCCATTAACCTGACTGCACTTCCCACAGGGAGTCGAAATATCCGCCGTTGAGGCTCCTTCTGAGACGCATACCTTGAAGCAACGATTCTTCCAGTCGATTTCCGGATGTACATCCACAAAGAATGGCATCCTGAGAACACAGTCAAACTCCTCCGGAATATCGAAGACAACTGCTACACACTGGTAATGTGGGACATCTTGGAGTAGAATCTCGATCTTCACCAACTCCAGGATAGATTCACCGATCTTGTTGTCGCCGAGCTTCACCTTGATAGTCCGGTCGGTGTAAACGTGTGTCTTCAGCTCGTGCTTCTTGACGAATCCACGAGACACGTATACGGTTGTGGCACCACAATCCAACAGGATCTTGGCACCGAAATTGTTTACACCCTGTACTATTGATCCTTCAATCGAAAACAATGGCGCACGAGTGTAGACGAGAGGGTCTTCGCAAAGCAGATTCAACGTATCCTCGTTTACGGTTAAATCTTCTTCGCTAGCCTTCGCCACGTCAGGTCCCTCTTCTACTGGCGTGGCTGATCGTTTCCCTCGTCACTCTTCAGCTTCTTGCAATCACGCTTGAAGTGCCCTGGCTTTTTGCAATAGTAGCACACGGGTCCTTCCTTGGCTTGTTCTGCGGGAGCGTAGTGACCGGGCTTGAAGGACTTCTTGCTGAACGGCTTCTTGTTGTTGGACTGGTTAGAGCTTGCTCGTCCGCGGGACTGTTGCTCACGTTCCGGCTTCTCGCGGGTCGGTTTGCGCTCGCCACCGAAATGAGACATCTCATACTTCGCAGCATGGTCCATCGCCTCACTCAGCATCGTTGCGTTTTGAAGCTTAACATAGGCTTGAGTCGCACGCTTGAGACCGTCACAATAGTAGCTGACTTGGTCGACTTCGCTCATGTCCTCAACGCGGAAGATCAACGACGAATACTTCCAATTGTACTCTTCGATGTCATTGACCTGACGGAGTTCACGTAGCTTCTGTCGTAACACCGCTTGATAGTTGGAGGCTTCGAAGTGAGCGAGGGCATCATTCGTGAACCGACGCCACGTCTGCATATCCGCGGGAGTTCTTGAGGCCCAGAATAAGAACCATCCTGACGCAGGTTCCTCCATCGCTGTCCCAGCGATCGAAGGGAGCGTGTAGTTGTCGTCCGTCGCGTCGTGACCGTTGATTCGACACAGGGTTTCCACTTGGAAGTGCCACTGGCGCACATCGTCGTCACGCTTCCCCTTGAACTTCGGCAGGCCGGTCGGAACGCGAGCCTTGGACGCTATCGGCAGCTGACGCTGCGCTTGATTGTTGGCTTGGAGGGCTGTCATCTCAGCCCGTAGCTGTGTGAGCTGCGCTTCCAGCTCGGCCTCTCTCTCTCCTCACGGTGGCGCGTCTTGATCGTTCTTGCGCGTCGCGGGGGCCATGGTCGTCGAGTCTTGACCAACAAGTGCTACCAGTGTAACAAACTGGCCCCTTGTCGGAGGGAGAGGAGAACGAAGAGAGTCTTGGGGCTGGCGGGGAGAAAGCAAAGTGTGCTGGTCTCCCCGACCAACTGCCCTCAACCAAACAGTTGGTTGAGAGAGCCCCTGTATTATTTAATATCAATCTCTAAAGTGATATATCTCTATCTCGATACTATCGGTTATTCGATACCCCCCCCCCCCCGTTGGAAAAACCTGCGCCCAACGAGTTAGTTCGCTAAAGATATCCGCTGATGCTGTGCTGTTTGACCTGCGAGAACCCGAATCAGCAACTTTGTTTCCCACGACGGCAATATGCGCTGATAAAATAACGTAACCCATACTCCACCTCCCAGTTGCCTAGGACCCAGATGATAGTTTGGGCCCTGAAATTACGCGATGGCATTTTAATCTGTCAAGCAACCGCTGACGTATTGTCGATCCAGAGCTGGACGTGAAATAAGCTTTTGACACGAGAGACTCTTGACATCTCCCAAGCGTGACCCCATAAATGAACCGCGAATACACAGCTCAGAAGTTCGCGACCGTTGATAACGAAACCACATGCTGAATTGACCTTGGCTGTCTCAATGAGCTTTCTGTCCCTCCTGAAAAATGTACAATGAAGCACCGTCTCCGTTGAGGAAGTGAGAACACACAAACCGCTGTCAGATTCGTCAATTTCGACGGCAATGGCAAGTACGGGCTGTGCACGAAAGTATGTCAATGGCACGCCGTTTAGCCATGGAGAGGACAGGAATGGTGAGAATACCACATCAGGTCGAGCTGCATGCCCTCCGAAACAGGGACGCGGCTCCATCAATGGAGAGACCGCTCGTGTTGACATAACCGCTGGAGAAATGGTCGAGCGGGTCTAGGGCACGTCGCTACATGGCGGAAGCGTCCGAGGATGTAACGGTACTCCGATCGGCTGAGTGACGCTGCGGATAACGCTGACGAGACACCCTGCTAAGCCTTCTCGATCGTTAGCTCAGGTATGGCGATGGTGCCAGTCACGGAATCAAAGATCAGCCCATCAACCTTTTGGCGTGAGATCCATGACGTGAACATCGTCTCGATGATACCGCTGTGACAGAGCACAGTGGCGGAGAGAATGCTCTGCGTAACGACGATGATTGGACCCCATATCCATAGCAACGCTGATTTGATCGTCGGTTCAGTTAAAGAGTCCGGCTGAATGAAACTCGTTAAAGAACTTCCATGCAGAAAGGCAATGGCGCCGCTGACTACACCGTATGACTAGTGCGTTATCACGCTTGAGGCGACCACCGAAGAGGTGTGCGCTCTCGCTATGTATACACACGTTTCGGAAGGCAGATGGAACGTCCCCGGCTTAAATCTTGGCTTTCGCGTCCGGAAAGATGTGATGTTGTCATATAACCTCAGAAGCAATGGCGTAGCAGTGCTCGAACGTGGGCGCGCAGATACGATGTGTCTGTGTGATAGTTTAGTGACTGCCTCTTGGGATATGAGCTGTTGTGAATAAACCTCCCGCTGACGAGTGGATCCTCGTCGCCGCTGTCCACTACAACAGAGGAACTAATGTGCATCTTCGGCCAGATCTCGAGCAAAAAAGGTCTACAACGATGCACCGCCAGCTATCTTGCTTTTTACGAATGTTCTTTGGCAGCACACCGTAGCAGTTGTCGACCGATTTGTGGCTGACAGGATATTTGCGGTGGCGTGGCACTGGCTTAGATAAAGAAGCTCTAACGCCGGAACGCACGATATCGACCAGGGCATCTAGGTGTTGGTAACTTCGACGCATGTGTCGTAATACGTCCGGGCGTATGTGTTTGTTTGGTTTGTAATCCCTGAGAGTCTGACCAAGTGTCAATTTGGCGAAGCGCGACAGTGGAATGCGTGTACGACGCAAAACACGAGCAGCACAGATTGGAGCTGTTTGCTAAGTGAGGGAACACCGAAGGCTGGCGGCGGTGTGGAAACCGGTAGCGTTAGCTCAGCATTAGCCAGCGATGAGTTGATGTTGCGCACGCAGATGCGTTCTCATAGCCCGGTTCGGATGGCAGCATGTCTGACTAGGGCCTGAGTCGTAGAGGCAGAAGGAGCCGAGTCGCACCGTGCTGGCTGGCCGTTGACGCGACAGGCGCACGACGATTGGCTACGAGGATCTTAGGCCTAGCGTTGTATGCACGATAGAGTAGTGCCGGTCGATCATTCATGCTGAGCGGGGGCTATCACCATGTGTTTATCTTGGAGCGTGATAAGCTGGTACGTTGGGCCGAGTTGGTAGCGCAACGTCGACATCGCTTGTAGGGCCAGAAGAAGTCGCAGTGCCACGGGACGGCTGTGGCGCTGGTGGAGCGCCGTGGGGCGGCCACGAGACTGCACAAGGGTCATGCGTCGGCTCGGAAACGGTATGAGAGCCTTTAGCGCCACAGTGGGAGGTGTAAGCAAAGTCAACTTCATGGATCTCAGTGGCGTGTCTAGTACCACGGTACGTCGCGACTGGCGAAGTGGAAATTGGCGGAGTTTACCCTGGATGATAGAGTGCTTGTGTTTAAGACCAAATACATTATCATGTGGTAGTGCATGAATACCGAAGAGCCGACGAACGGGTAACACTTCGAGCCCCATACTGACGGTTGCAATGGCTGCTGTCACGGCGCTCGCTACCGTTGTTCCATCCGACGAATTATAGAAGCTTCCGTGGGAGCCTGTCGGACCATTGGTACGTTCAGCGAGGGTGGGCGCAGCGGTCGGTGCTACCACCGTAGCATATCCCGCATCTGATAAATCGGAGACATGACTCGAGCCCTTCTACATCCCGGGGGATGAGGCGGCAGAGGTAATTGGGCATGACCTGGATACATTAATCTGACCCGCTCGGTGCCGATGTCTGCTGGTGTCGAGCTCCGGTGGAAGCCAAACTCCGGCTGTCGTTGGGATAGGCTGGGCCATCCTTAGAGCAAGGCTGTCAAGAGCGGCCTGCCAGCCCGAATCGTGGTAGTCGACAGCACACAGCACGCTCAGACTCGGAGAGACTTCGCCACAGTAAAGTGAGTCCAATATCAGATGAGCCAGCGATTGGCCGAGAAACCGGCTGTCGTGAAGGAGAGTGAGCGAAACTCTCTCGGACGTGTTGCTATCACGCTCCATATTTGCCAAGATGAAGCGTAACCCCCCCCCCCCCCCCCCCCTCCCTGGCAAGAAAGCTTCCATACTACCACAGTAGTTGTGCAACTTAACAATATATTGGAGCTTCCAAAACGTACTTTTAAAACTAGTTCAAAGCTAATCAGCTAAGTGAAACTGTAGGGCAAACTTTCCTCAAACAACCAGCACAATGGAATACGCGGATCAGTCTACCAAACACCGAAGAGGAAGCCAAAAGGAAAGAAAAAGATTGCATCAAATAAATTGCAGTTGCGCAATGAGAAAATTCTGGGCAAAGTAGCACCGATTATTTACAAAAAAATGCAAACAATCTTAATAAGAGTCAAGGGCAAAAGTGGCTGGCAACATTCCACCTCAACGTAAATGTAAATTCACGTGTAAAGGCTGTTACCCTTATAAAGAAGTCCAGCTGAATAAGCGTTGCTTACACCTCATGTGCCCCTATATATCGGATCACATAGATTAAGGTACATTTTACAAATCACAAGGTCGCTGTGTTTTTCCAATGAAATTTTTTGAGACGGCCCCTACGTACTTGCACTGCAGAAAAAGGAGAATATGTTCAATGTTCACTTGCAAGTAGGTGCACCAACATGTCTGTCAATTGATTTTGAGCGACACTCTTGTCGCTAGCGCTGCTGCAAATAACAATTTATAAACGAGATAAACAAACTCGGAGGTCATTCTTGTGTAAGTATCGTAAAACCTTATTTGTTCTATTTGTAAAAGAAATACACCATCATCTAACTAATTAGAAGCGACGATTGTGCCTCAACTTTATATAACGTTCCCTGATACAAAACGGTCAGCTACCTTTACAAAGTCGGGTTAAAACTCATCTTGGTACTTAAACTGCCATCTGCACAAAACAGTTAAATAGTTGAAATCGAAAAAAGATCTACCCAACGGTGAACAGGTCTGTTTTTCTAATGTTAAAAGACTTTCCTGCATATTATCGCAAAATAAAACTAAAACAAAAAGCTTTCTTAAGTTAAATTATGCAAGAGCAAATCGTTTACAATAAACCGGAAAGCTGAATGTCATGTTCATCAAAGTGGAAGGCTGTTGACGTGTACTATGCATCTCCGACGTGATGTGCTATATCGAAGTCACAGCAATGCTATAAGAAAGACTTCCGTTTTTATAAACTAACCAATGTATCAACTTCAAATCTTCAAATATTAACGAGAGGATCGGGATCATTGGTCCTCACTTCTCCTTTACTTAATCTACCACAAGTTTCTTCTCCTTCAATACGTAAGCCTCTCTAAAAGAATAGGTCCAATCTACCCACACGTGCATGCATTCTCGCTGTCCGTCGCTGTCCTGCGAATTCAGCACAACTACCAGCCAAATTCTCTTGTTCACTGAATGTTTGTGTTTTCGACACATGCTATCAAGATTAGCCACCGCCCGTAATACGCCGGAAAAGCTGTTTCGTACTCTTACACAACAAACCACGCACTGAAGCCTACCATTATTAAATAGTACAGGCGTCTCTCAAAGTCACAAGCCCAGAGGTTTCAAGCTAGCCATGCGCCTCTACGCAGTAATTGCATCAACAGTCGTCATCCTTTGTTGTATCAATGCTACTACGGCGGTAGGCGAGATGAAGGGATATACTTCACTGCGATCCGGCGAGACTTCGACCTCTTCTAATATTGACGAGAAGGGCGGCAGCAACAAGCGATTGTTGGGATCTGACAAAATGACCGAGAGCGAATATGGAAAATAATTAATACCTGTTGTTCTGCCTCTGCTGACCTGTTGCTCCTTCACAGCCCCTGCTGGCCTGTTGTCCACCCTGGTGACCTGTTGCACATCAACAGGGAATCAGCACAACATACGCGGGACATATCGATACCGTGAGTCTGACGAAGTTCTGTAACTCAAAGCGAGTACAATCTTCAGTGCACTAACATGTCGACAAGGTGATATGAATTGAACTCAATCTTACGAGCTTCTCGTTAGCTTCTCATTACGAATATTTATCTCATTTCTACTATAAGTGAGCATAGGAGCTGAGGAAAACACCATCTAACGAGAGTTTTGGCTACTTACCCTTTGATAGCACATGCTTGAGCTGCTTTCTCTGCACAGAGTGATGGTAAAGCACCAAGAGTACCCACCCCCTTTCGAACTTTTACCAATTTGGTCACACGAGACGATCGAACGACTACGGAAATTCTTGCAATGTACATGCGAGGCCTTTATCCGATCAGGATGGGTGTGTTCTCACGTACTAGCTGTACTGTCCTTGTTGGACCTTTTGGATCTACGTACTGCTATGGCTACTGTTCCAGTTCGACGTACACCAGGTCGACCTCCAGCTAGGCGTCTAGCCCTGACAACACAGAGTAACGAGGACGGGTTTTATGAGGTGAATCGACTCGTTCGACTTTTTCTCAAGCGACCGGGACAGCCACTACAATGGAAAATAGTGGGCAATTTCAACGTTTCTCCCAACCAAATAGCCGAATCCAGCTCGGTCATTGGCGACGTCATTGCTGTACAGCTCTCAGACGGAGTGTACAAATGGTCGGTGCGTTTTATCGACGGTAGTGTTCAGGATTATGAAGCTGAACAGCTAGCCACAGCTGTCAACCGAGCCCACAACCTACACATTCGTGTTACAAACTAGGCAAAAGTGGCGAAATGATTCATGTGGCAACCATACATTTGAAGATTAGAGGCTAGATGTATCGAGTGCTTCGGGTGCTGAGAACTAGGGACCTGCTAACAATTTAATCTACCTTTCGATTCGAGTATGTTAACATTTAAAAGATGCGTGCAGCTTCAATAGTACTGATGCATACCACTGGGTACATACAATGTCTCTAGAAGTTGCGCTATGGAAGTACTTTATTATTTTATATGTGAGGCTTATTACTTGTCGTCAAAGCATAGGTAATAACGTAAAAATTAGTTTCATCAACGTATAATAAAAAATAATGAAGATATTAATTATATTGTGTCTCCTTCAACATGTAACACTGCAACTCGTAGTTGGTGTCCGTATATCACGCCTGCACCTTCCACAAGAACTATCAAAATGGTTATTCTTTATGCGGGTACTCAGAAACGAGAACAACTAACAGCTGAACAATACTGACAACAGGCCAGTAGGGATCACAGGTACTTAACAGGTGAACAGTCCTAGAACAACAGATTATAATTAGCACCCAGCGAATATGCGAGTGACGAAGAGAGGTCGCTCCGACGGAAATTCAGATTCTGGAAACTCATCGGAATGCGGCCCAAACATATCTATTACCATTATTTCGGTGATATGAATCCTCTTGTTGCTGCGTCCAAGCCAAAGTTCCCGGTCTATGAGCAGTATAAAAGCTGATTCTGGCATTCCAAGCGCAAGAAGTCAGCTGTTGCCCCGATGCCGTACTGACCCCACGCGTACCACCAAAGATAGCAACAAACCAAGAAAATAGGCCTTTTGTTCCTAGCAGCAACACTATATCTTGGACAACGGAACAGCTCACACACTGCTCTTTTATCGCAATTTACGGAAATATAACTTTTTTGCAGCCGTCTCTGCCTATTTAAAATGTCCCTCTCGTGCAGCTGCTGCAGCTTCGAGTAGACGTGGGGAGTTCACCCGTCAGTATTACCTTGCTCCATGCTCACCTCCTTCTTGTCTGTGTCAAAATTCTCGAGCTTGTAGAATGATAAGGCCGCGTAGGTGAAACATCTCTCAGCATAAATATCCTTGCACAATTGCTGTACTACCATTCTGAAATAAAATATACTTTAAAAAAACTTGATGTTTGTAAATACCGGTTTAAAAAATAAAATGTTATGTCGCTTCACAATGCTGATTCACGTACTCAGGTACGTTGAAGTTTAATACACGAAAGAACTTTTCCCACATTTTCATTTTTCAGAGCCACCTAAATGGGCTGGGATTACGACTCTTCTTCAAGCTCGTCCTGTTCTGACAACAGTACCGACATGGCGTTCGGGGACTCTAGAGAACACAGCGACAACGAAGAAATGCAGGAAGCTGCCACCGAGGAGGAGGAAGAAGATCTAGATTGGTATTACGCCGTAGCGATCGGTCGATGTCGGGGAACCTATACCAGCGTAAAAGACGCTCTTCAACACACTCGGAGGTATTCGAACTCAGTATTCAGAACATTTCCAACGTTCGAGGAGGCTCGTGAGCTCCTCAGCCAGTACGGACTGCAAGTTGACCACGAGTATGAACATTTTGATGGCTCCAGACTTTGGTTTGCCTATGCTATGAACAGTGGGCGCGGAGACTTCCCGGACCCTGTCCACCCCAGTTCTATTGTGGCATTCTGTGGCGGTAGTGCACTCCGGAATGGGGAACCGGATTGGAATGCAGCGTACGCCTGTATTTTCCCGCATAATCGAGATTGGGACGTGGTAAAATCGGTGGAAGGACCATGGCCAACTAGCAACAGGGCTGAGTACATGGCAGCCTTAGCTGCTATGGAACGGGCTAATATTCAGGACAGCGACAAGAGGAAAGTGCTGTTCATTTACTCGGATAGTAAACTCCTAATTGAGTCAATGAGTAAATGGATCTATCGATGGCGCAACAATGGATGGAGAACAGTGGACGGATACGAAATCCAGAATCAAGATTTGCTGGAGAAGCTGATGGAGGCGCAAGGTAATCGACGAGTGCAGTGGCGAAAAGTGCGAGCGAACTCTGAAAAGCGCTATTGGGACGCGTTTTGGAATGATATTGCGAGAATCCAAGCACGCCAGGTGACACATGGAATCGAGAACGACTAAACTACTGCCTGGCTACATGTTGAACGGTGAAAGCCCCATTACATTGAGTTTATTAAACATTTACTATGTCATTGGCTGTAGTCTGCGTATTTGTTCACTCAACGTTACACGTTAAGCAGCTTTATCGACGACATGAAGTCCATTAAATAACTTTTTTAAAAGTATTTTTGCATTTCTTTCCGATTTTTTGCAATTATCTTTTTTCTCTCATTATTCTTGAGTAAAAATTGCAAAACACAATTTGTCTCGTTATTCATTATTGTCACTCTACCTTCCGTCAACTGCATCCGATAAACAACTCGTTCCAACGATAATAGCAATTGAGACGCTCGGTGGAGAAACCGCCTTTACCAACCAACTGACCAACAATACGTTCAGGTTGGATGTGCTGTGTTATACACCTTCTGATAGGCACTGATAATTGTATATCGAGGATGTACAGATGTATCGGTTGGCCTGGGCCCGGAGAGTCTTACCATCAACATATCTGCGATGTCAGCAGGGGTTTTGTGTTTCGTGGTTCACACCTTGTACTGCACATTCTGCACTATCTCCGCCAGATTTTTAAGGTCGGGAACATGCGCAAGCGCCTGAAAGAGCTCTGCCATCTTAACCTCAGATAGCTTGCCTTTCCTGCTCAAAACCTCGTAGATTAGATAATCAGAGAACTCCTCATCCCCCCTCGCCGCACGGTAATCATTCACGAATCGAAACCACTGGATTGTCTTCTTGCTCTCATCAAATTTGTACTCGAGTTTTGAAAGACGGAGAAGGTTAAACACGTCCTCGGGATCTTTGCCGAAATGGATCCACATCTTTCTCGACAGCTTCATGTCAAGTTTGCGTATTCTCTAGATCGTCTTGTCCAGTTCCGCAAGTTTCGAGAATCTTATCCAGTTTTTAATCGCTCTCTCGTCGTGATCGGAAGAAAAGTTTGCGTTGATGACATGCCCAGCTGCTCCTTCATTCGACTTTATATGCCGAGACGCCTTCAACACGTTGTTGTCAGGTGGTACCTCAACTTACTCTTCCATGCCGACCCCATCGACAGCACCAGCTCCACCTTTGAGAACCAAGAGGACGACCAGCAACATCCAGTGCATTTGAGCAGAGATGTTATTACTGTGTTCTTGTTTTTCTTACTTGTTCCTGGCTGTCGGCTGGGGTTTTACGAAGTGAGTTGGGGGGGGGGGGGGGGGGGGGGGGGGGGGCTGACCTATCGCAACTACAAATCATGATTTAATAAATGGGGCTGTCAATGCTATTATACATATGAAGCACTTGTACATGTACTTAATTTTTTTTAGCTACCGGTAACCTTAAAACTATTTTATAATATCGTCGTAAACGATAGGAACTGTAATTGCTTGTCTTGAACCAACTCTACCCTGTGACATTTGGGCAGAAACGTTTCCGAAAACAAATCTGGCTGACGAAAACTTTTTCATACCGCTACTGCTGACCCAATAATTTCGACTCTACAGTAAGTAATGTAGTAATAGGAGAGGTGCCAAGGCTCGTGAGGTCCATTTTAAGACCAAAGATCTAGGTAAATCATTTTGCATGGTAAAAAATAAATCAGAGAACCACTTTGGTCGCAAACTGTACTTTTTCCGGCGGTAATAAATTGCTCGTAGATCACGATAGACGTCTTCAGGGCGTGCATTTAGGAAATTACTTTACCAACAAAAATTTAGCTCTCAATCTTTTTAAGATGGGAAAGCCACATTGCCTGGTAACGATTTACGGCAAAGGCTGAAAAACCTTTGGAAATAGAAACTTTTTTTAAGATTTCTTCCGTCACCACTATGATGTAATGTATTAGGTAGTGCTCGACGTTTGGCGAATCCGGTTGTTTTGGGCCCAATCCAGCTGGAATTCTCGAATCGAGCCTCGATTGCTATTTATAACACCCAGAATCTGATCGGGCTAGAATGCCTCAAACGAGCTGGATTGCAGCATCCATGCTCTACTATAACAAAAGTAGAAGCTATCTGTTTAGAAAGCGAGATACCTTTTCAGCATCCACAAATGCAATAGTACCTCTCGCCGGCGCAAATAATGCGGCCTCGATTAATAATACGCTCGATCGACATGTTCAAGCTTCGAGGGGCCCAGGGAGTAAACCAAATCTGAAGGAAACAACATTTTTGCAGGGATATACCATGATGTAAACGTGAACAAATTGTGTCAGCAACGAGACTAAACTACACTGCGGGAAACGTTACTGTCTATATTACGTTTTTTACAAACCGTAAACATGGAAAACGTTTTATTCACGCCGTAAACTTAAAGTGCCCCCACATGATGTGATGTGGGCCACATCACACCATGGCTTGAGCTCTTAGCGATCGCAACCCCTCAAATTTCTGTATAAAAGGATAATTGGATACTCTTGTAATGGCGGGATAAGATTTCACCTTATAAAATAATCCCTTGCTCAGTGAATTGACGATATATATTTGATGAACCGCTGAATCTTATCCCGCCAAGCGGAAGTTGACCTAGTCGGTCAAGAATAACATTCGAGCAACACCATAGTTTTCCATTCGTGCGACTCCATTAAGCGATTCATTAACGCATTATTATCTCTACTGACCGTAAAAACATCAAAGTTTTCATGACTGGCCGTAAAATTAGCATATGATATGACTCGGAAAGCTGATTGGCTAATGATCTTGAAGACGATGTTAAAGACTATGTTGAGGACTTAAAATAATTTTATGAGGTCGAAGTATTCTTGTCAGAAGCTATTCATATTTTTACGGAACCTACAGCAAACAATGCAGCCTGGGTCAACGTCTTAGCTAAGAATACTAAACAAACTATCAACATACACGACGTTTTTCTGACGGCTCCGGCAGCACAGTATTTCTACGAAACTACGCGATTAACAGTCGGTCGTACAAAAATCTCTGCAGGTCTCAGAAAAGTATGGATGTGTACGTCCAATCTTTGTCAGTGGCAAGTTACATTATCGAAGAAGAGCAAATTCAAGCGCCCAGATACAAAAACTACATTTTGTCCAGCCAATTCCTGGTTAGTTTCCGATGCTAGCCTTAACCATTCTCCTAGCCGTGATACTGTTGGTAGGTGCTCTATCAAGCAGCTAATGGAGATGCCAGGCTTTAAGAGCTCATTAGCTCAAGGTTTGAGCAGCGTTTGAAAGGGTGTGGCAGCATGAGAGAAACTTGTAGGTCGTCTACGAAATAATTAATGGAATAAGATCTATGTACAAACGTGCACATACTGTCGTACGGCGATCTTTCTGAGTCCTGTCCCAGCCTTAGCAACTTTTACGGTCGTCATGAAAATTTTGATGTTTTTACAGTCAGTAGATAATAATATTACATAAATTGCTTTTAAATGTTCACTTGGAGCTAAAGCACCCATCACGCTAACGTTGTGACGGGGTCACACAGCACCTTGCGCTAGAGGAAGTTGGCTTCCGAGAGAATACAAACTCTCAGTGACCGGCAGTTCACAGGTCCCCTTTTATCGAAAGAGAGCGAAGTGACCTAATTAAGGTAGAATGTAAACTGAGTATATCTATAGGTAGATAAAGCTTGGGTTTAATAAAAACTATAAGCCACCTATAGAAAAGCAATGTCATCAGCCAATGGTTGGCTTTGGACGACCTTGGTACCTTGTACCAAATATCTCGAATTATGACGTGTCACATTTCATGTAACTAGGGGTACACTTAGGGCTACGTACCCCGTTACATCCTCCCCCACTTAGGTTCGGTTTACCGACCAATCAGAATGAAGAGGTGTTCGTCACAAACTTTCATTCTCAAAGTCGAAAACCATCGACTTGGCCGCGCGAGCGCGGCGGAGGCTCACTTCACAGTTAGAGCCTCGAGCAGCAGTCAGTGCGCTCTTCTTCTAGGTCTTCCACTTCGACCGCTAACCATGCCTCGTGGCACTGCAAAGAGCGGTGCGAAGACACGCTCCAAGGATGCTGCCGGGAAGGCGCAAGCCAAGAGCACTAAGCCTCACGGCAAAGGCTCGGCACTTAAGGAGGCTACTCAGGTGGCCTCCGAGGCGATCGGCTTATCGGGCGACAAGGCTGTGGGCAAGCGAGCAAGCAAGCGCCGCAGACCGTCGCCCTCGGCCTCTCCAGACAATCGTCCGAACCCTCGGTTCGTAGAACGTGAGTTCAACTCGGGCAGTGAGAACAAAGCCGAGTCTGAGAGCACGCACGATGCTCCTGCGGGCTCTACAAGAGGGCACAGCCCAGTGTTCAGCGAGCACAATGACGACAGCGTGCAGTCGCTCGCTAGGTGTCACGGGAATCACAGTCCCAGGACGTCTGTGCGTTCTGAGAGCCCGGCCGTTAAGGCTAAGGGCACTCCAAAAGTTGGTGGCGACGAGGAAAAGAAACCTCGCCAACGTCTCTCGCTTGCCGAGGGCTTGCGCGTGCTAAGGTCTCTAAAGGCGAAGCCGCCAAGCCCTTTAAGAAGCGTACGGCTTCGAAGTCTCCACTCCGTGAGGAGAAGGAGACTGGGTACTCCCATCGGGGCCTCTTCGATTCCTCGGATGAAGAGGACGAGAAGGAGAAGGAAGAGGAAGAGGGTGCTATTCCTGAGCCCCGGGAGATCTCTAACGACCTCGAACAGCACCAGGGGGACTTTCAGGCTGCCCAGCGTGCGCGTGGGGTTCAGTGGTGGCACCCATCAGCCAGGGATCTGCCATCAACTCAAGCGGGTATTGGTCTCCCGAGGAGAGCTCTGGGGCTGACCACTTCCTGGAACTTCTCGTCGCTCCTCGTGACCTTGTTGGCGGCCACACCTCTAGGGGTTTACGAGCGTACCCTTGTCCAGAGAAAACAGTTGTTTGTTGACAACTTTGAGGCAGCTCGGTGTGTGCTTCTCGCGCCACACCGCATCTTTCTTAAGGACCTCACTACGTGTCGTAAGAAGCCCGAGAACCGGGATGGTCTCTACCCTCTTTGGGGTTACCTCTGGGTTTCTCCCGAGATCTGCCCCAACTGGAGTTCTTGTGAGGACATGTTCTGGGCTTGGGTGGAGTCTCTCAAGTACTCACCCACGGAGTTACGGGAATCCATGAATATCAGCTGCTGTCCCGCATCCTGGACCAGCGCAATCTTCGTGTTCGTTTTGCCCACATGGTCAGCAAGCACATGCTTCCAAGGGACATTCTGAAGCGCGCGGCTTCTAGCGCTCACGATGAGCGCGGGTACGGGGTGTCGTAAGCGTCCGTACCCCGTTCGGGCAAGAAGCCCCGGACTACTTATGAAGCTGTCGCCGCTTCTATTTCCAGATTGCGACAGGCTTCGGGCAGTCAATCAGGAGCCGTTCAATCGGCTCCCACGAGTTCTCGGAGTGGGCATAACCCCTCCACTTCACGAGAAGCTATCGCTTACCGCGACGCCGTTACTCCTGGAGGATCCGCTCCGCGTCGTAGTGGACCTCCCCATTCCGGACAAGCAGGGGCAGAGGTACCCTCGTACAAGTATGAGTACTTAGCGCCTCCCGAACGCCACTCGTCCGAGTGCTTCTCGTGCGGGTCCGACACAGGGCCCTGAGGTTGACCGCCTCCGGCAACTTGTCCTCGTGCTAGAGATTGCACTTGGCCTTGAGCCTGGCGATGATGCTGCAGCTCAGGCCGGGATCAGGGCGGGCTCGCTCGTCTTGCGGGCCGCCTGGATCTGTTGGAGCGTGAGGACGCGAGCCTGCATCTGCGGGTGAACCGACGGGCCTCTTCGTCCGATCTGGTCGAGGCCTTCCGTATGATCCGACGGATCGAGGCTCTGCTGCCACGTCCGGACTCGCCTTCGGTGCAATCCCAGACGTACGCGTATGGTGCTTACGCGGCATACTTAACGTACTCGGCGTATGGCTCCGGGGTCAGTTCGTACGGAGCCCCTGCCGCGTACGGTCTTGACCGCAGCTTTGCCGTTCTGACCGAGGCTTGGGTGCCTGCTCCGACGCCTTCGTCGACGTCTGTGGTCGACCCTCTCTTCGAGGAGCTGAGCCAAGATGGGTCTGCGAGCAACCCCCTGTGACTCAAAGCACCGCTTAAAATGTCCGACATAGAACGTCGGGTGCGTCGTCATTGACTTAGGCAGGTCGATGGTGTACGACGCACCATGTCAGGCCAGGACTGCAAATGGTCCGATGAAACGGTGCTTCAGCTTGTTGCTGCCGACAGAGCTGACAGTGTCAAGAGGTAGGTTCATCGTGTCTGATAGCACTAAGTCCCCCACTTTGAATACACTTAAGTTTCCTCTTCCATGTTTGTCTGGGTACTCCTTTTGTCTATCTTGAGCCGCTGCCATGGCATCGAGGACCCTGCTGACAGCGCTCAGCTTGGTATCCACAAAGGATTCCACTTGTTTCCGCAGCGAAACTGGTCTCACATCCGAGACCTGGAAGGAAAGGGCTTTCCGAGCCTCTCCCCCACTTAGAATAGACGAGTCAGTGTCTCCTCAAAGAGTGAGAGGCACTGTTGGGTGACGGAAGCCGTTCAAGTAGAACGGCATGAACCCCTTGGACGTGTGCACCGCGTTGTTGAGCGCAAACTCAGCAACCGGAAGCTGCGTCGACCACGTACGTGGTGCTGCCGCGCACACACTGCGCAGAGTGTCCTCGAGCACTCCATAAAACGGCTCTGTCTGGCCGTCTGTCTGTGGATGGTCCGCAGTGGACATCTGCAGACGAGTTCCCAGCAAAGGAAACAGCGTTTTCCAAAACGCAGTCGTGAACCGCGGGTCTCGGTCCGAGACAATCGTCTTAAGGAAACCGTGATAGCGGAACACGCCATCGACGAACAAATTTGCGGTTTGTTCGCCCGTATCAGTGACGGGAACCGGAGCAAGATGTACCATCTTGCTCAGCCGACACACGAATACCAAAATTCCGGTGTTGCCGTGTCCGTCGGCGGGAAGCCCAAAGATGAAGTCAAGACTCATCGACTTCCAACAGTCAGCCGGAACGGGCAGGCTCTGTAGTGGAGCCGAAGAGAGCCCTGCGGGTTTGACCCGCTGACATGTTTCACATGTCTTAACGTATCGGGCGACCCACTTGTACATGCGGGTCCACCTGAAGGCCTGAGAGACCGACAGAAAGGTCTTCTCGCGGCCCAAGTGGCCGCTGGAGGACGCGTCGTGCGCCTCCGCGAGGATATCGAACTTCCGATCCTCATCGTTCGGAACGACCACCCGTGGAGGTTCATTGGGCTCCACCCGGTAATAGAGGAGGCTATCCTTTAACTCATATCGGTGTAGCCGGGAGCGCTGTCGCGACAAAAGCCAGTCGGACTTCGCGCTTGTTCCTGCTGTAAGGAACTTGACGATAGGCGCGACAGCCTCATCGTCCCGATACGCCATCCATATCCGATCATACAGATTCGCTATCACCCGTGTGATGTGGGCCAACTCGTAGTCTGGACGCCGAGAGAGGGCGTCCGCAAGCACGTTGAGCTTTCCCGGTTTGTACGCGACGCAAACGTTGTACTCCGCGAAGAAGGACAGCCACCTCGCCATACGTTGGGAGAGGTGAGGCGAAATTGTCGCCGTCCTCAAGGATGCGTGGTCTGTGTAGATCACGAAGGGCCGTGTGAACCCGAAACTTCACAAGGGCATACTTCATTGCCAGGAGCTCCTTGTCGTGGACAGGGTAGTTCTGTTCGGCGGCTTTGAGCTGCCTCGACTGGAACAAGATGACTCGTTCATGTCCAGCCGTGTCGGCCTGCAGCAGTGCACACCCGATGGTATAAACGGAGGCATCACTGACGACGCTAAACGGCTTCGTCGCGTCCGGCAGAGCCAGGACAGGGGGCTCTTGGAGACTGGTCTCGATGATGTCAAAGGCATCCGGGTGCGCTTGCTCCTAGTGCCAGTCGACGTCCTTCTGAAGGAGGCCCGACAAGGGCTTAGCGAAGCCCGCGTACCCTGCACCGTACTTGTGAAGGTAGTTGGCCAAGCCCAACCACTTTCAAAAAACCTTAAAGGATCGGGCCGTCGGCCATGCTGCTTTGACCTTGACCTTGTCGGGATCCACCCGAACGACTATGCTGCTTACGAAGCAACCGAGAGCTTAAATCTCTGGTGACGCGACGACGCACTTGTCGATGTTGGCGTAGAGCTTGTTTGCTCACATCACGTCCAACACTCGACGGAGGTACCCCAGATGCACCTCCATGGCTATATTGCCTCCCTCGGCACGGCTATGGACGAAGATGTCGTCGACGTACGTCTGTACGAAAGTACGCAAAGGGCGGAACAATTGCGTCACCAGGCGATTGAATGTGGACGGGGCGTTAGACAAGCCCTGCGGCATGACGAGCTACTCCCAAAGCATGCTGCTTGGAGTGCCCACCGCGGTGAGCGGGATGTCACTCTCTCGCATCAGGATCTGGTAGTATCCGTCTACCAAATCCAGCGCAATATACAGTACGCTTCCGGCCATGTTGTTTAAAAACACATCCTTTCGTGGGATTGGTGTTTGGGCCGGCACCGTCTCGTTGTTCAGCTTGTTATAAGCATGAACTAGACACCACTTTCCGTCCGGCTTCCGAACGCAGAAAGTTGGCGTCGAGTGCGGGGACTTTGACTCCCGCACCATGCCTGCCTTCGCCTTCGCAGCGAAGAATGCAGCAATGACCTCGCACTGCTCGCACGGAACGGGCCATTGCCTCGTGCCACAGTACTTTGTACCAGGCACGAGATCAATCTCATGCCGTACACCTCGATCTGGTGGGAGCTGGGTCGGTGGCTGTTTGTTCACCACGTCCGCATACTCCGTCACCAAATTATACACCGGATTCTTGGGGTTCTTAAGGATCTCGGAACCCAAGCGCGTCTGACGCTGCTTGTTCAGGTCTTCCAGGACGTCCTCGTTCAAGACAGAGGAGGAGTTCAGCCCCTACCGAGTGGTCTCAGGTCTTATGAGCACCATCTCGGCAACCTTTCCAGCCTTGAGGTTGGCCAGGAAAGCCTCGACCGTAATTTACTCGAGGTTCAGTATCTCTGCAGCCTTTGGCAACGGTTCCAAGTGGACACCGGATGCCTTGACGGGTAAACAGATCTCGCCATCGAAGATGTGATGACACTCTTCCACCGGTCTTGTCGGAGGAGCCCGGGCCTGGACTCCGAGTCGCCTGAAGCGACGTCGTCGTCGTCGTTGACGGCGACGGTGACGTGGAGCTTAGTTACCCACGTCTGGGGATGTCGGAGCGCCGACTTGTGGCCTCGTGTGGTACTGTGTTACCCACACATGAAGCGTGTCCGACGTCTTCTCCTTCAGTTAAGATCTGTATGACCGTGTGTGTAGCTCTGTTACCCACCTTGAACACGCAATTGACAGTGTTCGTGACAGCTGCAGCTGGCTGCGGAGCTAAGTAACCCGCTTGTGGACCTAAGTTACCCACTTGGCCTCCTCTGTGCGCCGCCACTATCAAAGCATCCTCGGAGTCATCATATACGTCGACGATTCCCAAGCATCTTCTGGGTGTTTTGGTACCCTGGCAACCCTTGCGGGCGCCCTGGGTCCTGACTGAGGTGGGAACATGACTCACCAATGCTCGACCGGGCTTCGCAGGGCGGCTGGCATCGATTGCCTTGCCTCGCCAGTTGATCCAGGGCTCGTGCTCCGCAAGCCAGGGCATGCCCAGGATCATATAGTATGGATCCATGTCAAGACCAGTGAACTGTTCGAGGCTGTCAAAGTCTTCAAACTTGACGGCCAGATTCACTGGGACGTTGGGAACAGTGACGACCTTCCCGTCGGCCAGTCGCACTGACACCGTCCCGTTGTCCTTGCTTTCTCTCAAAGCATCGGACAACCTGTTGATATTACGAGCAACTGTCTGGTGGCATGCGAAATTCTTCGACGCCCCAGAATCGATCAAGATTCTGAAGGGATGATCGCATCCCCGTACACATCCGTGTACTACGAGCAGCCCGCCGCGGCTCTTCGCGATTCGAGAGTGCGAAGACTCTCGGGGGCTAAGTTTTCGTGGTACGCACCACCCGTGCACCCTTCACGAAGACTTAGTTCTTCCCCAGTAGGGCGCCCCGCTCCTACTGGTTTCCGGCGTTTCCCTGTCTTCGGGATCCTAGCTTCTGTCAGCGACCCTTGAGCACGGGCTTGGGGAAAGACCGTCTGCTGAGTCTTTCCGCGGGACAGTCGCGCTTGAAGTGGCCCTTCTTTTCGCAGCCAAAGCAGCGGATGTCACACTGCTTTGCGGACCCTAGTTCCATGGGAACTGGTCCGTTGGGACTCGCTGCACCCGGAACAGCTGAGTGCGCACAGGACCCACCCGAGGGCCGTCCATGAACACAGTCATCTTAATGTGTTCGTTGAGTGGGTTTCCCACTAGGGACGCCGTGAGCTCCCGTATCTCTTGGACGTACTCGTGCAGCTCACGCCTCCCTTGTTTGCACGAGAGGAAGCGCGAGTGCTGGCGGTACTCGTAGTTTGCCGGGAGGAACGCTGCTCGGAGCTGTTCACACAGCTGAGCCCAGGATGTGAAACATCCAGGGGAGGTTGCCTCCCGCGTGTACACCCAACTGTTAGCACGACCGCTAAGGTTGGAGAGTGCAAAAGCAACACGAAGTTGCTCGGTCGAGATCAGAGCCGCGTCCATCGCGAGCTCTACTTCTCGGACCCAGAAGTGAAGGCTCTTACCTTCCTTCCCTTTATACGGCTTAATCTTCAGCCGTATTGGCTTCGGGTGAGGCGAATTAGCTTCCGCCACCGGAGCCTCCAGGCTCTCCCGCACATGCGCGATGAGCCCCTGCTCGGCCGGTGTTGACACCACCAGGCTCTGCAGGGCCTCCATCCCGAAGGTGCCTGTCATCTTCCGAACCGACTCGAGCTGTGAGTCGTTCATATGGGAGAAGTCGTTCCTATCCACGTCAACGAGCTTCGGAGATGTTCAGGTAGTGGTGTGGATTGACTGCGAGTGCTACCAAGTATGACGGGGTCACACAGCACCTTGCGCTAGAGGAAGTTGGCTTACAAACTCTCAGTGAACGGCAGCTCACAGGTCCCCTTTTATCGAAAGAGAGCGAAGTGACCAATTTAAGATAGAATGTAAAACTGAGTATATTTATAGGTAGACAAAGCTTGAGTTTAATACAAACTATAAGTCACCTTTAAAAAAGCAATGCCATCAGCCAATGGTTGGCCTTGGACGACCTTGGTACCTTGTACCATATATCCTGAAGTATGACGTGTTATACGTCTGAAGTGTGACGTGTCACACTTCATGTAACTAGGGGTACACTTAGGGTAACGTACCCCGTTACAAACGTCGAGCTACATCATACTTATAGGGCAAGCTCATCAAGTTGACATGTAACGTAGCATGCACATTAAGATGTTACAAGAATGAAAAAAGGGGGGTACAACACTATGTTGATTTTTAATTTAAAAAAAAAAAACATATACTGCTGGCCATACGTTTGTCAATAGACCGTCAGCACTGCTTGGATTACACGATCTAATCATTTCGGCTTTCATAGATGTTGGCTCTTTTTTTCTGATGCGCGGCGTGGACTGGAGCGTCGTCAATATTCGAGTCGTCGAAGAATATTACTAGTCAGAGATTCCTAACTACCGATAACGTTCGTTTGGTGAGCTACTTTCAAATAAAATAAGTAAGGACATTTCGTTTGCACCCAATTCAGTGGATTCGTCTATGAGCCTGAAAACACGCGCGTGGAGGATGGAAACGTTGGTGACATCCTTTAAACCAGCTATTATCGTCAACTGGGAAGCCATATTCTCAGATAGGAAGTGTTGAGCAATGTTGAAGCGCACAAGAGCGTCCGATATGCTTGACCTTAACCGATGGCTACGGCTTCGTACAAATCTAGATCTCCTTTTAGTCCTCGCTGGCATGTTGAAAAGTAAAGTGGAACAAGACCTATCAACTGGAGCCGATGAGATTGACCGCTCTACAAGCGCCAGATGATACGCTATCTCAACTGTGTTGAGGTGAAGAAAGGCGGCATTTTGCTCGATGATTTGCAATGGGAGCGTTACGATAAATGACGTCAACGACGACGAGCGCGTCCTTGGATTCTATAAACAAGATCGGCTGTTAATAAAGAAAGTTTTCGGCTTGCTATCGTGCGCGTTAGCGCGCCAAGTGATGGACTGCGACTACGGGTCGACAATGTGGGAATATCTCAGCAGTCGATACAAAGGACATACAAAATTGACCACAAGATTGTATACGCAGCGCACGTTACGCCATACGCTGGGGGGGGGGGGGGTACGTGGCGACCTCGAGCCGACGTCAAAGACCATCTACAGTACATGATGGCGCTCCGTAAACAGCTGGCTGCACTGCAAGCGGATCTCCGTGGCCCGTGGATTATGGACTTGATGAGTCGGTCACTGTCGCAGTACCTCAGCTTCGTACTGTAGCTTAATGGGCTTTAGCGAATAGGTCCACCCCTTGAAGAAAAAATAATGAGTCTACGTTAGACAAAAGTGCGCAGGTGGAGAAGCAATACTCAATGCAGCGAGAAGCCTATCGAGGTAATCATCATGGTGGAAACGGTGGTAAACGACCTCCATCCAAACAAAATCGTGATTCGGAGCAGCGGAAAAAGCAGCCGCTTAAAGGCAAAGGCAAGACGCCGAAGGCCCGAAAGAACCATGGCTGGAAGTCGTGGACACGGAGCAACAAGTTTGGTAGCAGGAACAAGTACGAGGAAACGATAAGACCCGTGAAGAGGATAACGGTTATGGCTGCCAACAACCGGGCCATCTCTGAAGATGAATTGCCCAGAACAAGAGGGTATTAGCGCAAATGCTAGTCATGTAAAGTCACTATTTACAGTAACCTTAGGCGTTTCGGCTGGTAGAGCTGAGAAGGAGCTTGCGGCAACACATGCTGACGCCGCGGCGAATAGAAGACGTAATCAATCAAAATCTTTCGATAACGCCTCCCACATCCACGCGGAGATTGACTGCTCCAACGCCGGCAGGTAGACGACCCGCTAAAGTCGCGTACGATGTGTTTCCGCTTTTCGCTACCGGAGACCTCGCGGAACGGACAAAATACCGCCTGTCCCTAACGAGGTGTCAATTGACAGTGCAGTCAAAATTCCAGCATTCTGGTTGGTACATTCTACCTACTTGATCATCTTCAGCTGAAACATTGCGACAGCATCCTCGTCGTTACTACCGGCTCGAAGCGCACGAACAAGGATTCAATGTCCTACAATAATGCCAAAATACGCTATTGGCTACTCAAGAAGGGTACTGTAGCTTTGCAAGCCGACATGCACCGCTGTGGACTGTGGATTTTTTACGGTGCAAAATGATTTACTCAGGGGTCACCAAGCTAACGAGGGTCCAAGAAGTATGGTGAATTTAGCAATCAGTGACGAAGCTACCCATCTACAATGCTGGCATGATCGCTCAGGTCGTCTCTGTCCACAGTATAATAAGTTCATGTCAGATGAAGGACTACTTAAGGCATGCCATAGCGCACGTGGTTTCCTGATAACCAGGTTGCTTTGTTTCGACGACTAATTGCTTCTCGTATTGTCCATTCACTCTCCCATCGAGATGTTTTATGAATTATTAATTGGATGCGCCAGCAATATCCTTACACGACTGTGGCTGGACGAAATAGAAAAAAGTCCCTCAATACCGTAGACGCTACTTCTAGTGATCGGTTGATGACCCGTTAATACCCCCATGCAACATAAAAATTCATCGCTGATCGCGTCATTGCTGCGCGGCTCGTATGGTTGGTCCAGGTATGGATGAATATACACGTCTTTCCGACAGATAGTTAGATAGGATTGTGGTCAGGTTAGGGGTTGTCAATTTTACGCCAATTGAATATCTTCATTTTCTTCTTTTGGCCAATGACATCCCATGTGGGTTGGTCTCTTATTCCGACAGCTTCCGACAAATATTTGTCGGAAGCCCAGCCAAAATATTTATGGCTGGATACGAATACTCAGTATAAAAAGTATTTTTGAAATATTCTTGTCATTCCGACAACAAGGTCCTCCAGTAGGATTCCTACTTCGAAGGAGCAAGTATTAAAGTACATGTTTAGGAAAATGATAAAATAACATGCCTCAACAAAAACTATTGAAACAGAAGTAAGCTTAGATACACATGTACATGTACTGCATTTTTTTTTATTAAAATAGCGTCTTTGCTAACCTCTCATTGTGATTCTAGAGGCCTGGGTGTGACGCAGTCTTGTTGCGTGGTCAGGACCACCAGTCACCAAGCAGCAGAAGAAGGCCACGCTAACCAACGTGATGTGTACGACCAACGCACCAGTACGGGCAACAAGCCTGCGCCGGGTATTTCTAGTACATTTACTTGACAGTCCACCTCCACTGCCTTCACCTCGGCATCTTCCACAGTCTCGAACGCCGCCTTCATGGCCTTGGTCGTCGCTACGATAGCCACGCCCACCAGCGTCATGTTCATCTACACCGCCACGGCCTCAGAAATGGCACTGCGCGTCTCCTGTTCCACCTCTTCCGCCAGCTTGCTCGCGCTGCGCCGCATCCCGCGTTCGTAAACCATCACCATAGAACGACGCCACCGAGTACACCTGCTGCAGACATGTCCGATCCGACCGACGCCAGCGCCAACACAACCAACTTCGTCACGCTCACCGTGCTAGTACCATCGCGCGTCTCCACGTCGGCCTGCACGCCGTCAAACACTATCGTACTCATTGACGAGCTCATGTCGCGCCCATAAACATCCACGTCCAGTACTCCGATCACACCATCATTCTGTAGGGCGCGCACCGAGCGTGCATACAAGTTGGGCATCGACACCTGCGTCGTCTCGTCCTCCGGTATCCCCACCAGGACCACCCGCTCTACACTCGATTACACGCCACCAACACGCCTCCTTGCTGCCGTTCCCGTTCACACTCGCTCGCACGCCGCCGTAAATGTCGCTCACTGCCACCAGCACGCCGCCCTGCCGCTGCTGTCCTTCACGCTCGCTCGCCCGCCACCATCGCCGCCGTATCCGCTGCCCTCCGCACTAGCTCACCCACCAACCGAATGACGCACTGGCGCCGTCGACCGCTGCACCGCAGGTCATTCTTTTTAAAATAAAAGTTTTAATAATTTAAAACTTTAGTTTTAATTAGAGATATTTGTTTTATAGTATATGTGGTGTTTGGTACCTGAATCTATCTGCTGTTCCGAACTGTCGGAAACATGTCGGAAAGGGGTAGGGTGTCGGAACGGTTGCGATATGGATGAATATACACGTCTTTCCGACAGATAGTTAGATAGGATTGTGGTCAGGTTAGGGGTTGTCAATTTTACGCCAATTGAATATCTTCATTTTCTTCTTTTGGCCAATGACATCCCATGTGGGTTGGTCTCTTATTCCGACAGCTTCCGACAAATATTTGTCGGAAGCCCAGCCAAAATATTTATGGCTGGATACGAATACTCAGTATAAAAAGTATTTTTGAAATATTCTTGTCATTCCGACAACAAGGTCCTCCAGTAGGATTCCTACTTCGAAGGAGCAAGTATTAAAGTACATGTTTAGGAAAATGATAAAATAACATGCCTCAACAAAAACTATTGAAACAGAAGTAAGCTTAGATACACATGTACATGTACTGCATTTTTTTTTATTAAAATAGCGTCTTTGCTAACCTCTCATTGTGATTCTAGAGGCCTGGGTGTGACGCAGTCTTGTTGCGTGGTCAGGACCACCAGTCACCAAGCAGCAGAAGAAGGCCACGCTAACCAACGTGATGTGTACGACCAACGCACCAGTACGGGCAACAAGCCTGCGCCGGGTATTTCTAGTACATTTACTTGACAGTCCACCTCCACTGCCTTCACCTCGGCATCTTCCACAGTCTCGAACGCCGCCTTCATGGCCTTGGTCGTCGCTACGATAGCCACGCCCACCAGCGTCATGTTCATCTACACCGCCACGGCCTCAGAAATGGCACTGCGCGTCTCCTGTTCCACCTCTTCCGCCAGCTTGCTCGCGCTGCGCCGCATCCCGCGTTCGTAAACCATCACCATAGAACGACGCCACCGAGTACACCTGCTGCAGACATGTCCGATCCGACCGACGCCAGCGCCAACACAACCAACTTCGTCACGCTCACCGTGCTAGTACCATCGCGCGTCTCCACGTCGGCCTGCACGCCGTCAAACACTATCGTACTCATTGACGAGCTCATGTCGCGCCCATAAACATCCACGTCCAGTACTCCGATCACACCATCATTCTGTAGGGCGCGCACCGAGCGTGCATACAAGTTGGGCATCGACACCTGCGTCGTCTCGTCCTCCGGTATCCCCACCAGGACCACCCGCTCTACACTCGATTACACGCCACCAACACGCCTCCTTGCTGCCGTTCCCGTTCACACTCGCTCGCACGCCGCCGTAAATGTCGCTCACTGCCACCAGCACGCCGCCCTGCCGCTGCTGTCCTTCACGCTCGCTCGCCCGCCACCATCGCCGCCGTATCCGCTGCCCTCCGCACTAGCTCACCCACCAACCGAATGACGCACTGGCGCCGTCGACCGCTGCACCGCAGGTCATTCTTTTTAAAATAAAAGTTTTAATAATTTAAAACTTTAGTTTTAATTAGAGATATTTGTTTTATAGTATATGTGGTGTTTGGTACCTGAATCTATCTGCTGTTCCGAACTGTCGGAAACATGTCGGAAAGGGGTAGGGTGTCGGAACGGTTGCGATATGGATGAATATACACGTCTTTCCGACAGATAGTTAGATAGGATTGTGGTCAGGTTAGGGGTTGTCAATTTTACGCCAATTGAATATCTTCATTTTCTTCTTTTGGCCAATGACATCCCATGTGGGTTGGTCTCTTATTCCGACAGCTTCCGACAAATATTTGTCGGAAGCCCAGCCAAAATATTTATGGCTGGATACGAATACTCAGTATAAAAAGTATTTTTGAAATATTCTTGTCATTCCGACAACAAGGTCCTCCAGTAGGATTCCTACTTCGAAGGAGCAAGTATTAAAGTACATGTTTAGGAAAATGATAAAATAACATGCCTCAACAAAAACTATTGAAACAGAAGTAAGCTTAGATACACATGTACATGTACTGCATTTTTTTTTATTAAAATAGCGTCTTTGCTAACCTCTCATTGTGATTCTAGAGGCCTGGGTGTGACGCAGTCTTGTTGCGTGGTCAGGACCACCAGTCACCAAGCAGCAGAAGAAGGCCACGCTAACCAACGTGATGTGTACGACCAACGCACCAGTACGGGCAACAAGCCTGCGCCGGGTATTTCTAGTACATTTACTTGACAGTCCACCTCCACTGCCTTCACCTCGGCATCTTCCACAGTCTCGAACGCCGCCTTCATGGCCTTGGTCGTCGCTACGATAGCCACGCCCACCAGCGTCATGTTCATCTACACCGCCACGGCCTCAGAAATGGCACTGCGCGTCTCCTGTTCCACCTCTTCCGCCAGCTTGCTCGCGCTGCGCCGCATCCCGCGTTCGTAAACCATCACCATAGAACGACGCCACCGAGTACACCTGCTGCAGACATGTCCGATCCGACCGACGCCAGCGCCAACACAACCAACTTCGTCACGCTCACCGTGCTAGTACCATCGCGCGTCTCCACGTCGGCCTGCACGCCGTCAAACACTATCGTACTCATTGACGAGCTCATGTCGCGCCCATAAACATCCACGTCCAGTACTCCGATCACACCATCATTCTGTAGGGCGCGCACCGAGCGTGCATACAAGTTGGGCATCGACACCTGCGTCGTCTCGTCCTCCGGTATCCCCACCAGGACCACCCGCTCTACACTCGATTACACGCCACCAACACGCCTCCTTGCTGCCGTTCCCGTTCACACTCGCTCGCACGCCGCCGTAAATGTCGCTCACTGCCACCAGCACGCCGCCCTGCCGCTGCTGTCCTTCACGCTCGCTCGCCCGCCACCATCGCCGCCGTATCCGCTGCCCTCCGCACTAGCTCACCCACCAACCGAATGACGCACTGGCGCCGTCGACCGCTGCACCGCAGGTCATTCTTTTTAAAATAAAAGTTTTAATAATTTAAAACTTTAGTTTTAATTAGAGATATTTGTTTTATAGTATATGTGGTGTTTGGTACCTGAATCTATCTGCTGTTCCGAACTGTCGGAAACATGTCGGAAAGGGGTAGGGTGTCGGAACGGTTGCGATATGGATGAATATACACGTCTTTCCGACAGATAGTTAGATAGGATTGTGGTCAGGTTAGGGGTTGTCAATTTTACGCCAATTGAATATCTTCATTTTCTTCTTTTGGCCAATGACATCCCATGTGGGTTGGTCTCTTATTCCGACAGCTTCCGACAAATATTTGTCGGAAGCCCAGCCAAAATATTTATGGCTGGATACGAATACTCAGTATAAAAAGTATTTTTGAAATATTCTTGTCATTCCGACAACAAGGTCCTCCAGTAGGATTCCTACTTCGAAGGAGCAAGTATTAAAGTACATGTTTAGGAAAATGATAAAATAACATGCCTCAACAAAAACTATTGAAACAGAAGTAAGCTTAGATACACATGTACATGTACTGCATTTTTTTTTATTAAAATAGCGTCTTTGCTAACCTCTCATTGTGATTCTAGAGGCCTGGGTGTGACGCAGTCTTGTTGCGTGGTCAGGACCACCAGTCACCAAGCAGCAGAAGAAGGCCACGCTAACCAACGTGATGTGTACGACCAACGCACCAGTACGGGCAACAAGCCTGCGCCGGGTATTTCTAGTACATTTACTTGACAGTCCACCTCCACTGCCTTCACCTCGGCATCTTCCACAGTCTCGAACGCCGCCTTCATGGCCTTGGTCGTCGCTACGATAGCCACGCCCACCAGCGTCATGTTCATCTACACCGCCACGGCCTCAGAAATGGCACTGCGCGTCTCCTGTTCCACCTCTTCCGCCAGCTTGCTCGCGCTGCGCCGCATCCCGCGTTCGTAAACCATCACCATAGAACGACGCCACCGAGTACACCTGCTGCAGACATGTCCGATCCGACCGACGCCAGCGCCAACACAACCAACTTCGTCACGCTCACCGTGCTAGTACCATCGCGCGTCTCCACGTCGGCCTGCACGCCGTCAAACACTATCGTACTCATTGACGAGCTCATGTCGCGCCCATAAACATCCACGTCCAGTACTCCGATCACACCATCATTCTGTAGGGCGCGCACCGAGCGTGCATACAAGTTGGGCATCGACACCTGCGTCGTCTCGTCCTCCGGTATCCCCACCAGGACCACCCGCTCTACACTCGATTACACGCCACCAACACGCCTCCTTGCTGCCGTTCCCGTTCACACTCGCTCGCACGCCGCCGTAAATGTCGCTCACTGCCACCAGCACGCCGCCCTGCCGCTGCTGTCCTTCACGCTCGCTCGCCCGCCACCATCGCCGCCGTATCCGCTGCCCTCCGCACTAGCTCACCCACCAACCGAATGACGCACTGGCGCCGTCGACCGCTGCACCGCAGGTCATTCTTTTTAAAATAAAAGTTTTAATAATTTAAAACTTTAGTTTTAATTAGAGATATTTGTTTTATAGTATATGTGGTGTTTGGTACCTGAATCTATCTGCTGTTCCGAACTGTCGGAAACATGTCGGAAAGGGGGTAGGGTGTCGGAACGGTTGCGATATGGATGAATATACACGTCTTTCCGACAGATAGTTAGATAGGATTGTGGTCAGGTTAGGGGTTGTCAATTTTACGCCAATTGAATATCTTCATTTTCTTCTTTTGGCCAATGACATCCCATGTGGGTTGGTCTCTTATTCCGACAGCTTCCGACAAATATTTGTCGGAAGCCCAGCCAAAATATTTATGGCTGGATACGAATACTCAGTATAAAAAGTATTTTTGAAATATTCTTGTCATTCCGACAACAAGGTCCTCCAGTAGGATTCCTACTTCGAAGGAGCAAGTATTAAAGTACATGTTTAGGAAAATGATAAAATAACATGCCTCAACAAAAACTATTGAAACAGAAGTAAGCTTAGATACACATGTACATGTACTGCATTTTTTTTTATTAAAATAGCGTCTTTGCTAACCTCTCATTGTGATTCTAGAGGCCTGGGTGTGACGCAGTCTTGTTGCGTGGTCAGGACCACCAGTCACCAAGCAGCAGAAGAAGGCCACGCTAACCAACGTGATGTGTACGACCAACGCACCAGTACGGGCAACAAGCCTGCGCCGGGTATTTCTAGTACATTTACTTGACAGTCCACCTCCACTGCCTTCACCTCGGCATCTTCCACAGTCTCGAACGCCGCCTTCATGGCCTTGGTCGTCGCTACGATAGCCACGCCCACCAGCGTCATGTTCATCTACACCGCCACGGCCTCAGAAATGGCACTGCGCGTCTCCTGTTCCACCTCTTCCGCCAGCTTGCTCGCGCTGCGCCGCATCCCGCGTTCGTAAACCATCACCATAGAACGACGCCACCGAGTACACCTGCTGCAGACATGTCCGATCCGACCGACGCCAGCGCCAACACAACCAACTTCGTCACGCTCACCGTGCTAGTACCATCGCGCGTCTCCACGTCGGCCTGCACGCCGTCAAACACTATCGTACTCATTGACGAGCTCATGTCGCGCCCATAAACATCCACGTCCAGTACTCCGATCACACCATCATTCTGTAGGGCGCGCACCGAGCGTGCATACAAGTTGGGCATCGACACCTGCGTCGTCTCGTCCTCCGGTATCCCCACCAGGACCACCCGCTCTACACTCGATTACACGCCACCAACACGCCTCCTTGCTGCCGTTCCCGTTCACACTCGCTCGCACGCCGCCGTAAATGTCGCTCACTGCCACCAGCACGCCGCCCTGCCGCTGCTGTCCTTCACGCTCGCTCGCCCGCCACCATCGCCGCCGTATCCGCTGCCCTCCGCACTAGCTCACCCACCAACCGAATGACGCACTGGCGCCGTCGACCGCTGCACCGCAGGTCATTCTTTTTAAAATAAAAGTTTTAATAATTTAAAACTTTAGTTTTAATTAGAGATATTTGTTTTATAGTATATGTGGTGTTTGGTACCTGAATCTATCTGCTGTTCCGAACTGTCGGAAACATGTCGGAAAGGGGTAGGGTGTCGGAACGGTTGCGATATGGATGAATATACACGTCTTTCCGACAGATAGTTAGATAGGATTGTGGTCAGGTTAGGGGTTGTCAATTTTACGCCAATTGAATATCTTCATTTTCTTCTTTTGGCCAATGACATCCCATGTGGGTTGGTCTCTTATTCCGACAGCTTCCGACAAATATTTGTCGGAAGCCCAGCCAAAATATTTATGGCTGGATACGAATACTCAGTATAAAAAGTATTTTTGAAATATTCTTGTCATTCCGACAACAAGGTCCTCCAGTAGGATTCCTACTTCGAAGGAGCAAGTATTAAAGTACATGTTTAGGAAAATGATAAATAACATGCCTCAACAAAAACTATTGAAACAGAAGTAAGCTTAGATACACATGTACATGTACTGCATTTTTTTTTATTAAAATAGCGTCTTTGCTAACCTCTCATTGTGATTCTAGAGGCCTGGGTGTGACGCAGTCTTGTTGCGTGGTCAGGACCACCAGTCACCAAGCAGCAGAAGAAGGCCACGCTAACCAACGTGATGTGTACGACCAACGCACCAGTACGGGCAACAAGCCTGCGCCGGGTATTTCTAGTACATTTACTTGACAGTCCACCTCCACTGCCTTCACCTCGGCATCTTCCACAGTCTCGAACGCCGCCTTCATGGCCTTGGTCGTCGCTACGATAGCCACGCCCACCAGCGTCATGTTCATCTACACCGCCACGGCCTCAGAAATGGCACTGCGCGTCTCCTGTTCCACCTCTTCCGCCAGCTTGCTCGCGCTGCGCCGCATCCCGCGTTCGTAAACCATCACCATAGAACGACGCCACCGAGTACACCTGCTGCAGACATGTCCGATCCGACCGACGCCAGCGCCAACACAACCAACTTCGTCACGCTCACCGTGCTAGTACCATCGCGCGTCTCCACGTCGGCCTGCACGCCGTCAAACACTATCGTACTCATTGACGAGCTCATGTCGCGCCCATAAACATCCACGTCCAGTACTCCGATCACACCATCATTCTGTAGGGCGCGCACCGAGCGTGCATACAAGTTGGGGCATCGACACCTGCGTCGTCTCGTCCTCCGGTATCCCCACCAGGACCACCCGCTCTACACTCGATTACACGCCACCAACACGCCTCCTTGCTGCCGTTCCCGTTCACACTCGCTCGCACGCCGCCGTAAATGTCGCTCACTGCCACCAGCACGCCGCCCTGCCGCTGCTGTCCTTCACGCTCGCTCGCCCGCCACCATCGCCGCCGTATCCGCTGCCCTCCGCACTAGCTCACCCACCAACCGAATGACGCACTGGCGCCGTCGACCGCTGCACCGCAGGTCATTCTTTTTAAAATAAAAGTTTTAATAATTTAAAACTTTAGTTTTAATTAGAGATATTTGTTTTATAGTATATGTGGTGTTTGGTACCTGAATCTATCTGCTGTTCCGAACTGTCGGAAACATGTCGGAAAGGGGTAGGGTGTCGGAACGGTTGCGATATGGATGAATATACACGTCTTTCCGACAGATAGTTAGATAGGATTGTGGTCAGGTTAGGGGTTGTCAATTTTACGCCAATTGAATATCTTCATTTTCTTCTTTTGGCCAATGACATCCCATGTGGGTTGGTCTCTTATTCCGACAGCTTCCGACAAATATTTGTCGGAAGCCCAGCCAAAATATTTATGGCTGGATACGAATACTCAGTATAAAAAGTATTTTTGAAATATTCTTGTCATTCCGACAACAAGGTCCTCCAGTAGGATTCCTACTTCGAAGGAGCAAGTATTAAAGTACATGTTTAGGAAAATGATAAAATAACATGCCTCAACAAAAACTATTGAAACAGAAGTAAGCTTAGATACACATGTACATGTACTGCATTTTTTTTTATTAAAATAGCGTCTTTGCTAACCTCTCATTGTGATTCTAGAGGCCTGGGTGTGACGCAGTCTTGTTGCGTGGTCAGGACCACCAGTCACCAAGCAGCAGAAGAAGGCCACGCTAACCAACGTGATGTGTACGACCAACGCACCAGTACGGGCAACAAGCCTGCGCCGGGTATTTCTAGTACATTTACTTGACAGTCCACCTCCACTGCCTTCACCTCGGCATCTTCCACAGTCTCGAACGCCGCCTTCATGGCCTTGGTCGTCGCTACGATAGCCACGCCCACCAGCGTCATGTTCATCTACACCGCCACGGCCTCAGAAATGGCACTGCGCGTCTCCTGTTCCACCTCTTCCGCCAGCTTGCTCGCGCTGCGCCGCATCCCGCGTTCGTAAACCATCACCATAGAACGACGCCACCGAGTACACCTGCTGCAGACATGTCCGATCCGACCGACGCCAGCGCCAACACAACCAACTTCGTCACGCTCACCGTGCTAGTACCATCGCGCGTCTCCACGTCGGCCTGCACGCCGTCAAACACTATCGTACTCATTGACGAGCTCATGTCGCGCCCATAAACATCCACGTCCAGTACTCCGATCACACCATCATTCTGTAGGGCGCGCACCGAGCGTGCATACAAGTTGGGCATCGACACCTGCGTCGTCTCGTCCTCCGGTATCCCCACCAGGACCACCCGCTCTACACTCGATTACACGCCACCAACACGCCTCCTTGCTGCCGTTCCCGTTCACACTCGCTCGCACGCCGCCGTAAATGTCGCTCACTGCCACCAGCACGCCGCCCTGCCGCTGCTGTCCTTCACGCTCGCTCGCCCGCCACCATCGCCGCCGTATCCGCTGCCCTCCGCACTAGCTCACCCACCAACCGAATGACGCACTGGCGCCGTCGACCGCTGCACCGCAGGTCATTCTTTTTAAAATAAAAGTTTTAATAATTTAAAACTTTAGTTTTAATTAGAGATATTTGTTTTATAGTATATGTGGTGTTTGGTACCTGAATCTATCTGCTGTTCCGAACTGTCGGAAACATGTCGGAAAGGGGTAGGGTGTCGGAACGGTTGCGATATGGATGAATATACACGTCTTTCCGACAGATAGTTAGATAGGATTGTGGTCAGGTTAGGGGTTGTCAATTTTACGCCAATTGAATATCTTCATTTTCTTCTTTTGGCCAATGACATCCCATGTGGGTTGGTCTCTTATTCCGACAGCTTCCGACAAATATTTGTCGGAAGCCCAGCCAAAATATTTATGGCTGGATACGAATACTCAGTATAAAAAGTATTTTTGAAATATTCTTGTCATTCCGACAACAAGGTCCTCCAGTAGGATTCCTACTTCGAAGGAGCAAGTATTAAAGTACATGTTTAGGAAAATGATAAAATAACATGCCTCAACAAAAACTATTGAAACAGAAGTAAGCTTAGATACACATGTACATGTACTGCATTTTTTTTTATTAAAATAGCGTCTTTGCTAACCTCTCATTGTGATTCTAGAGGCCTGGGTGTGACGCAGTCTTGTTGCGTGGTCAGGACCACCAGTCACCAAGCAGCAGAAGAAGGCCACGCTAACCAACGTGATGTGTACGACCAACGCACCAGTACGGGCAACAAGCCTGCGCCGGGTATTTCTAGTACATTTACTTGACAGTCCACCTCCACTGCCTTCACCTCGGCATCTTCCACAGTCTCGAACGCCGCCTTCATGGCCTTGGTCGTCGCTACGATAGCCACGCCCACCAGCGTCATGTTCATCTACACCGCCACGGCCTCAGAAATGGCACTGCGCGTCTCCTGTTCCACCTCTTCCGCCAGCTTGCTCGCGCTGCGCCGCATCCCGCGTTCGTAAACCATCACCATAGAACGACGCCACCGAGTACACCTGCTGCAGACATGTCCGATCCGACCGACGCCAGCGCCAACACAACCAACTTCGTCACGCTCACCGTGCTAGTACCATCGCGCGTCTCCACGTCGGCCTGCACGCCGTCAAACACTATCGTACTCATTGACGAGCTCATGTCGCGCCCATAAACATCCACGTCCAGTACTCCGATCACACCATCATTCTGTAGGGCGCGCACCGAGCGTGCATACAAGTTGGGCATCGACACCTGCGTCGTCTCGTCCTCCGGTATCCCCACCAGGACCACCCGCTCTACACTCGATTACACGCCACCAACACGCCTCCTTGCTGCCGTTCCCGTTCACACTCGCTCGCACGCCGCCGTAAATGTCGCTCACTGCCACCAGCACGCCGCCCTGCCGCTGCTGTCCTTCACGCTCGCTCGCCCGCCACCATCGCCGCCGTATCCGCTGCCCTCCGCACTAGCTCACCCACCAACCGAATGACGCACTGGCGCCGTCGACCGCTGCACCGCAGGTCATTCTTTTAAAATAAAAGTTTTAATAATTTAAAACTTTAGTTTTAATTAGAGATATTTGTTTTATAGTATATGTGGTGTTTGGTACCTGAATCTATCTGCTGTTCCGAACTGTCGGAAACATGTCGGAAAGGGGTAGGGTGTCGGAACGGTTGCGATATGGATGAATATACACGTCTTTCCGACAGATAGTTAGATAGGATTGTGGTCAGGTTAGGGGTTGTCAATTTTACGCCAATTGAATATCTTCATTTTCTTCTTTTGGCCAATGACATCCCATGTGGGTTGGTCTCTTATTCCGACAGCTTCCGACAAATATTTGTCGGAAGCCCAGCCAAAATATTTATGGCTGGATACGAATACTCAGTATAAAAAGTATTTTTGAAATATTCTTGTCATTCCGACAACAAGGTCCTCCAGTAGGATTCCTACTTCGAAGGAGCAAGTATTAAAGTACATGTTTAGGAAAATGATAAAATAACATGCCTCAACAAAAACTATTGAAACAGAAGTAAGCTTAGATACACATGTACATGTACTGCATTTTTTTTATTAAAATAGCGTCTTTGCTAACCTCTCATTGTGATTCTAGAGGCCTGGGTGTGACGCAGTCTTGTTGCGTGGTCAGGACCACCAGTCACCAAGCAGCAGAAGAAGGCCACGCTAACCAACGTGATGTGTACGACCAACGCACCAGTACGGGCAACAAGCCTGCGCCGGGTATTTCTAGTACATTTACTTGACAGTCCACCTCCACTGCCTTCACCTCGGCATCTTCCACAGTCTCGAACGCCGCCTTCATGGCCTTGGTCGTCGCTACGATAGCCACGCCCACCAGCGTCATGTTCATCTACACCGCCACGGCCTCAGAAATGGCACTGCGCGTCTCCTGTTCCACCTCTTCCGCCAGCTTGCTCGCGCTGCGCCGCATCCCGCGTTCGTAAACCATCACCATAGAACGACGCCACCGAGTACACCTGCTGCAGACATGTCCGATCCGACCGACGCCAGCGCCAACACAACCAACTTCGTCACGCTCACCGTGCTAGTACCATCGCGCGTCTCCACGTCGGCCTGCACGCCGTCAAACACTATCGTACTCATTGACGAGCTCATGTCGCGCCCATAAACATCCACGTCCAGTACTCCGATCACACCATCATTCTGTAGGGCGCGCACCGAGCGTGCATACAAGTTGGGCATCGACACCTGCGTCGTCTCGTCCTCCGGTATCCCCACCAGGACCACCCGCTCTACACTCGATTACACGCCACCAACACGCCTCCTTGCTGCCGTTCCCGTTCACACTCGCTCGCACGCCGCCGTAAATGTCGCTCACTGCCACCAGCACGCCGCCCTGCCGCTGCTGTCCTTCACGCTCGCTCGCCCGCCACCATCGCCGCCGTATCCGCTGCCCTCCGCACTAGCTCACCCACCAACCGAATGACGCACTGGCGCCGTCGACCGCTGCACCGCAGGTCATTCTTTTTAAAATAAAAGTTTTAATAATTTAAAACTTTAGTTTTAATTAGAGATATTTGTTTTATAGTATATGTGGTGTTTGGTACCTGAATCTATCTGCTGTTCCGAACTGTCGGAAACATGTCGGAAAGGGGTAGGGTGTCGGAACGGTTGCGATATGGCTATGGTCCGCATAATTCAGGCTCGGCCCAGCTGTTGACGGCCATGTCCTTTAGGATATCAGAGCTTATCCTGTCACCAGCAATCCCAGCGATTCCACCGGCAGCCTCAAACAGAGGGTCGTAGAACAAGACGCCACCATTATCTTCTTCACTATTGCTCTCGTCTTTACTGTCTAATCGCAACGCCAGCGGCCATTGAGTCCACTCCTGCAACACCTGTATCATCGTAGGCATCAACCGAAGCTCCATCATCGTCAGGCGCCGTCGCAGTGAAGTCGAGGAGGAGAGGTCGATCATGACCGATCGCTTTTACACGTCACCGGCGCTAGTGATGCAGCTTCTAGCGCTCGGTTTTTATTGCATCGACACTGTGATGACACATTGGAAATGTTTCTCTAATGAAATTGTGAAGAAGACAAAGAAGCAATCCACAGACGTGGAGAAAGGAGCTTATACTCCGGCGGAGGCTACAGTAGTACCGGACATGAAATGGTATGCTGGTGGGATAACCGTCTTATCCATTTGTTAGGTACTGGAGGCAGCATTGTCGAAGACCGCGTCGCCAGGGGGCAGAAGTCGGGTGAGCAGGTAGAGGTCGCATGCGCAAGAATCCTAAAGGATTATCATTTGATCATGGACGAAGTTGATGTTCATGATCAGCCCCGCCTTTAGAGACAAGTACTGCTATCTTGTATGAGCAGAATATATTGAAGATTAACCTGCATTGTTCGTGTTACGTAGGTATTCACTTCAGCTCGCTTTAAAGTACAGGAAATATACAATAGTATTTTTCCTTGGGTTTATCGATTTAGCTTTCCTGAATGTTCTAATTGTGCTCAACCAATGTCGCATAGTAGAATAGAAAAAAAGCTTACCCATATCCAGTGAGCTTTGAGAAGCGTTTTTGGGACGCGTTCTAGAATGATATTGCAAGAATACAGGCACGTCAGATGGCACGGTATTGAGAGCAACTAAGCTAGTGTGTGTGGGAGTCCGATATCTTTGTTTTTATTGCGAGGTTTATTTTGCGTATAGCTTAACTCTCGTGTACAGCTCGAACATTGTTTAGAAGTTAACTCGGGCATAATACAAATTTTAGTCAGTTTTGCGAATTCTGACATTAGCTTTTTTACATTTTATTGAAGGAGTTTTAAAAATAAATGAATGCCTTATTATATGTGAAATGTAAACAGTTTCATACAAAAAATTTTTAAGTTTTGCGCACAAGTACTTGTAATTTGACCGAGCTACATTACTAAACTCGATCATCGCACAGCTGCACTCAAAAGACATCTCGTTTCAGCAAAACTAGAATATCGAATCGCTTTAGATTTGGCCAACGAGGCGCCGGCTACAACGATCTGCAATGCGTTCAGGTTATGGGGTTGGATGTACAGAGCTATATCTGATAGGCATCGAGAATTGTATATCGAGGGTCTGCAGGAATGTCGATTGGCCTGGGTCCGGAGATTCGAACCATTAGCATTCTTGCGACGTCAGCAGGAGTTTTGCGCTCTGCGATCCACACCCTGTACTGAAAATTCTGCACCATCTCCGCCAGATTTTTAAGATCGGGGAGATGTGCAAGCGCTTGGAAGAGATCTGCAATTTTAGCCTCCGATAGCATGCCTTTCCTCTTCAGAATCTCGTAAATGAGATAATCAGAGAACTCCTCACTTCCCCTCGCCGCACGGTAATCATTCACGAATCGAAACCACTGGATTGTCTTCCTGCTCTCATCAATGTCTATTCCGAGTTTTGAAAGACGGAGACGGTTAAACACCTCCTCGGGGCTATTGTTATTATGAATCCACATCTGTCTCGTCAGCTTCATGTCAAGTTTGCGTATTCTCCAAAGCGCATCGTCCAGTTTCGCAAGTTTCGTAAATTCTATCGCTCTCTCGTCGTCTTCAGTAGAGAAGTTAGTGTTGATGTCACGCCCAGGTGATCCCCCATACGACCTTAAGTGCCGAGCCGTCTTCAACACAATGTCGTCATGTGGTAGCTTAACTTGCTCTTTGGTCATGATCTCGTCAACAGCTCCAGCCCCACCTGTAAGAGCCAAAAGAACCACCAGCACTATCCAGTACATCTGCACAGTACTATTGAGGTGATATCGTGGTGTTTTCAATTGTTCCTGGCTGTCAGGTGGATTTTTACGAAGTGATGTGAAGGAAGACTGAACTTCCGTAGTCATGCTCCCTCCCCCCCAGGAACCACTCACGCTAATTATGCCCGGGCAACGTGTATCAATACCAGTTAATCTTGGAACTCGAATAGCCGGTTTTAAATCTGTTTCGCGTCAGCATGGTTGTCGTGACACGAAGTGCATTGATGACGTGCCACATCAAATGTTCTTTATTTAAAATGACTACTTAGACTGTGGACCATCGGCCGTTGAGTAGTGAGGACCTCGTTTGTTGCCTTAGAATGGTGGACCAAATTGGCCTGGCCTATAGGTCGGACTTGGTCCCAAGTTGGAAGGGTGACCTCGACATCCATATAATATGCCTCTTGTTTGTTGGATTCATGCACCGCTGCATTAGCACACTGTGTGAATTGATTTGCTGGGTTCCATGCACATATTGTGACATTAATTGGGCTCCAGTGTCCGCTCTGCGTCGCGCGATAGAGTAATGTCGCCCATTCCGCGCACTATACAGCCTGCGGCCTGACCATACCGGTATCCAGGAAAAATACGCATTGGTTCCTACGATAGAAACTGTGGGAAGCTTGACTTGAACCAGCCCGCCAATTAAATCGTGCAAGAGAGACTAGAGGTCCACACAAGAAGAAGCACTGGGGTAGGCAACATCATTTATTTATTACTATGGATAAACAACTAAGAGTGGCACGATTGGTGAGCAAAATATATTTTTACATATATTTTGCTGTGATATCTGTGAATATGAAGTTGTATGTGCATTTCATTTACTCTTAGCTTATGAATTATTCAATACTGTAGCATTACAGTAACGTAATGATAAGTCCAAGGAGCCGCCTCTTAGATGGCTTTCGCTTGGTAGATTTAAAGTTGATTTTGGATTGAAGTTCAATTAGTTCTTCTGGGCGAGAAAGACAATCAATTCCATTCCACCAGTTCACAATTTAAAGGTATCGCGATTTGGATACAAAGCGAACATACTTCTCAAGGTAAACAAGACCAAGCACCCTGAAGCAATGGCGGTGATAAACTAAACGAAAACCGTTTACACGACCAGTTTTATCCGGTTACAGGCTTAACCTTCTATTTTTTTCACCGACCCGGCGATGCCGGCGCCGAGGGGTCAGCGATCGATGCAGTAGTATGTACAGTATCTCATCGTCAGTTAAGCGCCTTGAACTGGTGACTTCACCCCGAAACCCATTGGCAACGACTATCTGACAATAATCAGTATGAACGCATGCCGATGCGTGAGCTTTAGACATCCAAGTTGTCGTGACACACAGCTATTCAGTCTATTCCCATTCAGGAGCGCACACCGCCTCTCGAAGACCTGGTACGTGTACCGGTTTTAAGTTACGCAGTAAAAAAGATTGCGAACTGGTTCGACAGTCCTGTGCACATTTCTACAATCACGCCGCAATTAAGGATTACTCTTTTAGATTTAAGACTCGGCAGCGTTCCTCTTCTTTTCGAGTGTTGTTTGGTTCAAACAGCTAAATCGAGACGACCACAATTTGGGTAGACGCTGCCTCGGTTTGCTTTCTGATGAAACGACGTACTACAACCTCTTAAAATGGCGGAAGATTGAGAATCATATTTCTCGATCTTCCCATGAACCGCTCTTTCGCCTCCTCTTTATTCATCTGTACGTGTATAGTACAGTACTTGGATCGAGATATCCCGTCATTCTCTACTTCCAGCAATATATAAAGCTAACGTGACGAGAATTCTTGATCGAGAAATTGGTGTTCAGTGTGCGTTTCCCACTACCAACTCTCAAGGTCCCTACACTATTGACTTCATTGACATTGTCCTCCTGTCACTGCTCCGCTTATTTCAGCTCCAGCGCTGTCGCCATTGACGCTCACGATGATTCACCCCAAGTAATATCAGATGGCAGCGGGGTGATGCGTTGCCTGCGGACTTATCAAAGCTAGGGGAAACCTCTACATATATTTTTGGTGACACAATAGCAGAGAAGTGGTTTTGAGAAATAATAGCTGATGAAGACAGCTAAGTCCTGTAGATTTCCTATCATCTCAGCGGGGCCTAACGCAGCTGAATACCACTACGCGAAAGAGGAACGTAGACTTTTATTTAGCCCAATCTCGCCCCGCCAAGAAGTTGGGGCTGTCGAGTTCCACAAATACGACTCACGTCAACTGTCCTCTTCTCAAGAGAGAAACCGAGCGCTATTCTCTATATCAGGATTAATGATAAACGAGGTTTATGAACAATTAAGGTTTTTAGAACGCCCCCCCCCCCCTTTAAATGGGTTATGACGACAGGACGTGGTACTACGCGGTGGCCGTGGGGCGTCGCGTCGGCATCTTCACCGACTACCAAGACGCTGTAGACCAAGTGCACGGCTACCCCAACTTCCGGATGAAAAAATTCCAATACTACGACGAGGCTCAGGACTTCATCGACTATTTCAACGAGGACTGCGACTCCGTGGAAGACGAGCAAAATCCGATATGGTACTACGCAGTCGTCGTCGGTCGTTGCACTGGGATTTATACAGACGTCGATCAAGCGCTGGCTCAGACCCATGGATACTCCAACGCCAAGATGACAAAGTCCCTTACCTTTGATGCAGCGCGTAATTTCCTCGGGAAGTGGGAGCTGGATGTCCAGGATGGCCACGAATACAGCGACGGATCTCGATTCTGGTTCGCTTTCGACGTTAACGGAGGGTATCCGGACTGTCAGGACCCCAAACATCCGGACTCGATGGTGGCGTTCTGTGACGGGAGCGCTCTACGAAATGGTCAACGTGACTGCGATGCAGCATACGCTTGTGTCTTTCCCCATGATCAAGCATCGAACGTTGTTAGAACGCTCAATGGCCCGTGGGCGACAAATAACCGCGCTGAGTACATGGCTGCACTTGCAGCGTTGCAGTGGGCGCGCGATGAAGATCCGTACGAAGACAAAGTGCTATATATCTTCTCGGACAGCAGCATGCTGATAAATTCCATGACGAATTGGATCTACAAGTGGTAAAACAATGGGTGGACCACTCAAAACGGCACGGAAGTCAAGAACCGCGATATCTTGGGGCAGCTGCTGGACGAACAAGGCAACCGTGAAGTCATTTGGCGCCACGTGCGAGCTCACACCGGGAATACAGACTGGGAATCGTATTGGAATGATATCGCGGACACGAAAGCGTGCCAAGCTGCGGAGAAGCTGGCCAATGGCTACTACTGAAATTGCAGCGCTACTTCGAAGTAAGTATTACTTTTTCAGTGTAATTTCTTATCCAGTACTTGAGAAAATCAGTAAATAAAGGGTTTTTGTCACTTGTTCTTGTATTTTTTATGAAGAAAAATGAGCTGATTTTGTAATTTAAAGTTGCTTGCAGAGCGCCAGCTCATTGGGTAAAAGTCTGGGCTCATAGAGGCAATCTGTATTGGGGGAAACGACAAGTGTTACGCGGCTGTGTAGGCACCGTTGGCTGCTGTTGACTCGATGGGCTGGTATGAGTATGACTCAGACAACGGCTACGAGTATTTTGAGCCCTCCGAGTACTATGCGGTGGCTATAGGGCGTAATCCTGGCATCTACACGACACAAGATGAAGCCGTCGAGCAAATTTCTGCGTTTCCTGGCTATCGGATGAGGAAATTCGAGGACTACGAGGACGCTCGCGACTATTTAATACACTTTGAGGTTTTCTGCGATAGTGAGACTGAAGGCAGCGACCAAGAGGACGAAGACGAACTTGAGTCAGACGAGTGGTTCTATGCTGTAGCAGTGGGGAGATCGACCGGAGTTTTTCTAAACTTGGACGATGCAGAGAGCCAAATTTTAGGATATCCAAGAGCGCGTATGGACCAGTTTCTTGACTATGAAGACGCAGAGCGATTCGTTGAAAATAATCACGTTTTTACTATTGAGGAAGAGGAAAAAACTGAAAAGCCAGAAAATAAACGCAAAAGCTGGTTTTATGCCGTGGCGGTAGGACGTTCGACGGGAATCTTCATGAGTTCATTAGAGGCGTTGGAGCACGTGCACGGGTTTTCCTGGTTTCAAGATGAAAAAGTTCCGGGAGTATGAAGAAGCAGAGGAATATCTTGCGTTCAATCAAGTGTATTCCAGTGACGAAGAATACGAGACTGAGAGTGAAGAGGAGACGTGGTATTATGCTGTGGCGATTGGACGGTGTACGGGTATCTACATGGATTGGGAGGTGGCGAAATTGCAAGTACATGGCTTTTCTGGCAGCCGAATGAAGAAGTTTCTAGACCATGACGAAGCGTTGAAGTATCTTAGTGAGAACCGGCAGAATTTCGGTGAAGAGGAGGAAGAAAAGAGTGAAGAAACAGAGGAAGAGACATGGTACTACGCGGTTGCAGTTGGTCGACGGGTTGGCATCTATACAGACCATCAAAGCGCAATAGACCAAGTTCATGGCTACTCAAACTTCCGGATGAGAAAGTTCTTGGACTACGGTAATGCCCTGGCGTATTTGGCGAGTTTTAGCGAGGAAGAAGAGGACAGTGAAGAAGAGAGCGAACCAGAGCCAGAGGAAGACCAATGGTACTATGCTGTAGCGGTTGGACGCTCTCCAGGCATTTACAAGAACCATGAGGACGCTATGGAGCAAGTTCATTGCTACTCGGGCTTCCGCATGAAGAAATTTCAGGACTATGACCAAGCTCAGGAGTATATCGACTTCAACCAAGTGTATTCCAGCAGTGAGGACTGCGTAAGTGACGAGGAGACGGATGAAGGCGAAGAAACATGGTACTATGCAGTGGCAGTCGGACGCTCGACTGGCGTGTTCACGAACTGGCAAACAGCGAGAAACCAAGTGCATGGCTACTCAGGTAATCGGATGAAGAAGTTCCTTGAATACGATCAAGCGGTGGATTACATCGACGTCTATCATCGCTGGGGGTAAAAATGCTCAGAGGTCATAGCTACGAGCTGTCAAATACGGGAATTAGTAGTATTATAACCAAGAACCCCATCTTAACGGTCTCTACAGAAGCAAAGGTGGCAGCATTTACGGACGTAGCAACTCCTGTCTATTGAGTGTACGTTGCCGTGGGTTATATGGACCAAGGTTTTGGAACGCGAGCTTAGCAAATTGGCAACTGTTTTTTTACTAACCGGCCCGAAACTTGATGTTGATACCTCGTGAGCTTGTTCAGGTTGAATATAAATGTAGTGAAAACTTGGTGATGATAGTTCAAATAATGAAAGTCTTTTTTGGAAAGCCATTAGAGAGTCATTACAGTTGAAATTACCACTAGCTTAGCAGTGCCTCGTCTCGCTGCCTGTCTTTGCCTCGCTAGCCTTTTATAAGAAACAGAAAAATGAGTTTTGCCCGGTGACTTGAAACATCTCAATACTGAACTTTTCCTAGCAATCTCATTAAATGCCGGACTTTTAAGATCAAGAGCTCACTCGCGGTACGCCGAGCCTGTAAATGTTTGCTACCTAAAAGATAAAAGGCGGAATCTGCTAGCACTTGCACTTGTGATTGGTTAAGGTTGTCAACTAACATGAGACCTGGCGCTAGGAAGAAGGATAGAGAATTTTTCCCTGATCAAACGAGTTAGTACGCATTTTTCGAGCTAATGAAGTCCCGCAACAATCTTCACTGCGCTGGCATTGTAGCAATTAGTAGACCGTTTTGGAATTATTCCATCACGGCAGGCGACAACTTTATTGATGGTGGGTGGAGTCAAGCCGTTCTAATACCTGGAGCGCAGCTAGAAATTGCGCGGGATTCGGATTCTGCCCTTCGACCGACATGCACTACGGGTGGGGATTCGCCTCGAGAGCCTCGACTGGTTGTTGAAATCGAGGTTGGTGGTCGGGGTATAACCGAATCACAGAAATTTTGTCGCGAATACTTCGATCTCATCCCAATACTACGAGCTGTTCTTCTGCTCCATATAAGCTATCGAAAGGACCGTGTGCTGGCAATTCTGATGATTTTTTATCGCCGCGGCTTAGATGGCGGAGCGGTGGTCGTAGACGTGGTGAGTTTCGGGAGTGCTCCTGTGAGTCCTGGAATGGCAAAACGCGTGGAATGCGCCTGTCCTCTCCGGAAGTTGCCACTTGTTCCGTTTCTCGATTCAGCTAGCGACCCAGAAAACCCTTGGAAACCCGAGGATCGACCATTCATCGAGGTCCCTACTGCAGACATTTTTTACCAAGCTATTCAGGATCCTACCGACCCGAACTGTTCAAAAGAGAATCTCCGAATTGACCTTTGGGCCGTGCTTACAAGAATCAGCTATTTCTAAGTCGGGACAACACACCTTAGTGCTCTCCAGATAACGTATTCGTAATGTTAAGTATTCCGGAGATAACTCAAATTTTACTTGATTTTCTTGATGCTATTATTTCAAACAGGTTTCCCGAAATTGAGCACCCATAAATACTTTATAGAACTGCTCCTTCAAAAATAGTTTAAGCACATTCTTGTTCGATACTCACGAATAATTGACAAGCATGGAGACCGTGGCACTTGAATGGATCAGCTCTGCCGAAGTAGAGCCTCAAGATGTGGTGCAGCTCGTGCAGCGGCTCCATAATGTCCCGGAGGATGCGGTCTGTGAAATTGGTGATATATTTTCTCGAAGGTGGCGTAGCAGCCAAAAGCAACAAGAACACCTGATCCGAAATGAGATACACTTGACCTGTGAACCAAGTGTAGCAGAGTTTCTCTGCAAAAAATTCAAGTAGGTCTTGTTATAGTCGAGCATCTATCTAAGCCACTACGTACTAACGGTTTAGTTCGGCCAGCAAACAGACCCAACACGTAACAGGAGGTGAAATTATTCAACTGAGATGCAAACATGTATACACAGGTGAGCTTGACTTACAACGTTTCTCTTGTTGGATACTAAAACTCAATTCGTCTTTGTAGGATCTGTACCTATGGGTAAACGCATCGGTACACCTCAAGTCATGATGCCTGCTTCCGAACGTGTAGACGATGACGAGACGGCATTTGAATCGCGAACACAAGCGGTAATGGGCCCTTTCAACGTAAATGGCATTGCGATGCCACTAACACGATTTGTCTGAACAGATACCAAGCACAACAGCGTCTGTTTTACCTATCGACAAGGTGATTGCGTTGATCGATCTATTGGGAGACCAAGTTGTGGATGTCCAGGAAGCATACGAGCTATTCTCCGATAGAGACGCGTGTACACCCCAGCGAATGACGCTGCTAGGGCTCACGAAAGCTCTCTCAAAGCTATGGTGAGGTGTATGTGTCTTGTGTAATTGCACGGCTAAATGGTGGACTTATGATTATTCTCATGCTGTAGTAAAAACGAGTGGACTGCGAAACCTACTCGAGCACGGAACATTGGAGACAACACTAACGCCTCCGTTCAGAATCTTCGATTTTTGCTAGCAAGTCTCATCGCAAGCAACAATGTGGCTGTGAAGCGTATTCCGACTGCTACGACAGTCCCATTCCTCTCGTACACGGACTTTTTAGCTACGTACGTCGCTTTTCTTGCCAACCTTCACTCTTCAAAGATGTGAGCCATCACTTCACAATGTGTAAGCACGAGAATAAATATACCGTTGATTCTAATTTGAGAAGATCAATTTAGAGCTCTTGCGACGAAACACCCGTAGTTCGCTCATAAATTGAATATCGCTTATCGCTCGACGAGACCGAATATCACCATCCATGAGTACGCTCTCTTCGACGGCAATCACAAGCGAGATTTCTTTCGGTGGAGCTAAAAGTAAGCGAAAGGGTCGACGACACCGCACGACGACATCAAGAGCTAATGCCCCTGAGCACGAGTCTGAAGAACTCCGCGAAAGGAGCCGCCGTAGTCGAGTCCGTCGTGGCGCGACAAATGGGGCAACAAATGACGTCAAGCCAAGCACGAAACGTCGATCTCAAATCGCGACTTCCGGTGTCGAAGGCGGAAGAGGTCGACCAGCGACATTGACGACTGACCGCCGGTCAGAACAGCCAAGTATCTTACGAGACTCGACAGTGGCAGCTAGACGAGCGCTGACTTCTTCGGCTTCTTCCATCCGACCGTCGTACCGTAAGCGTCTCGATGTTAGTCAAGGTGGAGAAACGTCTTATCCGTTTGGTTATCATCAACACCACAGGGGCAACAACAACGATCCTGAAGATGATGATAATGCCATACATCATGTACCTCTTCGAAAGGGGTCCAATGGTTTCCCTTTTCCTGAACAAGACTGGCCAACAAGTAGCAGTAACAATCACGCAGCCACGAGAGTCCACTTGCCGTCTCGTGCTAGTAAGTACCGGAACTTGTCAGCTGGAGTGAACAAAAAGCCACGACTTCGTGTTCCAGTGGCAAATGAGCTCCCGATCCGTCCTCCATCGCGGCAGCGACATGCCTTCCCAACGCACCTCATAGACACGAATGCCTTTGACTCTCCTGAGACCACTGCACGATGCAGGCGCGGTTCTGGTACGAGCTCAAGGACGTCTAGTGCCAGAAGCAGAGGGAGTCCGACAGAGTTTTTCTCCCCACCTGAAGGTATAACGGAGCGTCCACCATCGAGATATATGGTCAAAGCGAAACGAAATAGCAAACAAGGCTTGACACAGGATCCCAATGAAACTTCACGTCGCGGAGTCGTCGACAAAATTACTTTTTCGAGTAACCAAGCGCACCATGACCCAAAGACGGACGGGTTTGCTGACGTGGATGAAAGCGTGCCACCGCCATTCAGAATTAAGGTCACCACGGATGCCAGCGAGACGACTTTGGACTCGCCAGATCCACGATCGACGACTCCTTCAGCGTTAAATTCATCGAGATTTTCACGGGATTTGCAACGCTGGCCGTTTAGCAACCAGGAACAGCTCTTGCGGATGGCAGTCAGAGGCTCAGACTGCAATCGAGGCGATCAATTCTCAGCTGAAATAGACGCCACACAAAGTCAACTACAGTGGTTTGGAAAAGATGATCAGATCAATAATGCGCATTTATTTGAGACGGTAATCTCGCTTCCAAGTCCACGACCTGTAGAACCTGATGTTGACATCGCAATTGAGGATGATCTTGAGGATAGTGACAGACCTCAAACACATAGTCGGAGTGTAGTTGACAACCAACGACAATCTCAACAGGAGCCTCAACAGCAAGGAGAAGAGCGTTTCCCTTCGAGACGAGCAGCGGCGGCTTCTAAGATGGCTGCACTAAAGAATGCAGTGTCGGTGACGGACAACCCAGAGCTCCAGTGGATACGATCCAGTACGAACCCATTCTTTGTTGACTCTTCCTTGACTGTCGACTACGACTCGATGGACCCCGAGACAGCGATCGAGCAGACTCCTCTTTACACGTCTGAAGACCTCGTGACCCTCGCAGCGACGGAAATGACGGACCTGCGCTTAGATGACTACACCGCGCTGGGCGACGCCTCTATGCCCGTACCCTCATCATCTCCTACTCGAATGGAGTGGGATGATTCAAGATTGCTACCAGCGTCTCGCTCACCTCCCCTTCGCACTTCATTAGGGAAAGATTTCCTCAGTCTCTTTGCACAACATTAATCTAGCTTCATAAGTTTCATTTTCGTGCTGGGTGCTGGAATACTTCACATGGCCTGAGCTCATCACATCGCAACATTTTTTTTGGTTGGAGAAATCATGGATAGTCGGGATCAGTCAGTTTAAATTCTCTTGATTTTGACAACAGTTTCTCCCCAAAAATCGGCCGATACATTCCATATAATTAAATAAAAATTACATAATAATTAAAAGAGAAGGAAATAAATTTGGATTTATTTTTTAGTAGCGCCATGCTACAGAGCAATCGTTTGCGTTTATTCCCTCACCACTCCATCAGCTAATTTTTTTTACCAATGGTTAACGTGGATTGCCCCCTCCTGCTATTTCCGGACGCAATATTGGTAAAACTTATTGTAGACACGATTGTACTCCTTCGGAGTTCTGCTGTCCATCATTTGTGGTGCATTGTGGTGGGCGTCTCTCCGAGTTTGTATAAAATCCAAAATGACTTATCAGCCAGCTATCGACCAATTCTTTACATTAGTCCATTTACCACCCCAGTCACGCTCAGAGCTCTGTTTTCATCGTTTCTTTTGTTTCGAAGACCTCTTAAGTGTTTTCCGCTCTTATCGTTGTCAGGTGTCGGGGGGATGACTTTGGAGATTACGTCCCGTCTTCTCGCTTGTGTTCAGGTCTATTTCAGCATTAGCCACTTAAGACGGGTCCCACATGAATAGAGGAAGAATAGAGCGATCAGTGGGCACCAAACTAGAAGCCGCATGACGTGTATCGGAAACGGTGCAGCGAGACTCCCTATTTGAGGGAGTAAGGGGCTCTTACGTGTGTGTGGAGGGGGGGGGGGGGGGGTCAAAAAGACGAGTGGTGCTGCCGGCTACACGGTAGCTATCTGGGCTTGGCCTCCGAGTTAGAGTATAACGCTGTGATCTGGAACCAAACCAATTCTATACAATTTGGACTCCAAACTGTCGCCCAGCATCCTTTGACTTGATTACTAGCGTCGCAAATCAATGTTGGCTAAGCTATTATTGTAACTAGCCGAGCGCCGCCGCTACGCAGCGATAGTTTAGGTTTAGTTCTACTTGTTTTGGCCTTCCCGTCTGCTACATTTTGGCGGGACAATAATTTTTAATACCCGCTGAACCCCTATGTGCCTAATCTTTTTTTTATTTTTATAATCTGGGTCAGTATCATGCTTACCTGACTAAATATAATTTTTCTAATGAAGATTCTTGATACAATCTCTTTATTATTGTTGGCTAACACTGTATCTTCATCTTCCACCCAAACCCACCTGCACTGCAAGTAGCATTTATGCAAACGCTACATATGTTTTGTTTAGCGTCGTGCTCGATATCACTGGCCATTTCTGAGCCGGTATGAAACTTTGTCCACATCGACGCAAAAGATAGTAATGACCTGTCCAGGTTGCTACTTACCCGCTTGTACTGCATATTTGAGCTAGTTAGTAGCTAAAGATTGATCACGTCTCATACCAAACTCAATGAAAGCTAAACAATATTCAAATTGAAATATTTTAAATGCATGTAGCGTTCATTTTGTGCTGATTTAGAATTAGTCATTAGACACTCGATTCTGTGCCAGTTATGATTAAAGCATTTGGATAATGTGTTGCAAGACGTCTAGCTGCTGTTGACGGTAGTGTTATTTTTTTAAGTTTAACGATGATTCCAGGATGGTTAAACGTCATTTAGGCGCTAATTTTATTAACCCCCCCCCCCCCCAAGCGACGGCCTGTATTATACACGTTTTGTAGGGAGGGCTAGTTTTTCACCTTTTTTGTATACGGTCATACAAACGCTAAGCCAGAGAGGGATAGGTATGTGAAGCCTGATCCCCATCCTTCCTGGAGCGGTGTGCGCAGGCGGTGCATTACCAATTTTTCATAAAGTAAAAGTTTAGAGGAAACTCAGCAATATGTGGCTCACGCCAAATAAATATAAGAAACTGCAGGGATTTTCAACGCCACTTCTTTTGGCGCGCATTTCAGAAAACTCCCGCTTCCAGTCAGATGTCGGGGTTTTGGGCCCGGTGGAAGGAACTACGGCAGGAAGGCTGGTCTTCCAAGCCTCCAACAGGCCTCTCAAATGACCACACCTATCTAAAGCCCGGTAAAAGCAAGACAGACGTGCGCGGAATAGACTTCTTTGTAGGGGAGAAGGAGCTGATGTCGTATTTGGATCGACTAGACCTGTGTAAGTTGTTTATTCTAATGATGTATTGAGAACCTGAGCCTAACCGTTGACGCGTGTATAGATGCGCTTGCGAGGCAAAAGGAAGATGAACGACAGACCGACGACGCCACACACGCATCCTCGAGGCAAGACGATGGAGCCACTCCACCTGATGACGCTACTACACCTCCAACAGGTACATTTTACAACGTCTGTACGTTACACCGTACCTGTCTAACACTATCGTGTATTATGCAGTTAGTACGGTGCGTGAAGAGCCACTCTCAACCACCCCAGTACGACAACAGACGCACCCCAGCTCTCCAATGCAATCTCACTCCAGTGCACCGCTAATTACTACTTCGCCGCATGAAGCTGACGACAATATCGATGCTTTATTTTCATTAAGTCCAGACACACCCGGTACGTTTACTGTGCCATCCATACAATTCGACGGTGTTGTAGCTAACTCTTTTCAACGTTGTATTTTTCCAGCTGTGCCAACAACTTCAAGGCGCAATCTGTACGAACTGTTTGGGTCTTCTGATGAGTCAGATGACTCTAACGACTCTCCGCAAAGCCCCCCAAATGTGCAAGAGTCCGCAGACGGCGATCGCGTGGACGCGGCATCGAACGCAGCATCGAACGCTGTGTTTTCCTGTTCGTCTTTATCTGGTAGGTTCAAACGTGTATGTACACGATATACAATTCCTATGTATACATGATACACATACATGATAATAACAACTATCATGTATATTTTTAACAGACGATCCTAACATTGTAGCGCGCGGCGATGACAAGTATGTCTTTGCAAGTCTTGATTCGGACGAGGAGGGGGGAAGGATTCTCTGTGTACGACGACGATGAGGAGTTGGGGTTCGCTGAGCCTGATCCCAGCATTGAAGATAAAGATGTCGTCCCACCTGAGCTTTCATTTGATGCGTCTCTACTTGAAGGAGTAGGTGGTGTTCACGAGATTGCATGTGGCAACCTCAAGGCTGATGTTTTAGCCGACATAAAGGAAAACGGGCTGTCTCCAGTATACAATCAGACGCCTTACCCATACATGGATGAACCCTACGACATGCGTCGCGATGATTGGGCAAATATTGACTATCCGGATCTCTTTCGCGGTGAGCATGGACCAACTGCTGCAGCGTTGAGCGCTGCCGAGACCCCAATTGGTGCATTTTTTCAGTTCGTCCCGCCTTAGTTACTAGAAAGAATTGTGGGTGCTAGTAACGACTACTTTATGGAGAACCGGGACGCGCGAGTGGAGAGTCTACACGCCAAGCAGCTAGATAGGAAGCTGAAAAGGCCTGATTTCCATGTTTCACCCTTGGATATCATAAAGGCTAAGCTGCTGAACACGAAGGACATTTCTGGACGAGAAATTGCTATTTTGCTTGGATTACATATTGCAAGAACGATAGCTCCCAACAAAAAGAGGTTTGATAACCATTGGAAGACTACAGATGAAGGTGCTATTCCTCGTGGCTGTTTTAACGCATTATGGCTAGAGATCACTTCTATCATATCGCGCGGAATCTCCATTTTAGCTGCAATGCTGACGCAAGAGCGCAGACCGATCGAGCTTGGAAACTCCGCCCGGTGATTGACGTGCTGCAAGAAACATTTCAGGCCAGTTTCATCCCACCTCCAATAATGGCATTTGACGAAGCGATGCTTCCGTGCACGTCTCCGTTCAACAAGATGATAATCTTCATGAAGGATAAGCCCCATCGCTGGGGCAAAAAGCTTTTTATGCTGTACTGTTCCAAGTCTGCATACTGCATCAGGTAAGGAAAAGAGCGTGCCCGCTCTTTTTTTTTGTTTCAAAGTTACCTTATCGTGTCTTCGGCGTGCTAAAACCTTTTGAACTATTGTGTATATTACATGTTTGAAGTCCATTGTGGAAAGCAACAAATGCAAGACAGTAGCACACCCAGTGATGAAAAATCGGGACCTGCCGCAGTCGTACGGAACTTACGTCAAGTCTTCGGCGTCAACGGACCAACTGAGCGACGTCTCATAGTCACCGACAGGTTTTACACCTCTGTCGTGCTGGCTATGCAGCTGCTGACCATGAAGTACTACAGTTTGGGCACAACAATGACGAACAGAAAGGGTCTGTGCAAAGCGATTCTACCAAAGAAGACTAAGAACGGCAGGAAGGAACCAAAGAAGCGACCATCACACATCATCAAAGGAACGTATGACGTAGCCACCCTCCAAAAGGTGCCATCGATCAAGGCCGTCCGTTGGTGGGATAATCAAGCGGTGTATCTGCTTGCTGCTGGAGGAAGTGCAGTACCAGACCGTATCGTGTGTAGGAATCCAGTCGCTGGAGAACAGACAGAGTTGATGTGTCCACGGTGTGTTAAAGACTATCAGACTTTCATGGGCGGAGTCGACGATCACGACCAGTTGCGTCTACAACGGCAAGTATTCATATCCTGTATATACACATTTAAGTCATCGTTTTAACATGTATTGTACGTATAATTAGGTATTCACTGCAATCGGCTCGGCGCTACAAGAAGTACTACAAGTCTCTCTTTCGGGGACTGATAGACTTGGCTATCATCAATGCTTTGCATCATCGTGCACATTACTATCGCGCGGCAACCGGGAAGCCAAGGGTTTCCCACGTGACTTTTCTGAAGACGCTTCATCTACAGCTCTGCCAGTTGCTACCGGAAGCTTGGGTGCAGCTTCTTCGCCACCGCGGACATCACGCGACGCCAACGCGGGCACGACAAGCTCGAGCGGCACACATGCCTGTACAGGCCGACGAGTGGCGCAAATGAAACTCCGATAAGACGAGAAAGCGTAGGCAGCGTGCGTACAAGGTTTGTTCGGTGCTAAAAGGCGCTGCCATGTCTCGAGGAGGGGAAACGACATTCTTCCGCGCTGAATGTAAGCTGAAAACAACATCAAGACACGAGTTAGCCGCACGTGTATTCCTCTGCAACAAGGTGAAGCATTGCAGCAAAGGCGAACCTACTTCGTGCTGGGATATCTGGCATAAACACTGGAAAAGTGGGACTATGATCCCTCAATCAGGACGCAAGCGCAAAATTCGAGCCCGGAAGCCCGTACGCGCTGCAAGTGACGGTGGCTCTGATGCCAGCGACTCGGAGTCGCAGTCTAGAGCTGAAATCGGAAGTGTTTCCTCTCAGGGTCGTTCGGGATGGCGGCCACACACCAACGATGACGGCAGCTAGTAAGATCGTCGTCAGAGCACATGTTCCGGCTTCAAAAATAACTTGATTTGAATATATGTTTTTGTGCAGATCGCCATGCGGAATACTTATCTAAATATCGACAAAAATATGACCCGTCACTCCCCGCTAAATGTGTGTTTGTACAAATGTTGTGTTGTTTTTGTTCACTCAGGACACGATATCAGCGTTATCGCGTACAGTGCAGACATGTTAGTATACCTGATACACGATATCGAGAAATGAAGACCCTAGGGGTGGGGCGCTGTACCGACTCTGTTAAATACACGATAAAATATAGCTGGGTCTTACTATTGTAACCCACTATCCATAACGTGTATGGGGTTTCGGTAAATAGGCGCAACGAAATCCGCTCGCTTTGGGGGGGGGGGGGGGTAAAGTTTCTTTATGGGGTCTACTTAACCAATAATAATCTACACCTCTCGTGTCTTACCCGCTCCATTCAAATTATGCCCTTGTCGGCGACACGTCCGCCCGTTAAGTACTATCGGATTTTGCTGTCAAAACAACTCCTAAAAAACAATGGTTCACAGCAGTATCACAAAAGGTTTGAGTTATTTTTGCTCAATCTAAAAGTATCTATCTCTATGCAACGTTAAAGCGTACATGATCCCAGCCTACTACAATATTCACAGCTCATCTTAACAAAAATATTAGCTTTTTTGAAACAACGAGACAGTAGGGGTCTTCACCTAAGGCTTAAAACTTCGAATCTAAAAAAATAGTGACATTTTCGAGGTTCGAGGGAAATTCGCCTTCACATAAGCTGATTTTGCCCTCGAACCGCTAAAAACAGCAGTAAAAGCTCAAAGATCACCCCACTTTAGTGACTGAGTTAGAGGGAGCCCTAGAGCTTGGAACTTGTTTTATCGAATAGATCCACGAAGGCACATACATCATCCCTATTTGTCGGATGAGCATACGTTCCGACGGCGAGTCACAGCTCGACGGAGAGCAGGATGACAGCGGAGCTGCTCTGCTGCTCGCAATCGAAGCCCGCAAGTGCAATTGGACGGACAAGACAACGCTGGCCCTAGTAAACGCGTGGCATGATGTGGCTAAGGGCGGTCGTCAAAAAAGTGAGAAGACAGGAATGTACAAGGAGCGCCTCTACAATGAGTACAAGGAAGCAGCACCAACAACAAAGCGATCTAAGAAGGCCATCAAGGACAAAATGGCGGGATTGTTGGAGATGTACCGCTTTATTAGTGATTCCAACGCAAACAGAATCAGAGAAAGCACGGGAAAGCCGAATTGGTTAGCTCTTCCTCGTAAAGAATTGAAGGAGCTCAGGTATGACGTGCTGTTTACTTGATTTATAGACTTATTATTATTATTGGATTAATTATTTACAGAGCTGCCCATCGTATCGGTAGTCCAAAAATTACCCGGCGAATCTATGAAGAAGTAAATGCATTTCTAGATTATCAACTCGACACTGTTCTTCTCGTTGCTACATTTGCTTCTGAAGTTCGCTTTAGTGGTCAAGACGTGCAAGACCGATCTAGTGGTACTGTGTTTGGTGAAGATGAGCCGGACGCCGCGAAGGATCCCCACAACACCGGGCGGTAAAGTAGTAAGCGCAAGGGGTCCGATAAATACGACAGGCTGCGGAAAATTCTTGAAGAGCGCTCATAAGCTTCGCTTACGCAGGCCAAGGAACTGCCTGATGTGGAGCTAGAGGAGAGACGTCGCCAGCACAACGAACACATGTAGCTGCTACAAGAATTTCTTGGTGTTTTCAAAGGAGCAGAGAAAGACTGCTAAAATAATAAAAAAAAAAAACTTTGCGTATTGTGCTTAAAATAAACGTTAATTCGTTTATCAATTATATTTTGCTACCACTACAAAATACAAACCATTTTTTTAGGCTGGCACGAAGATTATCACCAGTTGAGTCTTCTACTTCGGTTTCTGGGTCTGGAAATTTATCTTGATATTCTTTTAGTATGCGACACACTTCATTGTCATCAAATTCAAAAGTGTCTTTGTTGTCCAACAAAAACGTTTTGAATAATGCATAGAACATAAAGAATATCGGGCACAATTTCGATATCTAATTGAATGCCTTGTAGTAGAATCCTCCAACGAGACCAAAGGAACCTTCTACCCGATACCGGGCATGGCATAGTTGCTTGTTTAGCTTTGCACAAACACGATCCACGGTGTCAGCTAACTCGAATGTCGTCACAAGGTAGTTTGTATTCTGGTAACTCGAGTCACCAAGAAGAAAAAAGACAGCTTCGCATAGCTACCTTCTCCTGTTGCGATCGGCACTGCCTTTGATGCGGCAGAAACTTCAGGGAATAAAAGTGCCATAGAACAAATTCTGAATACACGACTGTCGCCAACGCGACCCGGCCATTTGCAATCAAGGTCGCAGAATCGACCCCTCCAATCCACAACTGCTTGTAATACTACACTGTACCAGCACTTGCGATTGTATAACACATCCCCATTAACACTTGGTCGACAGATTGGTATGTGAGATCCATCAATACAGCCTAGTATCTGCGGAATACCGCATTTTTCTTCACATAGGGATGCGCACGGCTCAAACGGAGGGAACGAGCCCAGCAATTGCAGCTCGCAACACACAGCCTTGACAACGTCTCTCATAATTCTGGACACTGTCGATGGCCCCACCCCGAAACGGTCAGCGATGTTTTGTAGAGTCACCCCTTGCGCACAGAGAAACAGAAAAATTGCCAAGCGCATATGCGGCAATACAGCGTCGGCGGTCTGTCGAACCGGAGCGAGTCGAGGACAAACAGTTTGAGCGAGAGACTCAAAACTGATAGCATCCATACGAGATAGGTCACTCATACTGCTGTTGAAAAATGCTCGGGAAGAAAACAACATTTTGCCCAACGTGAACTTCTCTCTTTGGCAAGAATTTCCAGATCTTCAGGCTCAGCGTATGTGTCTATCACCCCATTTCCATATTGAACGAATTAAGGAGAAGCATAATAGACCCCCCCCCCCTCCTACTACGACGGGTGCAATCGATTCCAGAAGCAGGAGTGTTACCATAGCTTGTTCGTGCATGATAGCCTCGATTTGTATCCAACGTTTTTTAAAGAGTCGCACCTTTTTTTATTTATACACGAGCCGTCACAACACATTTTCGAGGCTCCAGATAATGCTTGTGTGGAGTCATCGCGAAAACGCGGCCCTTCGAACTTTTTTCTAGGTTCCAGATTCCAAGCTTAGGTGAAGAGGCCCAGTAGTCATGGAAAAGACTACAGTACTTGCCTTTTATTTTCGTTTCATGGTGACTGGCAGGTCTTATATCTGCCCACAATAGCGGGATGGGATGCCTGCAATTTCGAGAATTCGCAGGACTTCTAACCCGGTGTTATAGACATGTGGCTCGTGTCGGCGGTGTGTGCTGCTTCAGTCAACTGTGGAATAGACGATTGGACTTGAGATGAGCGGCATTTGTGTATCCCAAGACCGCGCCACACAGCGTCCCAGTATGACGAGAAGGGGTGTCAACCTTACAGGTCATCCTGATATCCCGTAAACTAGATCGCTGATTGGTCCATCCCTCATTTGGGACGATATAAGTCTGATCCTTAACCCCTTGAGCGTGAGAGCGTGGACCGTACATGATATCAACGATTTCTTATCGTGTACGGTCCCCGTTAAGGATTGTTTTTACTGGTATTTTGTATTGACCAATACAAACCGTTAGTCAACAAGGTTTAGGAAATTTAACCTTTTTCTCCTAACAAAATCCACAGCCCGGGATGCGTGATAAAGCCACTACACAATTATTTTATGGAGGGACTGTGATGTGCCGGCCTATCATATATTCAGTTTTACAGTTGGACGATCGGTACACCACTCATTTTATTCACTCACTTTCAGATTCGTAGACTTGGGCGTAAATGGCTTTCCAGGCAAGATGGCGGGAGCTAACAAAGCTTGGGTGGAAATTAAGCAAGCCGGCCGGGTTCTCCAGCGACTATGCGTACCTGATACCCGGGAAGAAGAAGAAAGGCGGCGTTCGCGACAAAGACTATTTCGTGGGCAAAGAAGAGCTCATGAAACACCTCGACAGCGTCGACCTAGGTAATGTTTCATAGCTGTTTTGCCTTTATAACATTACTTGCCAAGGTTGATTAATTTCTCTAGCGGAGCTACGCTAAAGCGGTCAAGTTGATGCCCTGCACCAAGATAAACATCCAATGCGCCCACAAGAGCCTTCTGATGCAGCCAATACAAAGCCGAAGGAAGACCAAAATCCGTCAAAGACGGCTCCCAGTCACAAGTGCTCAAGCACAAATGCAGAAGAGAGCACTGCGTGTTTAGGCGGAGGTATGATTTTCTTATGCTGTATGTTTCCACGTTTAAGCTAACTGTAATCGTGTATATCGGGATAATGTGTACAGTAGTCGAATCCGATTCTATCAGACATGCTGCAAGTCCTGTTACACCTCCACCTGTCGATCCTACTGCCGCTATACTTCGACCCGTTTCACTGCACGACACAGCCATTGCCAATAATGAGTCTAGCGCTGATGATGAAATTTTTCAGAGCTCAACGAAGGGTAAAAATGTGTATATACACGTTTCCAACTGTCCAGCTACTCACTATCGTGTATATTATTGGTATCAATAAGCTCGTACCCCTCAGACTCGACGTAATCTAAGCTACACAAGTGAGGCAGCTGACACGGACACGACTAGCTGCCCGTCTTATGGGACTGGACGCTCGCTAGTTGCAGACAAAGAAGAGAAAGATGAAACAACCACATGTCGAGGTGGGTTAATTCTTGTATATACATGATAAGTGTTATGCCTAACGTGTATGTACGTGGTTACTTACTGAAGCAGTCGGAGAAATGGCGTTGCTGGAGCGGAAAAGTATGATGCGCTTGACTCCGATGGCGATAATCATGAAGGTGCTGGTTGGGACGACAGCGAGATCTCCGGAGAAGGTGAACCGCTCTATGGTATCGATGAAGATAGACCTCCCCAGCCAGATTTGATGTTTGGCGCTTCTGTGATTGCAGCGGCCGACGGGTATGACACTACAGGCAGTGTATCAAGCGCAATGCTAAGAGCAATGGCAACATCTAGATGGTCTCAAGTTATGAAGCAGACGCCTTACGAATATCGAATGGAGCCATACGAACCACGGCCGTCGACAGCCATGCAAGAAGGTTATCCTAGGAGTATAATGGAGAAGAAGGACCAACTCCTGAAGCGTTGAAGGCAGCTAATACACCATCTGGAGCTTTCCTTTTCTTTATGCAACCAAGACTGTGGGAAGACATTACGTCTACTAGTAACGCTTACTTCAAAGAAATGATGAATGAGCGGGTTGACGGTGTGTTCAAGAAGCAACTCGCTAGAGCAAAAAACACCCGAACTTCAAACGCAAAAATCTGGAAGAGATCAGAGATGGCCTTCAGCAAAGTCCTGACATTACCGCAAGAGAACTATGTGTTTTCATTGGTCTCCTAATGGCCCTCACAATTGCGCCAAATAAAGAAAACTGTAGAAACATTGGCAAACTACTGACGAGTGTGCTATACCTCGAGAGTGCTTCGGTCAATTTATGGTGCGCGATCGATTTATGCATCTATCGCGAAACCGCCCTTCCGCGACAATGCTGACGAGCGGGCGGCTGTCGACCGAGCGTGGAAGCTCCGCCCGGTCATCGATGCGCTGCAGCGGAGGTTGCTGATGGGGGTACACGCCTCCAGCAACGATGGCCTTCGATGAAGCCATGTTGCCATCGCAGTCAAGCTTCAACAGGATGCGTGTCTTTATGAAAGACAAACCTCATTGCTGGGGCACTAAGCTTTTCATGCTTAGCTGCTCTACGACTGCCTACTGTATCCGTTGAGTATCAAGTGCTCCTTCAGGGCTCTTTTTTTGGTACCAAAGCTGGATTATCGTGAACATACATGGTAACGTTGGCTCTTATAATGTATGTACAGTTTTGAGGTTTACTGTGGAAAGCAAGAGCAGCCAAACCAAGGCGTGCTGTCGGATTACAATTTCGACCCAGCCGCAGTGGTTAGGAATCTTCGCGAGGTGTTCCTACGGGACCAGGGGCTCAGAAGATGAAAAATATTGTCATGGATCGCTTCTATACGTCAGCGCGGTTGGCAATGCAGTTGCTTACCATGGGCTTCTACTCTATCGGAACAATACAAACTGATCGACTGGGGCTACCTGTATCAATAGTCGGAGAGAAAAAAAGAGGGTGGAAAGAGAAAGAAAAAAGCTCCGAAGAACCGCCCGCGTACCATTGAGCGCGGAACGTTTGCGGTGGTCGACCATATGCAGATCAGTGGGCTCCGTGCGCTCCGCTGGTGGGATAACAAGGTTCTTTATATGCTTGCTGCTGGAGAAAGCGTCGATCTGGATCGAATCGTTAGGCGGGACAAGCTATCCAGTGAACAGGCCGAAGTTGCATGCCCCAGAGTGCTGAAAGACTATCAAACTCTAATGGGGGGAGTCGACGTCCACGATCAGCTGCGTCTACAAAGGCAAGTATTGTTATCTTTTATATACAATTTAAGATTAATCTTATCGTGTATGTACGTGATATAACAGGTACTCACTCCAGTTGGCAATCAAATACAAGAAATATTACAAGTCCCTGTTCCTCGTTCTGGTGGATCTCGTTGTAATCAATGCGTACATTATCTACAACGCCAGACGTGTGACCGATGTGAAGCGAAACGTATCCCACATCAGAATTTTTAAAGAGCTTCACCTGGAGCTGTGTCAGCTTAACGAGGAGGATTAGCATAGTATTCTCAACAACGACATCCTTGCAACGACTTCGTCGACGCCGCCACCACGATCGCAAGCCACTCACACACGCGTTCAGAACGATGAATGGCGCCCGGGTAATAACCAGGCCGGGAGGAAGCGGAGAACTCGCGCTGGCAAGGTATGCTCACTGCTAAAAGGCGCTGATGACGCGAAAGGTGGCGATTTGTCTACTTACTGCAGTGATTGTAAGCTAAAGTCGGCGAAGACCAGGCCGGATTCTTGGAGGGAATTGCTGTGTGATAATGCTCGCCGTACGCACAGCGGCATACCCATGACCTGCTTCGACTTGTGGCACAAAGTGTGGCGTAACGGGACCCAGCTTCCACACTCGGCTCGTAAGCGAAAGATTCGAGTCAGCAAGCCAGCGCGAACGTCCTCAAGCGGGGGTG